>CM047810.1:103380236-103518346 GCA_026214975.1 Gentiana macrophylla
GAAACCACCCGCCTATATTGAATAGGAATGGCTACAGCCTACTATTCTAAGGGATGACTTCGAACATGATGGTTTCAAGGCCTCCGATATGGTTTAGTAAAATAGAAAAGGAAAGAAGTCGAGCATCGTTATCGCCTAAATGAAATAGTAAAGTCCCTAGAGGAGCTTACGATTTCCTATCTCAGAGTAGGGATTTATATGATCCACGGATCTTCATCCTTAATCTTCCAAGAGGTCCGGACCATCAATAGAGGGTGAATCGATTGCCGAGCATACCAGCGAGATACTCTAACTGTGTATGTACACACCTTCGCAGAATTTACCATTCCACGGCCCCAATCTTCTTTTTTCTTATGGCATTATTGAGACATCCCGGAAGGTAGTACCATCACTTTAACCAAAGAAAGTAAGATGTCGTGTTTGTGTTATAGGCTTCTAGGCAAATATGGAGTCATAGATATTCTGTCATATTCATGTCGCCCTAAACTACCTCTCTTTGTGTCCAAAGATGCGAGAGCCGTGGGCAATCATGGATAACTCCAAGGTCTATACTCTTTTTCTTTACCTACCATCATTGTCGCTTTATCGTGGAATCGCAGCTGTCGCTTGTAAGGATCACTTGGATTGCTAACCCATCCATCCGGTCATCAAACTCTTCGACTAGGTGGCCGATCACTCCAATTTGGCTTTTAGAAGCTTAAGAGAAATGAATTTCAGAATCGCAACTTTTTTTCCAATATGAAAGATTGGTCCTTCCCGTCAATCGTTAGGAGTGACCTTCGCTTTACCCATGCCCATGACTCTATCTTTCCATGCCTTCCCGCAAAGAAAAGACCTTTCATACTTCCTTCCGTGGAGGGTCTCTTTCACTGGTATTGACCATATCTATTGGTCTTTCTTATCCTTCGCTCGGAGATTAGGAGTTACTATACAAGGTTGTCCAGAAGAAAGGTGTTATCAACATTCCAATGCTTAGCAACAAGCAACAATAATGCATTGTGTTTAGCTACATTTGGAGTGAGGATTTAATGCTCGATGAGAGGAGATGAAGAGTAAAAAAGGTGAGAAGCTTATCAAAATTATCTTTACGGGATTAGCCTCCGGGGCTGATCGAATGCCGATGCAGACGAAGTTGGAGGCAAGGGGCGGAATCTACACTACCAAAGTGGCAAAGCCTTTTTACGTATAACGATTCTCGAGAAAACATAAATCTTGCAATTCGGGAACAAAGAATGGACATAGAATCTACCGAGCACTCAAGATTCCACCCTTGGAAAACTTGATACCTTTCGGACTAATAAGAAAACGGAGAATTTCGCTTAATTGGGTGATTCAGAGAAAGAGAAAGCACCAATTCGAGGTCCCATTATTATGTCTCTCTCTTTGGATCTGTATCTCATATGTCGTAGATCAAAGAAAGACTTGTATACGGAATTGCATAGAAGAAAGGGTGGTAGAGTTTAGAGTTAGAGTCAAACATGCACCAACGGCTCATAATGCGAATTCGAGTAAGACCGCTCGAATTTTGAATGAGACGTATTGGATAATAAAGAAAGTGGTCCTCCGTTGTAGCCATTAGCTAGACATCCGCTTCGTCAGAGCGATATATTTGGTTGCTAGTGGCTGAATGGGCGATAGATGTTAGTATTACGGTGCTCTAACGCCCACACCGGATATGGACCGAATCGTCTCACGACGCTCAACCCACCACGTATCGCTTTAATGGGCGAAACAGCCCAACCCTTGGAACATACTACAGCCTGTGTGGCGAAGAGCCGACATCGAGGTGCCAAACCTTCCCGCCGATGTGAACTCTTGGGAAGATCACCTGTTATCCCTAGAGTAACTTTTATCCGCTGAGCGACGGCCCTTCCACTCGGCACCGCCGGATCACTAAGGCCGACTTTCGCCCCTCGCTCGACGAACTTTTCTTATTTCATTTTTTAAGGAGTGACGGATCAAATGATATTTATGTTCCAATTTTGTCTCTCTTTTCTCCCCCACGAATCAACCCTTTCCTCGCCATAATGGTTCGGGCTTCCTATTAGTATTCCCTGATACAAGTCGAATCCTAGATGTAGAAATATAAAAATATAAGAAGGCGGGATCCCTCTACATCGAAAGAAATGATCTTTTCGAGGGTCCAACAAATTCAAAAATTAACCAAATTTGCCCGATGTAGAGGCAATTAAGAAAGCCGCATAAGTGAATATATAACCTACTGTAAAAGTGGGCTAATCCAACTAATCTTGCTTGCACAATGGAAAGGGCTCTCGGCTTATCTCTCCAAATGAATCAAATTGGCTAAAGGTGTACGCTCATGAGCCCAGCTAAAGTTTCAATCAATTCCCGCCAATACCCACGCCAGAAATTAAGAACATAAATCCATCGCCCAAACAAGATGTCCAAATAAAAACATCCATGCCCAGATCGATAAACTATTCATACCAAAAGGGTTATATCCATTGATAAGTGGGAAGAGTTTAACCACAAATAATCCCTTAACCACCCCATCAAATAGGTGGAAGATTCATTAAATTGGGAAACGTTACCCCGCCATAATGTGATGTGCTTCCAATGCCAATAAAAAGTAACCCATCCAATAGTATTTAACATCCAAAAATCGCCAAATAAAATGCGTCCCATGCAGAAATATCGCAAGTACCACCTCTTGTCGAGATTCGCGCAGAACGCCTACTTTTAATTTTAAAGAGAGGGTTCGAAAACATAGTTATTGATTCAGACGGAGAAATGCACTTTGGAGTACCGATGTGTATCATGCATCCGAATTTACATATGGGAATGTGCATCTATTACCAAAAACAAGTCATTTATGGGTATTATTAGGAGGTCCGTGCAGATCCATCCAGTCTCCTTTCGCTTCACAAAGATCAAGATCAATCGAACGTGCATTCTCGTTCTCGCAAGCGGGTTATACTTCTAACCTCGCCAGAATTCTAAACACCGGCCGAGACACTACTTCTTTAGTTCGGATTTTTATTGTAATCTAATATATCCGCCATTTTGCACGAGAATTCTAATTTATTGTCAAAGAGGCGCAGAAATGGATTTCTCATTTTACTCCAATCAATTCAAGGAGGCGAGACTAGACTAACGCCCCCCCGCGTATCTCGCCTCGAAATCCCCCTAAATGGTATTTTGCATATAAATAGTATTTTTCTTATTTCGATGATCCTAGATATAGAAGAAAGCGTTCGGGATTACTAAATATGGATATGGGAATATCGAAATGTATTCAATCCTTAAAAAGGAAGATTTGATTGAGTATCGAGGAGTCAAGGAATTTATGCCAAAACACCAAACCCAAATGAAAGTGGATCTTTTTTTCATTCCCGAGGAAGTGCATATCTTATCCGGATCTTCTTTCATAATGGTATGTAACAATAGTATCGTTGGAGTAGATACACAAATCACCTTAAATATAAGAAGCCGAGTAGGTGGGTTGGTACGAGTGGAGAGAAAAAAAACAGAATTGAACTTAAAATATTTTTCGGAGATATCCATTTTCCTGTGGATACCGATAAAATATCCTGGTATAGCGGTGTTTTGATCCCACCAGAAGGGAAAGGGAAATTCAAGGAATCCAAAAATTGACAAATTGGATCTATGTCCAACGGATTACACCTAGCAAAAAAGTATTTTGTTTTGGTTCGACTGTTGTTACATATGACATAACGGATGGCCCCAATTTAGCAAAGAATTTTCCTCATCGATATCTTGCAGGAAAGGGATAATGTGCAACTTCGAGTTGTCAATTATATCCTTTCTCGGAAAAGTCAACCAAAATAGAGGAATTTCGAATACAAGTATTCAATTAGTTCGGACTTGTTTAGTATTGAATTGGGAACAAGATAAAAAAACTCTTCTAACGAAGAAGCCCGTGCTTTTTTTGTTGAAATAAGAACAAACGATTTGATTCGGCATTTCTTAAGAATCGATTTGGCAAAATCTCCTATTTCATATATCGGAAAAGAAATGATTCGCAGCTTCAGGATTACTATCGGATAATGGATCGATTGCACCCATAGTAATCCGTTTTATTCCATTTATCCCAAGACAAGGATTCAACAATTCCTTAACCCACCCAATCAAGGAACTATTCATACGTTGTTGAATAGAAATAAGCAATTCCAACCATTGATAATTTTGCTATCATCCAAGTGTTCTCGAATGGGCCCGCCCAACCGAGTAAACTATCATAATGTAATAAAAGAATCCATTCAAAAGATTTACTAATTGAAATTGGGAGTCATTCGGATCTTTAGGATCGTCTCCTTCAATTGATAATTTTTATTTATTTTACCATTTAAAACTCATAATCGAGATCCTCGTTAACAAATTATTTCCAACTTGACAATTTAAAATGCAGACTTTTCAAGCAATAAAATATTATTCAATGGATGAAAGCGGTAGAATTTATACTATCGATCCAGCAAGAATATTATTTTCAATCCATTCAATTTGAATTGGTATTTTATCCGTCACGCTTGTTGCGAAGAGACCTCTCTAATAATAAGTCTTGGACGCTTTATTTGTCAAATGTGTGTATATAGACAAAACGGACCGCACCTAAAATCCGGTCAAGTTATATTTGTTCAAGGTGATTCAGAATAATACGATCACTAAGCCTTATTTGGCTACCCCAGAGCAAGCTGTTCATGGCCATTATGGGAAATTTTTTACGAAGGAGACACATTAGTTACATTTATATATGAAAAATCGAGATCGGGTGATATAACGCAGGTCTTCCAAAAGTGGAACAGTGTTAGAAGCACGCTCGATTGATTCAATATCGATAAATCTCTAAAAGAGGATTGAAGGTTGGAACGAATGTATAACAAGAATTCTTGGCATTCCTTGGGGATTCTTGGTTGGTCTTGAGCTAACTATAGTGCAAAGTCGATCTCTTTGGTTAATAAGATCCAAAAGGTTTATCGATCCTGAAGTGTGATTCATAATAGGCATGTAGAGATTGTTGTACGCCAAATAACATCAAAAGTGTTGGTTTCGTAAGACGGAATGTCTAACGCTTTTTCACCCGAGAGAACTAATTGGATTGTTGCGAGCCGAACGAGTGGGACGAGCTTTGGAAGAAACAATTTGTTACCGAGCCATCTTATTGGGAATAACAAGAGCATCCTCAATACTCAAAGCTTCATATCGAGCGAGTTTTCAAGAAACTCGCGCCGAGTTTTAGCAAAAAAGCACTCTACGGGACGATCGATTGGTTGAAAGGTTTGAAAGAGAACGTTGTTTTTGGGGGGATGATACTGGCGGGACCGGATTCAAAGGATTCGTGCATCCTTCAAAACAATATAACAAGATTCCTTTGGAAACAAAAAAGAATCGATTTGATGGAGAAATGAGAGACATTTTGTTTTACCAAAGAAAATTCTTTGATTATCCCCTTCAAAGGATTTCCACGATACATCGGAACAATCATTTATCGGATTTCATGATTGCTAAGAAAGGATTCATTCCTTGCACTACTTTCTTTGATTTGGTGCGATCATTTGATTTAATAATAAAAGAGAAATGTCTAGAAAAGAATAGAATGACTTGGGTCGTGGGCTCTACGTCCAATCATAGGGTAGAGTAGAAGGTTCCATCGGAACAATCTTTTATTTGAGTTCAGGGTTCCTCGCTCTTAAAAAAAGGGTGTGGGGAGAAATGATAAGAAGATATTGGAACATCAATTTAGAACAGAGATGATGGGGCAGGGGTTCATTTTGGTCATGGTACTCGGAAATGGAATCCTAAAATGGGACCATATATCTCTCGCAAAGCGTAAGGGTATTCATATTACAAATCTAACGCGAATCGCTGCGCTTTTTTATCGTAAGCTTGTGATTTGGTTTTGAGGCGAGCAAGTAGAGGAAAACAATTCTTAATTGTTGGTACCAAAAATAAAGCGGTGATTGATTCAGAAAGCCTGGCCGCAACACGGGCTCGGTGTCATTATGTTAATAAAAAATGGCTCGGCGGTATGTTAACGAATTGGTCTACTCTGTAAACGAGACTTCATAACGCTCAGGGGACTTGAGAATGGAACAAAAACAGGAGACTTAGCCGCCTTCCAAAAAGAGATGCAGCCGTGTTCAAAAGACAATTATCTCGTTTGCAAACATATCTCGGCGGGATTAAATATATGATGACAGTTTACCCGATATTGTAATCATCGTCGATCAAAGACGAAGAATATACGGCTCTACGAGAATGTATCGCTTTGGGAATTCCAACAATTTGTTTAATCGATACAAATTGTGATCCCAATCTAGCGAGATATCTCGATTCCAATGAATGATGATGCTATATCTTCAATCCGATTAATTCTTAACAAATTAGTATTCGCAATTTGTGAGGGGCATTTTAGTTATATAAGAAATCACTCCAACAAGGCATTCACTCGCCCAAATGCGCCCGGGTGAAAGCTTCAGGAGAAGCACAACAGAGAACCCATGCCCCCACAGAGACAGGGGACAGATGACTTCCCGGCAGTTGGAGCACCAATTTGCTATAAGAGAATCTTAAGTGGCATTCAAAGGTAAGGTGGAAGAGCTCCTTCTTAGCTGCGTGGTAAAGACAAGATATACTTGGACCAGAAAACCCGTGCTCATAAGAATATTATGAGCACAAATTTTGTCGGTAAAAAAAAGAAAATAAAATGGGTTATGGGTTCAAGTCTAGTTTTCTAGAGCGTATTAATAAGTTAGCCCCATCTCGCGAGTTGTTTCATGCCATAAATAAACTCGAACACTCAAGAAATCCGTTGACAAAGCGGATTCACATCTTTTACAACCAACGTGATCTTTCTGTTCTTGGAGCGTGAAGCGATTTGTTTTGCTTTACATCCGTCCCAAGGTATCATTTCTAATACATCAGTTGGGCAAGCTCGGACACATTGAGTACATCCTATACATGTATCATAAATCTTTCTTGAATGTGACATTGGATCTATACATTTTTGAACGTTATAAGATTTCGATCCGTAATCTTAGAAACAAACCATATATTTAGATACCGCATTTAATCAACAAGTTATCGTAATTTTTCTAATCAATCTATTTTCGATTGCTTTAGTAGACAAGGCCAAAATACTTTGATTTAGTCTATTTTTTTAACCAAGATCATACCTTAATGTAGCAACTCTACTTAATTTTAATTTCTTTATTTATTTTTTATTTATTAATATTGAATATTTAGAATATTCAAATTTATATAATAAATACTATTTACTCAATAAATTGGATTCATTAATACGAGTTCCCTTTCTTTCAACAGGTAACAGATGAAAATTCCCAAGATTCAGCGGGCTTAGCTACCTCTTCCAGTGCAGCTTTTGTTCCAGTTGTCTCTGCAGATCTGAATGAAACAGGTGAGGTCAACTCATCCGATAGAGGTGCCCCAGACGGCTAAACGGATTCTATAAATGCCTATCCCGCCCGGTCGGAATGCCCAGATAAGGAAAAGCGAGACTACCTCTATGCTACCATCTATATTATATATTATATTAAATGAAAATTACAATATCTTTACCTTTACCCGGTAATGCCGCATCCACTATTCTGTGTGGGTATCTTAACCATTGATTCAATTGGGCTAAAAACCTACTAAAAATGCCACTCAACCTCCTATTCCTCGTAAGTATGAATTTAAACCTCTTGATGTAGAAATCGTTACTCTTGCTGATAATCCTCATGGTAGATATTATTATATATTACATACTGAAGAATTAGCACCAGATTTAGGTATTGGAGTTCACCCTGAGGTCTCAGATAATCTTGTATTATCATCTCTTGCTAAAATGCTAGAAGTAGATTAGAAGGAATCTGCTGGAATATTGTAAACGTGTTTTCCCGGAGTTCAGTCTCCGGGAAGGTAGAATAGAAAAGATTAAGATAAAAAAGTAGTCAAAATGAATGAACACGTTCAATACAAAAAACTTTCTCAAATTCTTTTTTTTTTTCATACGACACATCTGGATTCTCGGAAAAGAACCAATCTTGTCTTTGAGTTTGGATTGAAATTATCATTCAAGAGTAAACCCTTTTAATTCTGGTTCTAAGACCTGTAGTTCTATCGGTTAACTCGGTTTTTTCAAATTGTTTCGATTATTGAGAAAGGGTAACAAAGATAAAATACGAGCTTGTTTTATAGCCATAGTAATTAAACGTTGTTGTTTCAAGGTCAATCTATTCACTCGTCGCGATAAGATTTTTCCCTGTTCGCTAATAAATCGACTAATTAAACTCATATTTCTATAAGAAATTTGATCCCCGATTGAATAGAGAGGCAAACGCCTACGAAAAGGTCGTTTTGATTTAAGAAAAGGTCGCTTGGATTTATCCATGGTTTGTTTTATTATTTAATTTTATTCTTTTTCTTTAAAATTCTATTTCTTAATTTGAATTCATTTTAATTCAAAATTAAAATAGGATTTTTTTCGATTTAGATTTCTATTTATATAGAATTGTTCTATTCGATTTAATTTTGAATTATAGATAGATATAGATAGAATGCCACCCCCTTCCCTTACTTGCCTTACTTGAAGGGGTAATATACAGGTACTCAATTAGATCTATTTCTTTATCTCCCCATGAATCTTATGCTTATAACAATACGGATGTAACTTTCTCAATTCTAATCGATTAGGTGTATTGTATGGCGGTTCTTTTGAGTAATATATCCGAAATGCCCGTTGATACCCTATTAACGTTGTTTCGGGCACAGTTGGTACATTCCAAAATCACCGTTACTCGAACATCTTTACCCTTGGCCATGAACCTCCTTTTAATTTTTGATTTACTCAACTTTTCAATTTTTGATTCAAAACGAATAAGTAAAGGACGAATAAGTAAAGGGCAGAAGATTTCTAAATTTTATTTCAAATCGAAATAGAATATTTCATTTTTGATTTAAATATCTTGGATAATATTCTTTACTTAGACCTTCAACCCGCATTTCTATTCTACTTCCATTCTTTTATTATATTTAGGAATATTGATTGAAATAAAATTGAAATTAAATTCGAATTGGACCCCCAATTTCCCAGATGTTAAAGAGACTTTTTTTTTTCCCTTTCCTCCCTTATTTCCTTATTTGAATTCTAAAAAAAAAGGGAAAAAAGAGAAAATAGGAGAAGGGATTAGTCACAGATATTTGATTCTATCTTTAATCTTCTTCATTCCTTACTATGTTATTAACTAGAATGAAAAAAGGGGAATGTTAGCGCATCCGGAAAAAAACGATTAATCTCTATTAATAGACCCGCTAAAGCCCCAAACCATAGCGCATTTAAAATCTGGTGCCACGGAGAGATATGTTTTTAAATCTCGCATTGAAAATCCTCCTTTTATTTATTGTAATATTTTTATTGTAAAAAGAAAACATATATGATTCAATAGATAGGTCGTTAAAGACTGCACTTCTATAGTTGTACACGTAATACCTAATTAAAATGGGATTCCTTATTTTTTTATTAATAATTATTCAATTATCCAATGATCCAAAGAAAAGTCAATAAGATAGTACCTTATCATAAAATTAGAAAATAACTAAAAAATCTCCTCTTGTTGAGAAAATAGATAACGAGAAAATAAAAATACTGATTTATTCTTGTATACAAACCTTTTACTATTATTATTATATGTTAAATGGAACAAAAAGACGAACTGAGCAAAAAATGGTGTGGGAAATAACGATGTGGAAACTAAGATAGAAATTCAATATAATGACATTGTGGAACAATACAAAGGGATGTGGCGCAGTTTGGTAGTAGCGTTTGTTTTGGGTACAAAATGTCACAGTGTTCAAATCTGTCATCCCTACCTATTACTTATCGCTACTACTCAAAGGTGCGAGAACGAGGAATCGACGAAGATCAATTCAAAGTGGACAGAATCTTTCATTTTTATCATACTGGGTTGAAAAAAACTTTGCTTTACGCCTTATCTATTCCGATAAAAAGCGCTCTTAGTTCGATTCGGTAACGCGGGTCTCCAAAACCCGATGTCGTGAGGTTCAAATCCTACAGAGCGTGATTCTTTTTCTTAGATAAAATTAGTGAAAGGATTCAAAGAACTTATCCAAAGAATAGGGATTTGGGGATTTGACCCCTGTGGATTAAAGAGAGGAGGAGGCCAATACAATAAAAATAAATTTTAATTAATCAAAGGTCTAACTGATCCCCGCTTTGTATTGTAAATATGCAAAGGATTTAATAATCCAACTAAAGTAATAGGAATTAGACCTAAGACAATTCCAAATAAAAAACTTCAATCATTTCAATTAGTTTGAAAAAAAAAGAGGAATAGCTATACTTAAATAGTAATCCGAATTGCCATGAATCTCAACGACTAAGGATTGAAAATTGAAACTATAAATAACTCTAGAATACACGAAATCTCAAGAAAGTTTTCATTTTATGAATTCTTCATTTCAAAAATTTTAATTTCAAATAGGAATTTTAAATAAGTTGTATCTTGCTCAAACCAATAAACAGAGAGCGGAGGTTATCGTTAAAGCCGCGAGTAGAAAACCAAAATAACTAGTTATAGTAAGCATAAGGGGGCTAAATGAAATCTTTTTTTTATACATATGTTTCTAAAGCACTTACCTTACTTAAGTTTCCATTTTTACAAACTAGTAGAATATGTCAAAATACCAATTGAAACAATAACTTTAATGGAAAGTTGGGCATTCATCTATCATTATAGATGGCACTAACATGTATAAAGTGGAAGGTATAGGAAATGAAATCGACTTTATCGTCAGTAATATCTATGCATCCTGTGATTTCAATCAACCGATTCATTGAATATCATTGAGTAACTTATGGTTAAATCGTTGAATATGAGTAACTTGTGTCGAAACTAATAATACGAACTGGGTCTTGGAACTTCACTACAAAATTAAACACGTTTTTAATTATTATATTATGGAATAAAATTAGAAAAGATTTTTTATTTGAATCATTTCTTCCATATTTTGTTTTTAATTCTCTCGAATCTATTGTGTATTTTATAGCAAAGAGTAACCTTCCAAAACTTTTGTCTTTACTTTAAATTTAACTCATTAGATTCGGTAATAAGTTCATTAGAATTAAAAAAAAGTTTGGTTTAACTAGACTTTAAACCTAAAAATTATTATTTATTATCTTTTATTTGATCTTTTATTTGACCCTTACGTATTGGAAAGCCTTACCTTTGTAACTTGACCTTTGGCTCTCAATCAAGTACAAGAATATACACCAACTGCTGATTCTAATTATTTTATTCTTTACTCTTTGCCTTTCGTCGAATATTATCCACTACTCTTTTGGTACTGAACAATTAACCCATTCTTTAAATTGAAAATCAACAAAAATTGCTTCTACAACTACGAAAGACATTTTATAGACCTCTGATCTACTTCAATTAATATGGAAATAGGATAATCTCTTGCGTTGTAGGAATTTTCTATTGAATGAAGCAAGTGTTTTCCATCAAGAAAGACGAAGCAAAACAAAAAGAAAATTTTTAGCACTTACTTTCTATACTAATTAAAATTGCGTTGTTGTGGCGGAAGGAGGATAGCTATCTTGATTCGGTATACTCTAAAGACGCCTCGGTACAATATTGACGATCTCACAAAATATAAGTTTCAAGTGAATTTCCATTTATCGATCTCATCTTTTATGGAATCGATCCCCTTGACTGCATAAGAATATGTGGAGCTCGGCATGTCTGGAAGCACAGGAGAACGCTCGTTTGTTGATATTATTACCAGATTCGCCATCGGGTCATTCATAGCATTACTATACCTTCCCTATTCATTGCGGGTTGGTTATTCGTCAAAGACCGGCTTAGCTTATGATGTGTTTGGAAGCCCCGCCAAACGAGTATTTCCTGAGAGAGCGGCAAGGAATTCCATTAATAATCGGCCGTTTTGATTCTTTGGAACAACTTAATGAATTTAGTAGATCTTTTTAGGAGGCCCAAATGACTATAGATCGAACTTATCCAATTTTTACGGCACGGTGGTTGGTCATTCACGGTCCAATTGTACTCTACCCGTTTTTTTGGGATCAATATCAACAATGCGTTCATCCAACGATAAACCTACATACGAATTATAGAGCTATGACACAATCAAACCCAAACGAACAAAATGTTGAATTGAATCGCATCAGTCTCTCATCTGGGGTTTATTACTCATTTTTGTACTTGCTGTTTTATTTTCCAATTATTTCTTCAATTAATAAAATTAAAGAGAATACATAAGAATTGAGGCATTCTCTAAGCGCATTTGGAAGGATCTCATCTCATAATTATCGATGATCAAGCTTCGTCTCTAGCACTAACACTTGATGAAATGTGGAGGAAGTGGGATAAATGGCCGATACTACTGGAAGGATTCCTCTTTGGATAATAGGTAATCAGAATCGTATTCTTGTGATCGGTTTAATAGGTGTTTTCTTTTATGGTTCATATTCGGATTGGGGTCATCCCTGTAGTACTCGAATGAATTGAGTCGTAGAGATGAAAACGTAAGAACTCAACGGGCACTTTTCCCTAGAATCCGACAAACAAAAAAGGGAATCCCGTTGAGTTCTTAGAAATCATATCTTTTTTTTCGTATAACTAAAAAAAGGATTCCCTCTTCTCCCGTTTCAATAAACTACATTCTTTCTCTTTTTCATTTTGAGTTTGACTCTATTTAGTTTAGTATCTCATCAAAATGAAAATTTTTTTGTAAGTTTAGTTAATAAGTTATACTTAATTATTAATTAATTGTTCATTGTTTTTATTTGTCTCATTACTTCTTATACTTATAATATCTCTTACTAAATCCAAAAAAGATCTGTAAAAATGGAAAAAAGAGTAAAGGTTCTTGATCCTGTTCTTCAAAGAATCATTACTCTTTCGACACAAGGAAAGGGTGCCGAAATTCACTTTCTTGTGCCGAAGACTAGACTAGCAAGACGAATTTTTTGTTTCCCACCGTATATGTTCTATTATCCGATTACTTCTGTCTAGTATCTAATCCAATTGGATTGTATTTATACTCTAAAATTCGACTATAAAAATCATACATTTTATGACATTGAAATCTAGCAATAGTATCATAGCCACATTACCCCACTTTGAAAAAAAAACTATTTTTTTTTTAATCTACATACTATGACTAGCAATGCGATACAAAGAATTACCAGTATCCGGTAGAAAGGTAGAAAAAGAGTCTAACCTAGCAAATGGGTTTTCAGAATTTTCATTTTTTTGATCTTTGATCATACATAATTACCAAGAAGAATTTGGTTCTTTTACGAACTTGGTGTCTATAAATCGACAAGTCTAGAAATTCATTTCACCAATTGAACCTTCTCAAACTGTTTCTTTTAAGAACCAAAAGATTTGTGATAAAATAACAGATGCCAAGAAGAATAAAAGTCCTTGGACACGTAATGGGTCTTGAAGTACTATTTCTCGCATCTCTCGACCAAATCCGCCTACATTAGGATTACTCGTTAATGGTTGATCCAATTTGACCGATTCACCCTCTCAAACAAGAAGTTCTCGGTCCTGGGGATAATATTAACCACTTGCCGCCCATCCGCATTTGTTATGTTTATTTCATACCCCCTTTTTCTTTTCGGATTATTTTGCTTACTATGCCTGCTTGTTGTAGCATTATAAACCGTATTGTTACTCTGCTCCCGTCGGGATAAATCGACCCCTTCCTGTTCCCACCTATGTAAATAGGATATTTTAAGAAGTGAACATCTTTCTTATTGGTCGGGTCGGGCAAGAATAGGAAAGACTATTTCGGTATATTTCGGCCGGGACGGGTCCTACCACAAGAATATTTTTTTATTAGGCGATAGCTCAAAAGACAAATTGCCTATCTTTTCTTTCATCTCAGGAGAAATACGATCGGTGGGGCTAATTCAAAACCCTCCGGTAAAATAAGAAAATTTCCCACATTCAAACCCCTTTTTACCATTAGCAAGAACTGTTTGGGATTGTATATCATAAGGAATTCGAACAAGCGCTTCAAATACAAGATCCGGAAGTACCGCTGCATGGAACCTCAATATCCACGAGCTTATTAGCTAAATGGCAATTGGCGATACAATACGCCCGTCGCTTCTCGTGGATTTTCATAACCTTGCTGTGCAAAAACGGGGTATGCTTTTGAAATGTCCGGGCGGGTTATGATATATATTAGAAGTGATACGGAAATAGAACGAGTAATCTGTTCCTTTATCCAAGAAAAAGTGTTTCTATTTTCCATGGTCCAATAGTTGATCCAAAAATTTCTACAATTACAATAAGGGGGGTAAGTCGCTAGTATAGTTCCTCATCCACGATTCTGTTAGTTACTTAACTAATTTTTTGGAATAATTTTTTGGAATGAGATTTTCCTGGAGAATAATATAAATATCGGATGAATCCCGAAGATGGTTAAAAATAGAAAACGTAAGTACGATTTTCAATACTTTGTTTATGTACAACTACAAAATAACAAGAGCTCTAATTTTCATTTTATTAGATTAATATCAGTGGATTTTTTATTTTTTATCAGTCATTCATTGAATGATAAATAACTACAAGTGACGGAGATACTCGATTTAAATAACGAAAAATCAAATATTTAAAAGTTGTATCAAGAATAATTGGAAAGGTGGAAACAAGACCGAGATATAATTTGATCATTATGAACAAATCCAAAATCTTTGTAGACAGAGCCAATCATTAATTCCCAACCGTGGGGTGAATGAAATCCGATACATAAGTCGCTTAATAATAGAATAGAAAAAGCTTTGATCTGTATCGCTTAAGTTATATAGGAATTTCGGGACCACGAGTTAAGAATAGCAAGTTCTTCATTACCAATGATAGAATACCCGCTTAGAATAACAAAACATATTATATTTGTCGAGAAGTTCAAAATCGTCTGAATACGATCCTCATTGTGTATCTTAATTAGTTGGATCGTTTCTTGTTGGATTCCTATACTGAAGCTTGTGTAGACGTATTTTGAGTATTCTTCGATCAATTCGTCGAAGGCAAACAGTTCCTCCAATTCTATGAATTTTCTATAATATTCTTTTCTTGAATCTCATTCAAACAAATTCGGATTGACCGGTATGCCACCAATTAGTAACCCAATATTCCGGACTTTTTTAAATGAGAGAAAGCCACCAGGCAAAAATACTATAGATGCAAGATATACGAGGCGGAAATACTTTCCTTTTGCCATTTTTTCCTCTCGTGAATTGTTAATCAACCAACCCCATTCGTCCACTTTATGTGATTAAATGTTTCTTTCACTTATGAGTTCTATATTCTATACAAGGTATGGAACCTAGGAATCTCTTTTATTTAGTTATTTGGTTTAGGATTTTTTGGTTAGTTTTTGAATCTAGAAAGAATAGAGAAATTGACTAAGAATCCACTTGAATAAAGAAATACTAAAAATATCGGGAAACAATATCTCAATCGAGAATTAGGTTAAATTTGAAACAAGAGTTTCCTCTCGATGAATGATTCCTTAATTAATGTTAATGAATATTAGTAAGATTTTGAGACTAAACAACCCTTTTTTATCTCTACTATTTCAAAAAAATTCACTGATTGGCCATTATCATTTTTGTGTTGGTCATTAAGTAACAAAAAAGAAAAATGATAAAAAAAAAGTAAGAGTTTTGTTTTCAGTTATGTTCTAGAAAGGAGGAGATTTTTATGTTTTTATCTCCTGATAAAGCGGGAATCTACCAGTTATCAAAATATTTCAATTGGTACACGCAAGAAATAGGCCAATTCGGTAGCTTTTTGTTCAATTTCTCTTGGAGTCAAATTATCATCAATACGTGTTAGGGAATAGCCCCCGCCCTCGGATGTCTATATAAAGAACACGACGAACATAAATACTCTCTTTAACTTCTATTCTAATAATTTGAATATCTTTTATAAAGAATCGACGCAATATGCGACGATTTTTCCGTGGAATCCCCAACTAAAAATACACATTACGCCTTCCTTTCTATCGAATCGATCATAACCACTACCTACATTCCAAAAAATTGTGCACCACAAATAGGAACTAATAAAGAGACTGCGAAATATCAAAGATGTAAACTCAAAAAGGATAGTTTTGGGATCCTCGCATTCAAAGATACACTTTGATGAGCAATAGTCATTCACGTCAACTACTTTCTTGTCTCAGAACTATACTACGAAATTCTATACAAATTTCTTTGAATCCCAGGATGATCACTTCAAAGACTACTACTGGGCGTACCACCACTTCCTATTTCCTAGGCCATTTCGGACTACAAATCCAATTAGCTTTAGGCATGCCATCCCCTTTCGAACAACTACTCTTATTCGCAAGCACCTACCATTAGCGCATCCACCGACTACCACCTACAGATCGATCGTACTATAGCTACTCTTAGGTAAGAAATTAAGATATTTTTTCTGACTTTAGTAAATAAGAAAAATCCGAAAGCTCTTCGTTGTTTGCGGTGATACTACCAAAATTTCAAGTTGGCTAAGTCGTCTTTATGTTAATCCTTACGTGCCTCTTGAATCCACTCTTTTCCTATTTCCTTTTGAATTTGTTTTTGTGTATAATGTGGATTTTCATATTTTTTTATTGTATTGATAGGAATTCTCTTGTTAAGAAACCTATGAATTGATTAAAACCTCAGATTCATACTAGAACCTCGACGATTCAATAAAAAAACCTAAGTTAAGTCAAGGATTCCCTGAGTAAGAACCCTTCGACTATCACCCATTCCATAAATAGATAGAATGCCTAAAATTTCAAAGACTTCCATTTTAAAATTTTTTGGAATCGGATAGGAGATCTGAACATTAGGTATGAATCATAGTTCAAATATTTCTTAATCGATTTCATATATTCCGTGTTCCAGATACTAGAATAAATATCCGACGAAGGAGACCCATCTCTATGAAGATGACAGAGCCACACTCTGTACTATCAATAGGATCGATTATAACAAGTCACACACTCATATCCCGGAAATACTTGGAATCCTTAAATTAAAGCAATACAGAGGAAGTTCATTTAAATGCATTGTTGGTGTTGTCCTGTCCTGATTTTGGCTGTCTTAATGTTATATACCCACAATGGCCAGTGATTACCAAGCCTTGTTTGGTAGTCTGATGGTCTGAAACGTATGATACCAATCATGAATTCTGCTTGTGATTTTTTTCGTGAATCTTTGTGTCACGAATCATCCCAGTTGGCCTAGTTTCTAATTGAGGCGTGAATCCATTATACGTTTGAGCTGCATTGTTGCGGTCCAAAAATGAGTAGTTTGTGATATGGTACCAAGAATGAGTAGTTTGTGGAGACAAAGTTCATTATACAAACCACTTTCTGTTAAATGTTAATGCAGCAAGTGGGCCAGCGCGGTGTAAAATAAATAATGGAGGCTGTTGGCATGAAACTCGGAATGGACACTCTTTTTCTGCTTGTTTGGTGCGTAATCAGTAATTACTACTGTTCCTTCTCTTTTTTTCTCAAATTGTTGATGCATATGTGGTTACTAATTATTGCAAATATTTATGTTGTCCATTGAATATTAACAGGACAACGACGAAGGAAAATGCACGTGCCCTCCAGGATTTAAAGGTGATGGTGTTAAGAGTTGTGAAGGTAGGTTTTTATTAGCCCTTAGGCCCTTCATCCCCCCTGTGGTTCTTGTTTATTTTATATATATTGCAATGTCTTATTTGTGTTTGATGCAAACAACCATGTGGTTGTTGAGGGTTAAGTTTGAAGAATGGAACATTAACAGTCCGTCCAATGAACACTATCTTATTCAAGTATATATATTACAAGCAGATCGTTGATATGATTTAAAAGAAAGGATCATAAAATCATATTTCTATGCCTTAATTTAAACAAGTGTCAATCATATTGATCAAGCATACATAATCTTAGCTAACTGTTTAAAGAATTGTGTTAGAACCAATACAATTTTGGTATGATCATTTTTCAAAAAAAATGAGAATATCAATTGAAATTGTTGTAAAACTATTCTTATGCAAAAGGTGTTTCAACTAAGATGCACACGAAAATTGGCATTGAAAAATACATTTTAATTTCAACACGTTTAATCATTTTATTTAGCCATAAACGAAAATCAAAACAATGATTAAAAAATTGAAAACAGGTCTTATCAGTAGACTAAGTGTAGAGCATTCTAAGCAAAAAACTTTTATCTTACGTCAACTGGATCTATAATTTATTATTATAACACATTAACCCTTATCATTTTCAATGTTGCTACCAGTTCACATAATAAGTCTGAAAGAAAAAACGGAGATGAGATCATATATGTCATGGAAGATTAACTTAACCATTCAATCTTAAATCTCACATACATGTCCTCAAAATTAATACTAATACATATAAATAAAACCATCCATGCTATTACCGATATATGGATAAAGTTCATACTACTACACGTAAATAAAACCATTCATGATACAAATACTTTGGTACCTGGTTTTTTTTTGTTTTTGGAAGGGGGTGGTACCTGGTTTTTAAATCACTACTTTATCTATTCATTAGTAAAAATTCAAAACAAAAAGCAACTTTAAGAGCACCTAACAATTTATCCAACAATTATGATCAATAATCAAACAATGCCGTCAAACGGTGTCATTAGGACATAATCAATCAATGCCATCAAGCCGCGTCATTAGGAAAAACCACAGTTTATGGTTATGACACCGGCACATCAAAATTCAAATCATTGTAATTCTTATGATCAATGAAATTTACCCCAACATTATAACTTAATAAATTTGTCTCAATTACTTTATCTGGCCTATCTGACCTTTTCTTTCTTTTTATTTGACCTATTTGGCCTATATGGCTATTGTCCTTCTATTCCACATCTATAGCATTTGTCACCATAGACTTTTCTTTTATAGATTTTTATTTCTTTATTATTATCATCCAACCATCATGGTGACGTGACATATATTCTATACCACCATCGCATCTAGTATAGTCTCCACCACAACCACGAGTCAAAATTTAAATATTGTGTCGTGGCAAAAATTCGAATATTGTGTCGCATTCACTTCAGGGAATGGACTGGCCCTACTCTTGATTTTCATTAACAACTCATTGTTTTACTCAGACAATCAGCAATAGACATGCACTGGAATCAGAATATTTATAAAAACCTTTAATGTGAAAAAGGTTTTTTATTTCTAGCATATCTTGATCTATCACTTTTTCATCACATAATTTCAATTGTGATTTCACTAGCGATTAGGAGGCCCCAATTCTTGATTGGAGGGAGCACCAAAGGCCTCTGCCCTTCCATCCCTTAGATAGAGAGAGGGGCAGAGCTTTTGGTTTTTTCATGTTGTCAGAGAGTTGAACAATGTTTTTTCGTGTTGTCAAAGATTTGAACAATGAAAATAGATGGCGAGTGCCTGATCGAATTGATCAGTCATGTAGGAACAAGGTTCAAGTCTACCGTCTGTTAGGATGCCTCATTTGCATACATCACCGCACTTCCACTTGACACCTATCGTAATGATAAAGCGGCTCGTCTCGCCGTGACCTTCTCTTGAATTCTCAAAACTTCGTCGCTCCATCCCGTGAGGGGAGAACCCGTCATTGTCTCGGTTTGTGCTACCGGAGGCTCTGGGAAGTCGGAATAGGAGAGCACTCATCTTGGGGTGGGCTTACTACTTAGATGCTTTCGGTGATTATCCGCTCCGCACTTGGCTACCCAGCGTTTACCGTGGCACGATAAGCTGGTACACTGAGGTGCGTCCTTCCCGGTTTTAAATAGTCTGACCAGACTGGCTAGAAGCTTCCGGAGAAGAGTCACTCTACACTCTAAGAGTAAGCGGTAAGTTGGCCCAGCCTTCGCCTTTCTTTATCGAAGGATTCTAAGTCGGCGAGTTTTTGTTTTTTTGTTTTGCTGGCAGGCGGGTGGAAAGCCTAGGAGCCGGAAATCAGACAAGAGATACATTGATGGCCTCGGATAGATTAGCTTGGATTGAGTCGCCCCTATCCCTAGTATCCAATCGGCGGCACATGTGATTAACGCAGCTTGGATCCGTCTTACGACACTCCTACTGGAAGGATCACCCGAAAGGTACCTACACGGTTAGTTTCGCTACCATTCCCGGCTCAAAGATATCATAGAGGGGAAAGAGGATCAAATTTGGGATGATATCTGGCGTCTCAAAGGCCCAAGTCGTGGGAATCATTTTTATGGAAACTTTGTCACAACGCTCTCTCGGCTCCTTTACCATCGGCAAGTGTCCAATACTAGCATATGCAACTTGTGCGGCGAAGAGGAAGAATCAGTTCTACATGCGCTACGAGATTGCCCCGGCCTAGAACAATTTGGAGGAATTTTAACGATGCAGACTACCAACAATGAGTTCTTTCAACCGAACGAACCAATGGAGTGGGTACGGTTTTGTCGAACACTGCTCAAAGGCCTTGTAGATGGCGAAACTCCTCATAATTGAAGTTCTTTGACGGTGCAAGAATCGTAATGTAAATGGAGTTGGAGCAGCAGGGTCGACCGGATTAGAGATTAGATAGAAGCACCCCAACCCCTTATTTGTCCTTCCTTCGAGTAGGTCCGCCACCGGAAAGTTAGGTCAACAGAAAAGTTCCATCCCGCCAGTAGAACAACCTAAAAGCGATGACATTCCTTGTGGCAAGAGTCGACCTCTAGGTATCGAGGATTTAATGCTCTTAAGAGGAGCGGAGCCACTCTAAAGATGCGTAATAGCAATACAAGTACCGCCAAAGAGTAACGAGTAGGGAAGCTTACGAGCCTCCGCTTTTGGATTCTACTAGCTACAACGTGGCCATAGAGAGCACCGTAAGTGTCATCACCGAATCGGCACCGGTGGTCCGCGTGTCAAAGAAGATCTCCGCCCCAGGCTCGGGATATGGGCAGCGCATATGACAAAGCGATCACGATGCAAACAAGAAGGTAATGGTGTCTCGACCAAGCCGAAGAAGCAGACACATTTCCTAAAGCCACGCCCTACCGCCAACATCGGATATTCCTTCAAAGATCGGATTCAATCGATTATTCGCATTCAAAAGAAAGTTACAGAGTTACTTGACAAGGAACTGAAAGAGCTCAAATCTCTCCGTAGAAGCAGAAACTTCTTATCCTATGACATTCTTTGTTATGACTGTTAGACAAAGGTAGCCACCCTACTACAGGTCTTATTCGATTCGATAGGCCCTATTGTGGGAGAACTATGAGTCTCGAATCGCCTGGCATGAAACTTCAATGCAGCCTTAACTACAACTTACATTACGAAAGCTCCACCAAACAAAGCGCACTCGCATCCATCTGCAGTGAATTGTTACGATAGCAAGCAAAGGCTTAACTTTACTCTTCGTCTTCGATATTGTTTTGTTCTAACTGGAGTCCCGATATTGGTTTAGAACGAAGACTTTCACACCATGTAGCGTAGGCGGCATTCTATAAGCTATTGGCGTAAAGCGCCAATAAGGCTTATGTTACATGGATGGGGATCCCAAGGAGAGGAGCGATAGCCACTCGAACGAAAGGTGCCTACGAGTGTACCGATAGGCATACCGAAAGTACCATTAGAAGGACTTCCAAAGAGTCTTTATGATTACATACAATATTTGGTGTATCACCATGGATTTCATGAATTCTATGTTTGAGTGTTAAAACATGAGACATTTAAGTCTTTTCTTCCGGTAATACCAAGTAAGATCAAAGAACAGAAATGACTACGAGACATATCATATTAATCGGGGGTGATCCCGGACTGGATTGCGACTAGAAAAAGCTCTCTCACTTGCTAGCTTTCAATCTTCCTAACTTCTGACTTCCTGACTGTAGCTAAACTATCCTTCACAACTTCTTGGTGCTTCACAGTCTAAAACCTTTGATAGAATCAAAGTTGAGACTTGAATCAATAACTATGATTCAATTTGTGATTTAAGCTTTCTCTTGTAGATAAAATAGTTATGCACAGCTCTGTTTTCTTCAAATGAAAGATCTCGATGTTTCTTGAATGCTTGTGATCACTTGAAGAAATTTCTTGATCTTGCAATTAAGTGCTTAGCAGGAATTCCCTTGATTTACTTTCCCCCTTGATATGAGCTTTCTTGACTTGAATGATTATTAGAATTCCGCACTGCTTCTTGTGGTAGAAGCAGTCTATTTATAGGGGTTTCTCCAACGGTTAGATCATTTGAATTTGAATCCTTATAGCCGTTAGTGGTCCTGCTTTTCTGTTTGTGTGTCAGTGTCCTTTCTGACATTTCTGTGTGACCAATAAGATTACTGATCTTATAACGGTCTGATCCATCTTCAGTTTTTCTTAACTTCAGTTAGAAACTGATTCAAACATGACTTAGTCAGTTTCCAGTTTTTAAGAGCATTAACTGAGTTTTTACTCTTCTTCAAAATCTCAGTACTCTATTCTTCATCTGATTCTAATTGACTAAATCAGAGTACATCATTTACAATCGAACATCTAAGATATCATTGTCCTTATGATTCTTAGTCCTGTATACGAGATCTATAAAGTCAGTTCAGGTTATCACAATCTTGCCTGAAGTCTAACTCTACAGTCTCGACTTAGTCTTCATAAACTGACTTTGTGTTGGAAAGGTGTCCTAAACCCAATCGGGTTCGACCGGATCCGACCAGTTCGGGTCATTTACAGTCTGTTTAGTTCATGTAATAACTTTATTATGATTAATAAAAGCACTTATGTTATTATATATTGTTTATCTTCATGTTATTTGTTGTACATATATATTAACGTCCCTAGTATCAAACAATGATAGAGAAACCATGATAGTGATTATGATTGATGAGATCTCTAATCACTATAAAAAGTTTGGTACTTAAATGTCTCTAGTCTTATGTACTGTCAAATGAGACATTGATAGTATAATCAGACTAGTACGTATTGGATGTCTTCTATCTTATAGAAGGTAGGGATAGATCTCGTCTATCAATGTGTAGAGACACTTGGACTATACGTAGACGTGTATTAGAGAATGCGTACGTTAGACTGACCCACTTACATTAAGTGTCACACTATGTGGCGGTTGTGTAATTATCCTTTTGACCGGAGTCTTCATGGCATCACGGTGTGGATTGTCATGCTTTGACACTATTGAGATTTCCCCTAGCCACGGGGTGATCATGCGGTAGTGATTGGGTATGATATTGAAGCATGCGGAGTATACATGATTGGTCGTCCGGGCGTATCCTATGATTGGGATCGAATATCCGAAATGGCCTTCTTATAAGGAATGTCTAGCTCTCGAGAATCTTCGCAAAGTGGGAGTAGTGTGTTATCCCGAGAGAGCATGATATCCAGATTATAAGATACGATCGTTAATTTATTGACACTCGAGATACGATCGTATCGATATTATTTCAGCGATAAGATTGTAAGTTACACGGTAACTGCTTCACATGAAAGGTAGTAGTCATTGCTTTTGACTCTTCCGATGATTGTGGGTCACGGTGTGTTGCTAGACGTATCCCGTGATCATTAGGTATGAAGGGCATTTTAGTAAATTGCACTTTGTGTCTACGGCCAACATATTCGAAAGACTATCGGGTCACACACATATGAACATCGAGTCGGATTAAAATGCGGTTATAGTTGATAACCAAATAAGGAAAGTTTGTCTCTAGACTATAAAGGTTATAGTGGTAAATTAGTATGGTGGTATTTATTTATATGAATAAATAAAATACAAGATATTAATTATATACAAATTATATTAATTAAAAAATATTCCGGAAGCCAATTAATTGGCATTTGGGGCGCCACCTCCTAGGGTATAAGATACACTTGGATTGTGCACTTTAATTAATAAGATTACCATAATATTAATATAAGATATTATTTGATTTTGGAAAAATAGATTTATGGTAATAAGATAATTATATTCAATATAAGATATTGGCAAAATTAATTATAATAAAAGAGATCAATCAATCAATCAAATTGATTTTCCTTATTTTATTGGGAAAATGTTTTCTTCTCCTACACACATATGGGGCGCCACCTTCTACTATAAATAAGAGGTGGGTGTCAAGCTCTTTTGTACATCACAATTGCAAGAGCTCATAGTTCTTATGTAAAATAGAGAGCAACCCATAGTGAGTTTGTGAGAGAGGAAAAAGGCCAGTCTAGCAACCGGAGTTTTTCAATAGCAATCCAAGGAGGATTCCGGCGAGGAGTTCGTGTGGATTAGCGATAGAGGCCGGACACGTGGACGTCTTGCGCACTGTACTACTCTCCATTGACGGTCAAAGCGACGATCTTATAGATTATCAATGTATAACCGTCAAACTACTTAACATGTTTATTGCATTAAATGAAGAACGATATAGTAAAAGGAAATCAAATTTTAAATTCCGCTGCGTTTAACTAGTGATTTCCTAACAGTTTGAACCATCGGTTCTTCAGTCTTCAATAACTGAGTTTGAACCCTCAGTTCTTCAGTCTTTTAGATAAGTCAACTGAGTCTGTGTCCCTCAGCGAACTTACCTTCTTCAGTTTTTATTGGTGTGCTCTTATATCAGCTTTCCAGTATCTATTTTGGATCTCAGTTTCCTCAAGTTACTTACTCAATTTCGATTCGAACATAGAACTATTATAAAGTGCTTGTCCGAACGAAGCGCGGCGTCGATTCTGGATTGGCGCCCGAAGTTTGAATCTGGCCCGAGAATGGACGAAGCGTTTGAAGATATGGACGAGCGCCAGGAGGAAAAAGTTGATTCGAGAGAGTTTGGACGCCGAGTGGATCAAGCGCCTCAAGCAAGTCCAATCGAAGCTTAACGAAGGCCCAACAAGGTGGACGGGCGCCCAGCCGGCCCGACATGCCAAACCGACTTTAAATTCTATATATAGCCGCATTGTTTTCCACATTAAGGATACCAATTACACATTACTCAAAACCCTAATCCTAGGGGCGGCTTAGGCTGCGTTTTTTCTCTGTTTTTCTTCAGTTTATGCACTCTAAATTCTAGGCTAGTTCATATAGTTTTTATGCACTTCTATTCATCAATTCCAAGTTTCAAGAGGATGCTTAGAGGCTAAAGCCTTTTGAACGAGCGTTGTGAAGCCGTCCGATTCAACAATTCAGTTCCGTTCTTGATTATTTTGTGAGTTTTTAATACAAGTTGTTTCCTTTATCATGTTTATTATTGTTTATGCAATTTCATATCGAAAGATTGTTGCTTTGTTGATTGTTTTATTTGATGAGAATCATCTAAACGTTAGATCACCATGATAAGGAATAGATCTTTGATCTAAGTAACGAAAGTTATTAGGTTAGATTTCTAGATTAGAAACGTTAAAGTTCACATCTTTGGTTAGAAAAAGTGTTAATCTTAGATCGAAAGATAGAGATTAATAGATGAACTATCTAAGAAATTAGGGTTCGTACTTTAGATGAGATGAATCACAACTTGGTTAAAAATCACGAAATAATCTGAATTGGAATTGAATGTTGATAGGATAGGTGGATCAATTGCTCGTTTGTCCGTTATAACTTGATCAAATCCCTTGAACTAGAATTGTTTAGCTTAGTTAATCTTTATTGCATATTAGGTTTAGATTTAGTTTAAATTGTTCGCAACCCGTATCTTCCCTGGCTTTAGATCTTATCTTCTGTCCAGTTTTACTTATTGTTATCTTTCGTTTCAATTATTCCCTGTTTAGTTTATTTGTTGTTTAGTTTTAGTAATCGTGACATAGGTTAGTTAGAACAAAAACTAGGACCACCAATCGTTAGTTCCCCGTAAGATCGACCCGGTATTAGTCACTGTACTACGATCCCTGCACTTGGGGAATACCGGATTATAAATTTATTACTTGTTAATAAAATCCGTGACAAGTTTTTGGCGCCGTTGCCGGGGAACCAAACGGTTGCCTAGTGTTTGTTTTTGTTTTTTCTGTGTTTAATCATTCTTGTTCATATTTTACATAGATTTTTAATTAGGTAATTAGGGTTTTAGTTTAGGGTTTAAGGTCTCCCCTTTGAAGTTTCCTCGTGATTAGTTTTTCTTTTCTATTTCTCTCTTTCTATCTGTTTTCTGTCTTTCTGTTTTTCTCCCCATTCTTTTCCTCGCCGCTTTTTACGCTTCGAACGGGCAGGCGTCTAGACCAGTGGACGCCCGTCTGTTCTAATTTTCTCAACTCTGAATCGTTTTTAACTTGTCAGACGAGCGTCCATCCAATTTGGACGTCCGTCCGATTCTTCATTTGATCGACGAGCGTTTGGACTTCCAGCGCCCGCCTAGCTCAATTTTAGCGCACGCACGCCCGCTTTTACGGACGTCCGCCATTCCTGCCTTAACTAATTTTATTTCCTTTTCTTTTCTTAGGCTTTAATTTTTAGTTTAGGTTTTTAAATTCTTAGTTTTTAGGTTTCAACCACCTGATTTTGGTTCGGTTTATGCAAACTCGAAGTCAAAAGGGACCATTAATGTATACCCCTGACTTAGAGCGGACCATAGTCCGGCCAAACATGCGGAAACTCCGTTCTGCGGCTCCTTCTGAAGAAGCCGATCAAGATTTAGAGGATCGTTTAGCCGAAGAATTCGAAAACTTTATAATTATGGTCTGCCGAGGATAGACGACGTTGGCGCACTACGCCATGCCAGCGAAGTCAAAGTCAACCCGGCTATTGTTATCCCAACCATAATCGCACAGACTTCGAGCTAAAGCGGGACTTATTCGAGATGATGCAAAGATGCATCTATTTTCCACGGTTATCATCGAGAGAATCCCCATACTCACTTACATACGTTCTTAGAGATATGCGGTACTACACGCATCCAAGGAGTAAGTGAGGATGCTATTAAACTGAAACTGTTCCCATTTTCTCTAAAGGGAGAAGCTAAAGAGTGGTATACCCTCTCCCCGCTGAATCTATTACCACCAGGCTGAACTTGAAAAAGAGTTCTTGAGTCAATACTTCCCATCTTCAAAAAGCATTGGTGTTTAAACGACATATTCACTTTCTACCAGAAAGAGAATGAATCCTTTTTCGAGTGTTGGAAAAGATTCAAGTCTCTGCTTAGAAAGTGTCCCCACCATGGCTTGCCACTGCAAAGGCAAGTCAACACTTTCTTTAGTGGATTGACCGAGCTTACAAAAGGCATGGTCAATAGTTCATCTAGTGGGGCGTTTTTGAAGAAAACTTTGATGAGGGGTGGGCACTGTTCGAGGACATTGCCAAATACAACTATGCCCCCTCTTATCAAGCCATTCAAGCACCTCCTCCTCCTAAGGTTGAGGAAGTCAACATGCAAAGTTTGATCGCCATGTTGCAGAAGTAGATGGCAACTTCTCAAGTTTCGAATCAAATGAATCAAACTTCTTCCTTTCCACAGAACCCTCAGGTTCTATATTGTGAGAGCTGTTGTCAGACTGGCCACATGATTGGCCAGTGTCAATTCAATCCCCCTGCACCTTATCAAGTGAATGCTATTCATGATCATGGACAGTATAATCAAGTCACATGTCTGAATTGTGACGAGGTGGGGCACATTTCTCGTTTCTGTCCTATGAACGGACAAAACGCTGAAGTAAATTCATTCTATGGCCAGAATAATCAAAGGTTTAATCAATTTTCTGGCCAGAATAATCTCCAAAACCAAGGGTTCAATCAATCTTCAAGTTTCAATCCAAATTCTAATTTCAATCAGAATCAAAACTTCAATAGAAACCCTGGTTTTCCTCGAACTGTAATTCCAATTTTTCCAATTCTAATCAAAGGTTCAATCGTAATTGGCCCGCTAATTCAAATCATGTTTGTCCAAAGTCGGCCCAGCCAGCCCTATTCTCAGAACCCCCAAACTTCTCAAGGCCCCTCAAGTGATATCAAAGCTCAATGGGACTCCTTTAGGGAGGAGCGAAATAGATCAATGAAAAATCTTGAGAGACAAATTGGGCAACTGGCTGAGCAGTTAGCTTCAAGACCCCCAGGTGATGAGAGACAAATTAATGATCATTATTACGACATTTTACCCCAATATTGATACCACTTTGAGCATTATTGTACCAATTTAAGTCAATAATTTCTTAATTTTATCCAAATATATAAATAGTGGTTATTATATAAATTATCGTATTTTTATAAGTTTTTATAAGTTTTGTACCGGTTTAGTAACCGGAGTGTCGTGTCAGATTTACACGGGTATTTGTGGTATTTTTATTGCAGATTTATGATAAACCAAGACCCCGAGTAACGACATTTATTTTTGAAGTCATGATCATATCTTTTGAAGGATGTAAGAATGTGCCACAAGCTTAAAAGTTCAAGTGGATCAACGTTTCGTAATGCTATTATCGAATTATATCTTCGACGAACAAATGGCCCATCAAAAAGGCATTTTCTGAAGAAGAGTCCTTCATGAAAGTTGTATATTTTTGAAAGATCTTTCCAACGCATTTTGAATCACGTCAATCGGAGGTCTACAACTCAAGATATGAATTTTTCAAGTTTCAGCTCAAAACTGGATGTTTTTTACAGTCCCGGATCGATCCGGCCTTTTCCCGGATCGATCCGGCGTAACAGAAAATCGACATAATGATGATTTTGCACATGGGGCTGCAGAGGATGAGCTTGGGATAAAGTTTTTTATTCCCGGATCGATCCGGCCCTTTCCCGGATCGATCCGGCCGTGACTATTTTGCCTATAAATAGGCGCATTCTCAACAGAATTCTTTGCCCCCTCTTGGCCACACTCTTCCATGGCCAAGCTCTACCTTTCCCATTTCCCCTCTTCTATGTTAATCTATGTCCGTTTCTTCTCTTCTCGAAGTAGTATGTATGTATATATACATATATGTCTAAGTATATATATATATATGCATATATGCAAGCTTCTCTCCATCTTTTCTTCTTATTTTGGGCCCATGTATGTATACATATGTTGATGTATGTATATATATGTGTTTATGTTTGAATAAATAAAAAGTAATACCGTTGTAATGCTCGAGAGGATTATCCAAGAAAGTTGTATTGAAGAAGTTGCTATTGTCAGAGGATACGACTTAGATTTGCAATAAACGGGTAATTTTATCAAGTATTATGTTTGTTGTTTCTATATATATATATATAAATAAAGTAGTTATAGTATCGTTATAATGATCGAATAATTATCGAAGATTGTTGCTCTGGCGGAAATGACCCCGATTCAACAGTTGTAACCGGTAATATATTCTAATATTATTATGTTTACTATTTCTATTTCTATTTATATATTACAACTATGTTAAGCTAAAAATATATCTAGCCAAGATATGAATCTGAATTAGTTAATCTTTTTGGTAAAATGGATGATCGACTCTGATAATAATGATTAAAACCAATTATAATGAATCTTTTTCTATTTACACTTAAATGTACGGATAGAAAGACCGGAGGGTAAAATTGGCCGTGCGAAAGCGTGACAACGGAATCCTATTTCCTACCCGGGGGCAGATTTGTCTTGGGAAAGATAGATCTTATTAAATTTGTGTGAAGATCGTAATAATGTTAAAATCAACGGTTTAATTGAAACTAACACCGAAAGTTAAATCGATCCGCCGACAACCGGAGCTTTTGAATAACATCGCCGTCGACAAACGGAATAACCTCTTTTATCCGGGGTAGATTTGTACTGTACTGTTGAGACTAATCGAGATTAGCATGGGGCGGTTGTGGAGATTAAATCGATGACAATGACATATGACAATTTCATACGCCCGTGTGAGGAGGAGTTGTCTAGCTTAGGAGTACACCGGTTCATACATAATTGATCTCCTTGCATCAAGGAAAAGATCTTTCTCATTCAATTTCACTACAAAAAGAGATCGTAATTCAGTAAAGTATTCTTGGTTAGATCCAAAAATATATATATTATCTATTTTTATATTTATATATTTATTTACTGCTTTACTAACAATCTAACTAATCTAACTATCTAACCCGAGGAAAATGGTAAAAACTGTGACTTAGATCGAGTTAATAATAGCTTCTTGGTGTTTAACCACACTTTGAATTATGCCTTCATTTCCTCGAGGATACGATTGACTCACCGGACTAGCACTACAATTTGACCCGGTACTTTGCCGGTAAGGATCGTAACACCTAGAAAGGTCGGTCACTTTTCTCGGCGCCGTTGCGGGAAACGACGCTAATTCATTGTGTCTATGGTTACTACTTGTATTAGCTCAAAATTCTCGAGGATAAGTCAACACTCTTCTTATCACATTTCTATTTTTGTTTTCCGTTGGTATCTACCTTCTTTTAGTTACCAATTTTCTTCTTCTACCAATTTCGAGTTATTTTCCTATTGGTAAGATACCAATTATTAAAAAAAAGAAAAATACACTCGGTAAATACCGAGTGGAGTCGGTAATTACCGAGAGAAAAAAAAAAATTACACTCGGTAAATACCGAGAAAAAAAAAGTGGTTTTTTTTTTTATCGATTTCGTGTTATTTTCTATTCGATATTTTCTATTCCATAAGAATTGTCAAATCGAGTTACGAAAATGGTCGAAACCGTTGGTGAAACACCTGAACAAGGGATTGCTCATGCTCAAGAGCATGGCCAAAACCTTAATCAGAATTTACCTCAACCTAATAACCAGAATCAGAATAATAGAAATAATCAGAATCGGAATAAGCATAATCAGAACCAGCCTAACCCGAGACCTATATGTGATCAGACCGTAAGAAGGTACCAGATTAATAATCCAATTCTTTTACCCAATAAAGGAGCAAATAATTTCGATATAAAATCTCATCTTTTTGGTTTAATTGACACAAGAGCCCAATTTTTAGGAGAGGATGATGAGGATCCACATCATCACCTCTATCTTTTCGAAGAATTGTGTAATACAGCCAAAAGTCAAGGTGCTCATTATGAATTAACAAGGATGTCTATGTTTCCTTTTTCTTTAAAAGGAAGAGCACGAGATTGGTTTTTGTCACTTCCACATCATTCATTGACTAGTTGGGAGGATATTCAAACCGAGTTCTTAAAGCAGTATTTTACTCCTAGTAGAAAATTGGAATTAATAGTCGAGATTGCTAATTTTAGACAAGGATCTGAAGAAACGTTTGGGAATGCGTGGGAAAGATTTAAAAAGCTATTAAGAGCTTATCCCGATCATGGTTATTCCTTAGATATGAAAATCCAACTTTTCTGTCGTAAATTAAGGAAAAACTCACGTGCAGATGTGGATCATGCATGTGGTGGTTCGTTAATGATGAGTGAAGCCCAAATAGTTTACGATGCTATAGAAAAGATTTCCAAAAACAATCGAATGTGGGAAACCGGTTCTAGCACAAGAAAAGTAGCTTTTGCAGGAGAATACACACGAATCACGGAAGTTCTAGCACACTTGGAGAATTTGAGTAGGAAATTTGATGGTTTACAACAGAATAAGAACCTGAGTTCGGGAAATAGTAAAACAAATGAATACTCGAATCATGGTAATGTGTCATTAGGGATAGAAGAACCAGAAGGATATTCAAGGGAGGAGGTGAGTTTTCTTCAACAAAGATAGGAATTTGAGCAGTAAGATATTCAAACTCGTTTAATGCTATTAGAAGAGATCACCCTACTTTTCGTTGGTCTGAAACCCCTAGTAAGCAAGGACAACCACCGTATCCAGTTAAATATAAGAATCCATATAATAATAGAGTTTATCAAGGAAATACCTCGAATCAGAACCTACAATCATTACCTAGATCGTATCCACAACATACCACTCAAAGCATACCAGTCACCCAAAGTTCAACTCAACCTGAAGGAGTTGATAAATGGGAGAAATTAATGGAAAATATGATGGGTGTGATGTCTACTCAAGCTCAAAATATGGAAACTATGATAACTTCTATAGGTACAGTCACTAAGGATATGAATATGTTGAAAACATCTATGAGTGGACATGATACCAGAATAAGAACTATAGAAGCTTCAATAAGGAATATGGAATATCATTTGAGTAGAGAGGGAGAACGTAAAAACAGTAGACCCCCAGGAGGACTACCAAGTAATACTAAAAGAGATCTGAGTGGGGTAAATGCTGTTATTACTAGAAGTGGAAGGATCTGTGGAAGTAATGGATTAGAAAATTTCGGAAATAATGAAGTAGAGAATGATTTAGATGGGAAATTTGAAAAGAATGTGGAATCTAAAGATGAACCTGAATTCACCAAAGAGGAAGAGGACATTATTGAAGATTTCCTAAGACAGAACAGATATATTGAACCTGGAAGTAAGGATGAGGAATGGGTCAAGGTTCCTAGAATATTGAAAAATCCAAGATCACTACTAGAAATTTGCCTTTTATTGAGGAGAATTCTCCTCATAAATTGTCCATTTCTCCCCATTAAAAGCTTTTAATGAGGAGAACTCAATCCTCATTGCCGCTTCCGCCGCTAATGACATATAATGAGGAGAATTGAAACTCCTCTTTAATTATATCATACCTGTAATGAGGATATATTCTACTCATTAAAATTATTTTTAGTGACGACTAATCTCCTTATTATAGGTCATTTACTCCTCATTAAATAAACATTCAACTGCAACATAACTCCTCATTAAAAGACCATTTTCTCCTCGTTAAATCATGAAACATTAATAATACATCTCCTCATTAAAAGACCATTTGCTCCTCATTAAATCATGAAACATTAATAATAGATCTCCTCATTAAAAGACCATTTTCTCCCCATTAAATCATGAAATATTATTCATAATTTTGCAGCCCAAAACTACATAATATAAGCTTTATATGAATGAAATACATCAATATATACAATGATAGATCATTCCCCAAAAGATAAGTTGCATATAAACGTCAATTTACAGAACTTTCTAATATATATATATTTATATATATAACATCCCCAAAAGTGTCGTTACTACATAATACCTTCTAAAATATGCTTACGTACTACAATAATTGGCTGATGGAGAGTGCTTGTTTATACATCTTTGATTGCTGGATTATTGTCTCTGAACACTCATTTTCAAATGATGCATTATTACCCCTTTCAATTGATACCGATCCATCATAGCCAACATAGCTGGACGACAAAATCTTGTCAGTATTTGAACTAAAATACTTGAATTTCTTGAGAAAAAAGGCATAAGGGAAAATAAAAGAACTCAACACTTAACCAAATCAAAATGGAAACAAAGCCACTATACACCCCAAATTACTCAAAACTTTTTATCACATAAAGCGCATCTAATATACAAATTAAATTTTCTTCAAGTTGATGTCCAGTACATTAATTTTGCACAACGACAATACAAAAGTCTATTAGGAAAACCCAACCATTCTTAGTGTAACAAATCCTATGCAGCAACTAAAAGCATCAACACAAAACCTAGTCAAATAGCAAACCTAGGCAAGTAGCTGCCTAGGCAAAGAGACTAACCTGGCAAAACATAAATTCACCTATTGATATAACTAATCGTTTCCTTACGTTAAGCTCTACACTTTTGCTCAGCTTTTATCAGAATTTATTACACATGTGGAATAGATTCAGGCAAATGAGCTAATCTGTTGCACAAGGCAATTGACATGAGAGATAAAATTGGTTGGAAGAAAAGTAACAGAAAAATTCCATTGCACAGAAGAAAATACGCACCAGATCACTTCTGCGCATATCAGGTGTCAAATTAACATGTGCTTCAAACGTTTCTCCAAAATTACACTAAGCATTTGCCTGCATTGTTCAAAAAAAAAAAAAAAAACATTTGCCTGCAAAAACACTAGAATAACAACAATAAACCATAAGCCAGTTTTGATGCTCTTGTACTACCCATCATCCAGTTTCTTGCTCGTTGAGTTCTATAAATGAAAATATCTTGCTATTCAAAAAAATTGCAAAACATGGACAAGGAAAAGTAGACTTGATTGCACACTATAAAATTGAATCGAAAAAGAATTCCTTAAGAGACATAATTATCATCATCAACAAATAGAGTATTATCCAAGAGATAATATTAAGAGCACAGAGAGCTAGGCCAAGAATGGAATGATCAAATAGTAAGTTAAACTAATGATCAAATACAATGCACAAAAACACCCCAACAACTAGCAATGGAACTTTAAAATAAAACAAACATAGGGAGATAGTAACAAAACAGCAGGGTATTAAAAGGAGAGGGAAAATAAGCATGATGCTACAAACCTGAGAAGCATCACAATCCCAAGATGAAATAGAAAAAACATGCCACTCTTTATAACCAGGAAACAAAGACTATTTTTCCGCAAAATCAATGAAAGATTTACTGCTTTGCACCAAGACTAATTTCAAAACCAAAACACTTAAGCAGACACGTTGATCAAGGGATAAAGCAAGATGCTGTGGTTTAAAAGAATATATTAAACAAATATTATATTAATCAAACCACTTTGATAAAACACAACCAGCAAGCAAAGTGCACCTCTGATTGATACAGAAAGTCACTACAGATTATTTTACTAATAGTAACAACTTGACACAACAAGATGCAGGCCACTAGATGAAAGCACCATAAATGTATTGCAGCAAAAAATCAAATTATTCTTAGATTTCAAAAGAGATCAAGTTCAGTACAGGGATGTCAAAAGTTCAGCAACCTGAAAATCTATTTAGGCACACAGATAGCAGACTATATTAACCTGATTACTCGACCAATGATAATACACAAATGTATATCCTGATACAAGATTCAGCAAACAACAATTTTGCAGATTACAAAGTTTAAGCCCAGAAAATTTCACACAGCAAACTAAGATAAGTTAAACAAAAATTGAGCTGATCAAGAACAAGCTGATCACTCAGTTGATTTACACTAGGGATAGTCAAGGCCAAGGGCTTGGACTATTTAGACTGTATATCAAGGCTGAGCACAAAAAGATCAGCAGATCAGGGAACCAAACTAAACCAATTACAAAATCCTACAAAGCTGCGATTACAGGATCGTAATAAAAAAAGATGAGCTTTACAAAACAAAGAGTTCACAAGATATATGCAGTAGGATAGCAGATTATGAGTACAACAAGTTCAGCCACAGAAATATTGCCAACCGATGTACGAAACCAGAGAGGACGAGTTCAAGAGAGCGGCTAAGATCAGGTTTTGTACAAAGCAGAGCAAAGAAAGGCAAGCAAACAAATGACAAGCACAAACAAGTGCAGCAATTTAAGGTGCAAGTGGATCGATCGAAAACAAAGTGCAACAAAGTGAAAAAGGCAATGATTTGCGAGAATTATCAATATTAGCACAAACAACGACCAAGCACATAAACAAGGACTCAAACACCGAATCAGAAAATTTCTTGACTGATTCGGTGGACAAACAAGAGGTAGAAGCAGGAACAAAAAACAACAACTTAGACCTTGAGTAATCTTATTGAAAATGAACTGAACCTAATCTGTGTGTGTTTGACCTTGGACCACACTTCTTTCAGAAATGATTCAGTCCAAACACATCCAACGAAAACAAGAAAGTCTAAAATGTGGTCCAAAACTTGGTCTGGAAAGACCTTCGCAACAATTGAGAATAGGGATATAAGATGATTACGGGTGACAATGTCAGATGCTGAACATGCACAGCTGACAAGTAAATCGAAGGTACATTGAGCAACCATGCTATTATGTCATCAACAAACATAAATCCATTGTAAGAATACAATTATATCGGAAAAAACACGATACTGCGACATAGAAGTCTGAGTAATTAAATAGCGAACCTTGTGATCAATATTGGCAGAAGAAACAATGTCCTCCAAAATTAAGAGTGATATCTGCTGAAGGTAAAACTTAAACTGAGAAAATTTCTGAGCCACCAAAGATGATGATTCTAGATTTATAGCCTGATCCAAATCCTCATGCGCCTAATCAGCATCCAACCTTTCGGAGAAGGTTACACATAGAACCAACAACAGAAGGTCTGCAAATAAACAGCAAATAATAGTAAGCTTCAACAAAATTAGATTGAAACAACTAAAAATAAATCTCTTCAAAAGCAAATTTATTAGCTTGACCAAAACATCTTCAAAAGACTTTCACCAGATAAAGGCACAAGAGAGAGTTTCTTTATCAAAAGACTAGAACAACATTTGAGCAAGCGAAGATCAACAAGAATAGGTGAAACAGGGGTGTTTTCCATATCTAAATGAACCCCAACATGATCAAAATTAACAGCAGCAGGTAACACAGACTGAATAGAAGTACTAGACTCTAAACCAGTAGCATTAATACCAGAAGAATTCAAAAGAGCAGCCAAAACAGATACCTTTGCAGCTTAGGGATGAACAACAGGTGCAACAACCACAACAAGCATGGGGCAACTATTCTTTGAAGGTTGAGTAACTGATTGAAGCTTACTAGACTTCAATTTAATGTAAGTAAGCTGGGGAGCAATGGCATAAACAAACAAAGCGAGAATTTTTGGTGGTGAGAATTTGATTCAAAGCGTAACCAAAGAATCAGTCAATAAAACTTTGGAAGAAGAATTCAGAGTTTGAATAAGACAAATATCCGACAATGGTAACTTCAATTTCAATTTGTAGAAGCCACATTAACAATTTGGGAGAGCAATAACGAGGCAATATAATCTAAATCAAGAAGAGCAGAAACCACATTTTCTTTCGAATGTTCTTACCCATGTATCAAAAGCAAGATAAATGGGTGGAGAAGATGGAAAGTACCAGCAAACAAAGAAAGAAAGAAAGAAAGAAGAACTCAAAAAAATTTAATTGCCGGCCGGAATGATGCAGGCACCATAAGAGCCGGTGAGAGTAACATCTCTTTAAAATTCAATTTCATCTTTGAGACTATCGAGGCTGCAGACTTCACCCTTGCTTTTGTGATGGTCTCCGGCGGAGCAAGGAGAGACGAAAAGAATGGCAGGGGGAGGAGCAGAGGAACGGCTACAATGAAAGAAGCTTACCGATTTCAATTATTTTGGGGGAAATTAGGTTAGGAACGATGGGTAATGAATGGGTTGGGTAGGATGTTGTTTACTTTTTGTTTTTTTAATATGTAAAATAATAATAAAGATAAGGATAATAATAATAATAATATCTATAATGAGGAGATTTTATTTATGGTATATATTATGAGGAGATTTTTAATCAATAATGAGGAGAAAAAAAATTTGGTCATCAACCAACAAAACAATTTAAGTCTCCTCATTATAAGTATCATTTAACGATGAAATTTTACCTTCTCATTAAATTCTCCTCATTAGAACACACTTTTCTAGTAGTGGATTGAGTAGGACCTTGACCAATGATCATGTTGAGAATGAATCAAGTTTGGAAAGGCCAATTCAAACCGAACCTTATCCGGATCAACCCAAATTCACCTCGATTCAATCTGATAGGGCAGCACCATATCCAGTGCATATTTTGAAGAAAAAGGTACAGAATGATAACACACAATGTCCTCAAAAGGCAAAAACATTCAAGGAAGCTTTACCATCTTTGTCTAACGACAAGGGTAAGGGAGGTATACATTCTAACCCTACTTTAATTGATCTTGAATTACTCCCCCATTCCCCGAAAAAGGAAATCAAAGAGATGAAGTTGGAAAAGAAGTATGCACATTTTCTTGACACTTTTCGGCACTTAACTATTAATATCCCTTTCATTGAAGCTCTAATCAATATGCCGGAATATGGTAAGTTTCTTAAAGACATACTATCCAGAAAGAAACGGTTGGAAGAATATGAGACGGTGTGTCTAAGTGAGGAGTGTTCAGCCATGCTTCAACACAAGCTTCCTCCTAAACTTAAAGATCCTGGTAGTTTTACTATCCCATGTGAAATTGGGGGACTTTTGTTTGAGAAGGCGCTTTGTGATCTCGGTGCAAGCGTAAACCTCATGTCCTATAATGATTTCATGAAACTTGGCATATGTAAGCTTAAAGCGTCGGAGATGACTCTCCAACTTTGAGATAGATCTATTAAACATCCTAAAGGAGTCATCGAAGACGTGTTGGTTAAGGTAGATAAATTTTACTTCCCCATCAATTTTGTTGTTATGGATATGGAGGTAGGGAGTGCACCCCTTATCCTCGGTAGACCATTTTTAGCAACGGTGGGAGCTGTGATCGATGTTCGTAAGGGAGAGCTTAGTTTGGGAGTGAATGATGAGCGCGTTGTCTTCAACATTTACATTCCATTGAATTATCCATGCACTACACTAGAATCTTATTCTTGTGTGGACACTTTGTGTCCCCTTGTTGTGGATCGTACTAACACGCAGGTAGTTGAAGAAGATGACTCTATCAATAATATGAAGGCTCACAAACTGAAAGCTCGAAAATCAAAGGAAAAGGTCAAGAACCGTTGGATTCGACGTCATTCATCTAACATATGTTGGAGACCAGTATTGATAAAAAAGACGGATGCGGTGCGTGAGGATGACCCACCACTTGTGCATTAAAAACTGAAGCAAGGAAAAGTCTAGCTATAGACTATAAATATAGTGAAATCACGGGTACTATCCTTCCTATTTACTCATTAAGCATTTATTTCTAGTTGATTCGTGTGCTTAATTGTTACATGCTTTGGTGAGTAATTGTTAGAAGTATCCCATTTAGTTTAGTATATTATATTAGTTTCTTAAGTTTGTCGAGCAAACGACGTTAACCAAAAGCGCTACCGGGAGGCAGCCCGTAAAAATGTTACATATAATAATTACTTATACTTTGGATGATACTTTGCGAATACTTATCATTCATTTTCATTTTGTTTCACCAAGTCTTAGGATGAATGTTTGAATGTCATTAAAAAAGGGAATGATTAGGTGGTTATCCGAAAATCCCGATGGAGAAAAAAGAGAAAAATTCAAATGCGTCATTTCTTGGACTTAGGTTGTTCGAACGATTTGAAATAACCCTTGAGGATCTGGGTATAAAAGACTCAGAGTTAATACTTTGCCATACGTTACATTTCATGATCTAGTCTGTTTTAAATTTCAAATAACGTGTGACATGTATTAGTTCAAATACTATGGAATTGAGGAGGTCATAACTTTAACCCACCCACCCACCCTTTAATATCATCCGAGTATTTGTTTTGACTTGTTTTAGTGCACCATTGCTTTCCCAACAACTTATTTACACTCACTTTACATTGAGGACAATGTAAGTTCGTAAGTGGGGAGTGGAGTCGTTGGTCTAGCAATGGAATTAATGTTTATTTTGTATCAATAAATCCCTTAGTTTTCGATTTTTTTTGAGCATTATTTAGTTGATTAAAATAAATTGTATAAGGTATATATTTCTTGGATTTGAAGATATAATGATCAATTTGGATGTGTATAACCAACGTGAACCGTAAGTGCATTGTAATTCCAAATATATTTGTGTAACATGAATTCCTTCACGTAAAGCCTTTGATATTGAAGGGAAAATTTTAAAGCTGTATCCATTCAAGTATCTAGTGGTTATTCTATAGATAATTGCAGTAACTTAGTACCTAACTTTTGAATGTGTCTGTGAATATCGAAGGTTTGAATGTGATAGGAAGGATATAAGTTAAAGAAGAATACCAAATTAAGATGAACTATCTATATGTCGGTTGTAGCTACCAATGATTTGAGCGCAAGAAGGCGTTATCACGAAACGCCCTATATCACTATGAGGTTTAAAAGCTCCCGATCGCTGATGATAGTAGTCCGGCTAGGGTGTTATCACTAAACGTCCTATTCTTTGGGAATGAAGGCATATGCTACAAATGAAAAAAAAATGGAAATATGGTTGAAAACTTAGTTATCTTCTGACTATCCCCAGTATAAACTGAATGATATGCTTTAGGGATTATCCTAATAAGTACACGGAAGGACTTTGTGTGGAAATGTTACGGCCTATACCTAGGAAAGTCATTAGAAATCTCGAATGGATATTTGTGCGTTTGCTTGAATTATTCAAGAGAGGATAGTGGAAATTGAAAAGGCTTGTCACACACACACTCTTATACATTTATATTGAGGTTAACACCTGGTTGTAATTCTAATGGTTGCAGACATCTTGGTTGTCCCTTATATCTTATATCTTCATGAATTTATCTCTCATTCATTTTGTTTTATCGCTTGTTTTGCTCGAGGACGACAAAAAGCTAAGTGGGGAGTTGTGATGAGAGACAAATTAATGATCATTATTACGACATTTTACCCCAATATTGATACCACTTTGAGCATTATTGTACCAATTTAAGTCAATAATTACTTAATTTTATCCAAATATATAAATAGTGGTTATTATATAAATTATCGTATTTTTATAAGTTTTTATAAGTTTTGTACCGGTTTAGTAACCGGAGTGTCGTGTCAGATTTACACGGGTATTTGTGGTATTTTTATTGCAGATTTATGATAAACCAAGACCCCGAGTAACGACATTTATTTTTGAAGTCATGATCATATCTATTGAAGGATATAAGAATGTGCCACAAGCTTAAAAGTTCAAGTGGATCAACGTTTCGTAATGCTATTATCGAATTATATCTTCGACGAACAAATGGCCCATCAAAAAGGCATTTTCTGAAGAAGAGTCCTTCATGAAAGTTGTATATTTTTGAAATATCTTTCCAACGCATTTTGAATCACGTCAATCGGAGGTCTACAACTCAAGATATGAATTTTTCAAGTTTCAGCTCAAAACTGGATGTTTTTTACAGTCCCGGATCGATCCGGCCTTTTCCCGGATCGATCCGGCATAACAGAAAATCGACATAATGATGATTTTGCACATGGGGCTGCAGAGGATGAGCTTGGGATAAAGTTTTTTATTCCCGGATCGATCCGCCCTTTCCCGGATCGATCCGGCCGTGACTATTTTGCCTATAAATAGGCGCATTCTCACATGTAATTCTTTGCCCCTCTTGGCCACACTCTTCCATGGCCAAGCTCTACCTTTCCCATTTCCCTCTTCTATGTTAATCTATGTCCGTTTCTTCTCTTCAAGTAGTATGTATGTATATATACATATATGTCTAAGTATATATATATGCATATATGCAAGCTTCTCTCCATCTTTTCTTCTTATTTTGGGCCCATGTATGTATACATATGTCGATGTATGTATATATATGTGTTTATGTTTGAATAAATAAAAAGTAGTACCGTTGTAATGCTCTTAGAGGATTATCCAAGAAAGTTGTATTGAAGAAGTTGCTATTGTCAGAGGATACGACTTAGATTTGCAATAAACGGGTAATTTTATCAAGTATTATGTTTGTTGTTTCTATATATATATATATAAATAAAGTAGTTATAGTATCGTTATAATGATCGAATAATTATCGAAGATTGTTGCTCTGGCGGAAATGACCCCGATTCAACAGTTGTAACCGGTAATATATTCTAATATTATTATGTTTACTATTTCTATTTCTATTTATATATTACAACTATGTTAAGCTAAAAATATATCTAGCGAAGATATGAATCTGAATTAGTTAATCTTTTTGGTAAAATGGATGATCGACTCTGATAATAATGATTAAAACCAATTATAATGAATCTTTTTTCTATTTACACTTAAATGTACGGATAGAAAGACCGGAGGGTAATATTGGCCGTGCGAAAGCGTGACAACGGAATCCTATTTCCTACCCGGGGGCAGATTTGTCTTGGGAAAGATAGATCTTATTAAATTTGTGCTCAAGATCGTAATAATGTTAAAATCAACGGTTTAATTGAAACTAACACCGGAAAGTTAAATCGATCCGCCTGACAACCGGAGCCTTTTGAATAACATCGGCCGTCGACAAACGGAATAACCTCTTTATCCGGGGTAGATTTGTACTGCACTGCTGTTGACTAAGCGAGATTAGCATGGGGCGATTGTGGAGATTAAAGCGATGACAATGACATATGACAATTTCATACGCTCGTGTGAGGAGGAGTTGTCTAGCTTAGGAGTACACCGGTTCATACATAATTGATCTCCTTGCATCAAGGAAAAGATCTGTCTCATTCAATTTCACTACAAAAAGAGATCGTAATTCAGTAAAGTATTCTTGGCTAGATCCAAAAATATATATATTATCTATTTTTATATTTATATATTTATTTACTGCTTTACTAACAATCTAACTAATATAACTATCTAACCCGAGGAAAATGGTAAAAACTGCGACTTAGATCGAGTTAATAATAGCTTCTTGGTGTTTAACCACACTTTGAATTATGCCTTCATTTCCCTGAGGATACGACCTGACTCACCAGACTAGCACTACAATTTGACCCGGTACACTGCCGGTAAGGATCGTAACACCTAGAAAAGGTCCGTCACCAGGGCAACTGCCCAGTTTCACTGAGAAAAATCCAAAGGGCGGTCAAGTTGCTCAAACCGACTTGAACAATGGCCAATGTACTGACCTCGTACCATCAATTCCATACGGTAGAGAGGAGGCCAGTGCAATGAATCTAAGAAGCGGTACTCAAGTTAGTGGTCCTTCCCACCAGGGAAACCACTAGCCCCTCCTGCCAGTGATAAGGCAGGAGGGGAAGCTGAGCACCTACACTCCCCTTGGCCGAAAGAAAATACTCAGGTGGCTGATCCCCTGAGAGGTGAAAAAGCTGGAAGTCCTCAGGTGGCTGATCCCCTGAAGAATGAAGAAACAAGTGGAAGTCAGGAGGCTGATCCCCTGACTAATAAAAAGATTGAAAAAGCTGTTCGGTGGAAAGATCTGGAAGACAAAGCTGTCGGTGCATCTTCGAAGAAAGTCTTTTCGGAGAATGATCTGAAAAAGCTACCATTTCCACCAAGAAAGAGCAACATCCCTTTGAGTGAAGATAAGAAGCATGAAAAGGTGCTAAATCTTTTTAAAAATACTCAGGTGAATCTTCCATTATCAGAGGTCTTGGTTGAAATGCCTAAGTATACAAAATTCATCAAGGATGTTGTTTCTTCAAAAGGAAGTTGTCGGACATGGAGAGGTGATTGGTGAGGATTGTTCAATGATCAATTATGAAAACCTACCAACCAAGAGAGGTGACCTGGAAAGTTCGTACTTACAGTGTTAATGGAGGGCTGGTCTTCCCTAACTCTTTGTGTGACCTGGGTGCATCTATAAGCCTCATGCCATTGTCGTGTGTAAACAGCTGGGTTTAATTGATCTTCTAGAACCCACTACCATGAATTTGCAATTCACTGATAGATCTTCTAAGAAAGCAGCGGGAATCTTAAAAGATGTACTTGTTCAAATCGATAGATTTACCTTTCCCGTTGACTGGTACGTTTTAGACATTGAAAAAGATGAAAATGTCCCCCTGATTCTTGGAAGACCTTTTCTGTCTACAGCTAGAGCCCTTATTGACTGCGATGGTGGGCGAGTGACGATCTGAGTTGTTGATCAAGAGGTGAGCTATAATGTCTCGAGATCCACTCAAGTATCCTCTCGGTCCTCCAACCGGCTTTTCCATTGAGGATATGTCTGACGACTTCGATGATTTCATGGAAAAGCAAGTCATGGCTGTTGCAACTGAGTATGAGCGACTGGTTGATAATTTGAATAATCATGGTGTGGTAAGTCTAGAGCAGTTAGAAGCTGAATTTAAGGATGAGTTGTTGGAAGGTGAAGCTTTGGCAGTGGGACCGCTAAGTAAACTTAGCGATGTTGAGTTGAAAGGTGGAGAGCTCAAATCAAGTTTAGAAGACCCCCCTGCAGATTTGGTGTTGAAGCCGTTGCCTAAACATCTTAAGTATGTGTTTCTAAGAGAAGGTGACAAGCTTCCTTTGATAATATCTCGCCAAGTTGCCTCGCCTAGAGGAAATGAAATTAATCAACGTCTTGAGGAAAACGAAAGCCTTTGGATGGCAAGTAGGAGATATCGAGAGGATATCTCCGACATCCTGTATGCATAAGATCAAGACTAATGAGGGTACGAAATGTGTTAGACAGCCCCAGAGGAGGCTCAACCCTCATATGCAAGAGGTGGTTAAGAAAGAAATCATCAAACTTCTGGACATGGGAATCATTTATGACATCGCTGATAGTGAATGGGTTTCCCCGACTCAGGTAGTTCCCAAGAAAGGTGGAATTACGATTGAGAGGAATAAGAAGGGAGAGGAAATAGCATTGAGACTTATCACTTTGGTTCTGATGCATCGATTATCGGAAGCTCAATGAGGTAACCATGAAAGATCACTTTCCCTTCCATTCATTGACCGGATGCTTGGCGTCTGGCGGGACACGATTCTCTCGCTTCTGGATGGATATTCAGGATACTTTCAAATACCCATTGATCGGTGACCAAGAAAAGACCACTTTCACCTGCCCTTATGGTACATTCGCCTACAGGCGAATGCTATTTGGTCTCTGCAATGCCCCAGCTACTTTTCAAAGATGTATGCTGGCTATCTTTGACGGGCTAGTAGAAAAGTGTATGGAAATCTTTATGGACGATTTTTCGGTCTTTGGTCAGTCTTTTGATGATTGTCTTGACAACCTTGACCAGGTCTTATCCAGATGTGTGGAAAAGAACTTAGTGCTCAATTGGGAAAAATTCCATTTCATGGTTGATGAGGGAATAGTTCTTGGCCACAAAATCTCCGCCCAAGGTATAGAAGTTGACAGGGCAAAAGTAGAAGCCATCGAGAAGATGAGTTATCCTAAGAATGTGCGCGAGATCAGAGGTTTTCTTGGACATGTCGGTTTCTATAGAAGATTCATTCAGGACTTCTCCAAGATAGCCAAGCCCCTGTCTACTTTACTTAAGGAAGACGTTGAGTTCAATTTTGATGAGGATTGCAAGCAGGCGTTTGAGGAGCTTAAGGACCGTTTAATCTCTGCTCCAATTCTTATATCGCCTGACTGGAATCTACCTTTTGAGCTTATGTGCGACGCATCAAACTATGCAGTTGGTGTTGTTCTTGGACAAAAAATCAACGGGAAATTCCAGCCGATCTATTACGCCAGTCACACATTGAATCCTTCTCAAGTTAACTATACTACTACTGAAAAAGAATTATGGGCCGTAGTCTTTGCTATGGACAAGTTTCAGTAGTTACTTGTTAGGAGCTCAAGTGATTGTGTGGACTGATCACGCCGCTTGCTGTATATCGATGACTAAGAAAGAGGCCAAACCGCGCCTCTGCGTTGGATCGACGACCTACAAGAGTTTGACGTTCAAATTAAAGACAAAAAAGGGCGGTGAAAGCGTAGTGGCTGATCACATTTCAAGAATGCTAAGTGAGGAAAAGGATGACCCTGATGATATAGATCTTTACTTTCCTCTAGAGAACATTATGCTTATCGATGGCTGCGCTCCAGATGTTCCATGGTATTCTTCCATTGTCAATTACCTTCATTCCCGATATCTCGATCCAGAATTGTCCTATCAAGAGAAGAAAAAGTTCTTCTCTGATTTGAAATCTTCGTTTGGGATGAACCTTATCTTTTAAGATCTCAGAAAGATGGTGCGCTTAGAAGATGTGTTCGTAATCGAGCGTAGCGACATTATTGAGCAGTGCCACAGAGGACCCACTGGAGGTCACTTTGGTCCTTGGAAAACCGTTGCTAAGATCTTCCAATCCGGTTTCTATTGGCCCACAATCTTTAAAGATACAGAAGCTTTCTGTAAAGCGTGTGACAAATGCCAAAGAACCGGTACTCTGACAAGGCGATTTGACATGCCTTTGAAACCCATCCTAGAATGCGAAGTCTTTGATGTATGGGGTATCAATTTTATGGGACCATTTCCATCATCTTGTGGTAACAAATACATCTTAGTCTGCGTGGATTACGTGTCGAAATGGGTGGAGGCTCAAGCCACTCCTCACAATGATCATAAGACTGTCATGAAATTCTTAAAAAAGAACATCTTCGTGAGATTTGGATGTCCTCGAGCCTTGATCAGTGATGAAGGAACACATTTTTGTAACCGACCCTTAGAGAAAGTGCTTGAAAAGTATGGTGTTCGTCATAAGACTGGCACACTGATATACTACTTTTATATGATTAAATATATGTTATATTATTATGTTTTATCAACGAATTCTATATAAAATATATGAAATAATGGTATAAATAGTATGAAATATTAATCTTTATAATTTAGAGTAGTTAGTAGTAATAATAGTAAAAAGTTATCATTTTGTACCGATTTTAGTAAATCGGAGTGTCGTGTCAGATTTACGTGGGTATTTGTGGTATTTTATTGCAGATTTATAAACCGAGACCCCGAGAATCGACATGTTGAAGTATAATCATATCTCTGGAAGAATTTAAAGAATGGCACGAGCTTAAACGGTCAATCGAATTGCTTAAGAGCTTAAGTGGTCAATCGAAGTGGTCAAGTGGCTAATCGATTCGATTAAGTGGTAATCGAGAAATATCTTCGACAAACGAATGGCTCATCAAAACTACATTATCTGAAGAAGAGTCCTTTACGAAAGTTGTAGATTTTCCCGAGAGCTTTCCGATGCCTCTTGAATCATGATTTTTGGAGATCCAGAACTCGAGATATGAATTTTAGAAGTTTGATAATTATATATAAAAATATAATCATACGGAGCACATGCTGATTAATCAAGGAGGTGGAAGCCATCATTACACCGGACTGGGCCGGCTTGTTCTCGGCCCGGTCCGGCCTCCATCTCCATTTCTATATAAGGAGCTTAGATGCAGAGCGTGGAAGATGTACCAATATATATATATATACATCTATATATATATATATATATATTCTCCTCTTATTTTCTTTTTAATTAGTAGTAGTTGTAAATAGGCCTTACGCCAAAAATAATAATGTCATAGTACTGTTGTAATGCTCGGGAAATTATCGGAAGTTCGGTGTTGTTGAAGTCGTTGTAATGTCCGGAAGAATACAACTCTGATTCAGCATTTGTAATCGGTAAATTTTCTTAAGTATTTATGTTTGTTTTTATCTTTTTCGTTGTTATAATGTTTTTAGACTAACTCTAATAACTAGCCAAAGTTATGTAATCGTTTTATTTCGATCTTTTCGGTAAAGGAATGTTGTCTAATTAAAATTGACTAAAATTGAGTTAATTGAATCTTTTTCTATTTTGTAACGTATTGATAATATTCGGATTGACGTAATTAACCAAGATGAATCGCACCATATAACCTAACGATGAACCCGACCGAGAGAAGTTAGGATATGAGATAAAAGATAGAAAAACCGGAGTTAAAATTGGCCGTATGTAAAGCGTGACTACGGAATCCTATTTCCTACCGAAGAGCGATTTGTCTTGGGAAAGATAGATCTTATTAAAATTGTGCTCGAGATCGTAATAATGTTAAAATCAACGGTTTAATTAAAACTAACACCGGAAAGTTAAATCGATCCGCGACAACCGGAGCCTTTTGAATAACATCGCCGCCGTCGACAAAGCGGCATAATCTCTTTTATCCGGGGTAGATTTGTACTCGGTACTGCTCGAGACTAACCGAGATTAGCATGGGGCGGTTGTGGAGATTGAAGCGATGACAATGACATATGACAATTTCATACATTTCGTGTGAGGAGGAATTGTTAACCTCGAGGAGTGCACCGTTTCATTTACTCAATTGGACCTAATATAAAAGGAAAGATCGAGCACATTTAGTTTACTTGAAAAAAGATCGTATAATTCAATTATATAAACTTTGGCTAGTTCTATAAACTTATCTGTCTAGTTCTATAAATATATTTTGCAATCTATGTACATCTATTTATATTTATATATCTATATATATTATATTAGAATAACTTTTAAATTACGCATTTATTTTATGTTAAGTAGAATAGTAGTGATACGTGTTATAAAATTGCGGTTTAGATCGAGTTAATAATGACTCTTTGGTGTTTAACCACACTTAGAAGAATTACCAAGTTCTCTCGAGGATTCGACACTGACTCACCACACTAGCACTACAGTTTGACCCGATACACTGTCGGTTAAGGACTGGTATTAGCACTAGAAAAGGAGCTTTCTGGCGCCGTTGCCGGGGAACGTCGCTAATTTCTTTCTTTGTGTCTATGGTTACTACTTGTATTAGCTCAAAATTCTCGAGAATAAGTCAACACTTTTCTTATCTCATTTCTATTTTTATTTTTTTTCGTTGGTACTTACCTTATAGGTAAGTTACCAATTTTTACTACTATCAATTTCGTGTTATTTTCTATTTTCGTTAGTTGATGACCAGAAGTGGTAAGGCCCCATTCACTCCTTATAAGCCTGACATAAACACTTACAAAAGGCAGTTAAGAGTAGAGAGTAAACGTGGTCATACTAGTCAGGGAAATCCTGACCAAGAATCATCTTCAAACAAAAATACGAGAATGGCTGAAACAAGTGATGAAACAAATGAACAGAGGCTAGATCATGCTCTAGGGCATGGACAAAACCCTGTTAACCCTAATAATAATCAAAATAATAATAGAAATAATCAGAATCGGAACCAGAATAATCGTAATAACCCACCAAACCCGAGACCTATCTGTGATCAAACCATAAGAAGAAATCAGACTAATAATCCCATACTTTTACCAAATGAAGGAGCGAACAATTTCGAAATTAAATCTCATCTTTTTGGTTTAATTGACGCAAGAGCCCAATTCCTAGGAGAGGATGATGAAGATCCACATCATCATCTCTATCTTTTTGAAAGAATCGTGCAATCTGACCAAAAGTCAAGGTGCTCATAAGGAATTAACGAGGATGACTATGTTTCTTTTTTTCTAAAAGGACGAGCCCGAGATTGGTTTATGTCTCTTCCACATCATTCACTTACAAGTTGGGAAGAGATTCAAACTGAATTTCGAAACAATATTTCACTCAGGTAAATTTGGAATTAAAAGTCGAGGTTGCTAACTTTAGACAAGGATCCAAGAAGCGCAGGAATGCACAGGAGAGATTTAAAAATTGTTAAGAGCTTGTCCCGACCATGGTTATTCCTTAGATATGCAAATTCAACTTTTACGTCGTAAATTAAGAAAAGATTCACGTGTGAGATGTAGATCATGCATGTGGTGGTTCTTTAATGATGAGTGAAGCTCAAATAGTTTACGATGCTATAGAAAAGATTTCCAAAAATAATGAGAATGTGGGAAACCGGTTCTAGCACGAGAAAAGTAGCTTTTGCGAGGAGAATGTACATCTAATACGGAAGTTCTAGCACATTTAGAAAATTTGATTAGGAAATTTGATGGCCTACAGTCAAAGAAAAACCAAAGTTCAGAAAATAGTACACCAACTGAATATTCAAATCAGGATAATATGTCAATAGGGATCGAAGAACCAACAGGATATTCAAGAGAGGAGGTGAGTTTTCTTTGACATAGGAATTTGAACAATGCATACTCAAACTCGTTTAATGCTATTAGAATAGATCACCCTACTTATCGATGGTCTGAAAACCCTAGTAAGCAAGGACAACCGCCATATCCAGTCCCATATAGTAACATGAATAATAATCAAGTTTATCAAGAAAATACATCTAATCAGAATTTACAATCATTACCTAGATCCTATCCTCAACATACCACTCAAAGTATACTAGTAACTCAAAGTTCAACTCAACCTGCAGAAGGAGTTGAAAAATGGGAAAAACTAATGGAAAATATGATGGGTGTAGTATCTACTCAAGCTAAGAATATGGAAACAATGATGACTTCTATTGGTACAGTCACTAAAGATATGAGTACAATGAAAACATCTATGAGTGGACACGATACCAGAATGAGAACAATAGAAGCCTCATTGAGGAATATGGAAGATCATTTGAGTAGGGAAGGTGAACGTAATAACAGTAGACCCCCTGGAGGATTGCCAAGCAATACTGAAAGAAACCCAAGAGAGGTAAATGTTGTAGTTACGAGAAGTAGAAAACTCTGTGGTAGTAATGGAGTAGAAAACTTCGGAAATAATGAAGTAGAAAATGATTTAGATGGAAAGAATGATGAAACTAAAGGTGAAATTGAATTCAATGATGAGGAAGAAGAAATTATAGAGAATTTCTTGAAAAGGAATAGAAGTTTGGAATCTGAGAATGAAGGTGAGAAATGGGTAAAAATCCCTAGGATTTTGAAAGATCCCATGGATAAAGATTTAAGGAATTTATTCAAAGAACATGTTAGAATAGAGGATAATGAAAACAAGGATGAGAAACAAGAAGAACTGAAGGAATCTGAAGTAGAGATTGATTCAGGGAATGTTTTAAAAGAAAAAACTCAAGATCATGATACTTGGCGATCAAGTAATACTCAAAAGTTTAAGGATAAAGGAAAAGAAAATGACTTTGGGATCAAAGGTTATAGATTTAGAATCTTTACCTTACCCACCTAAAGATCAAATTAAAAAGATAAAAACTAATCAGAAGTATGCTCGTTTCCTTGATACTTTTCGTCATATTCATGTTAATATCCACATTATCGAAGCTCTAATTAGTATGCTGCTTATGGAAAGTTTCGAAAGATATTCTCATCAAACAAGAAAAAATTAGAGGAATATGAGAATTTATGCCTAAATGAAGAATGTTCTGCAGTTTTGCAAAGATAAGTTACCACCTAAACTGAAAGATCACGGAAGTTTTACCATTCCATGTGAAATTGGAGGATTTCATTTTAAAAGGTCTTATATGATCTTGGAGCTAGTATAAATCTCATGTCTTATGAGGATTATAAGAAGCTAGGCATAGGAAATCTTACTTAAAATCGAAATGACTCTGCAGATGGCGAGATAGATCGATTAAATACCCTAAAGGAATTATTGAGGACGTATTGGTTAAAGTAGACAAGTTCTATTTACCCAGTAGACTTTGTAGTTATGGAAATGGAAGAAGGATATTCAGCGCCACTTATCTTAGGTCGACCATTTCTAGCTACCGGAAGAACTTTAATAGATGTCCGAGAAAGGAGAGTTAATTTCGAGAGTCAATGAAGATGAAGTTACTTTCAATATTTTCAAAGCCATGAACCATCCATATAGATCACCAGAATCATGTTCTTTTATAGAAGATATTCATTCTGTCTATGATAATCAGTTACCAACTTTTGAAGACAGATTAGAAGAATGCTTAACTCTATCTATCTAAAAGGAAGATGAGAAAGACACCGAAATGAAAGAGATAATTCTTTCTCTAGATAAAGGAAGTTTTACTTTTAAACCATCATGGCATAAGTATTTGGAATTAGAACTAAAGGACCAGTTCTTAAATCATCACTGGAAGATCCACCTAAGAATCTGGAATTGAAACCGTTACCTTTAAATCTGAAATATGCTTTTCTTGAAATTAAACTAATAATCTATTACCGGTTATTATTTCATCATCCTTAACTGAGCAACAAGAAGATCAATTACTTAGAATGTTAAAAAAGCATAAGAAAGCTTTTGGATGGACAGTTGCCGATATTCTAGGTATTAGCCCTGAGATTTGCGTTCATAAGATAATTCTGAAGGAAGATGCTAAACCTTGTATTCAACCGCAACGCCGCCTCAACCCAAATTTACAATTAATTGTTAAGAAAGAGGTCATTAAGCTATTAGAAATGGGGATAATTTTTCCCATATCAGATAGTGAATGGGTTAGTCCAACTCAAGTTGTACCAAAGAAAGGAGGTTTCACAGTGAAAGAGAATGAAAGAAATGAATGGATTCCGACAAGAGAGATTACAGGTTATCGAATGTGCATTGATTTTAGAAAACTAAATGATCATACTAAGAAAGATCATCATCCACTTCCATTCATAGTTCGGATGTTGGAGCGTTTAAGTGGACATAAGTATTCTTGTTTCTTAGGTGGTTATTCAGGATATTTCTGAGATATTCATTTGCAAAGCAGAGATAGAGAAAAACTACTTTCACTTGTCCTTATGGAACTTTTGCTTATAAAAGAATGTCGTTTGGTTTATGTAATGCACAACTACGTTTCAAAGGTGTATGATGGCTATATTTCTTTGATATGGTTGAGAAATTCTTAGAAATTTTTATGGATGACTTTAGTGTTTACGGAGATTCATTTGAAGTTTGTTTGTTACACTTAGAACGAGTGTTTTGTATTTGTGAAGATACCAATCTAGTACTAAACCGGGAAAAATGTCACTTAATGGTATCGGAAGGATTGTTCTAGGACATAGAATCTCTGAAGAAGGTATTGAAGTTGATAAAGCTAAAGTCGAGGTAATTGAAAAGTTACCTCCACCGATTAATTTAAGAACCCTAAGAGGATTTCTTGGACATGCAGGATTTTATAGAAGGTTCATTGCAGATTTTTCAAAAATAGCAAAGCCTCTAAGTCATTTACTTGAAAAGGAAGTACCTTTTAACTTTGATAGTAAATGTATGGAAGCCTTCGGACCTTAAAAGCAAGGTTGACTCTGCACGGTGTTAGTAGCACCAGCATTGAGTTTGCCATTTGAGATTATGTGTGATGCGAGTGATTTAGCTGTAGGAGCAGTTTTAGGTCAAAGATATAACAAAATTCTCAAAGCTATTTACTATGCATCCCACACACAAACGCAGCTCAACTAAATTATGCAACTACAGAAAAAGAACTGTTGGCTGTAATTTTTTGCTTAGATAAGTTTCGATCGTATATTGTTGGATCTAAGGTAATAATTTATCTGAGACCATTCACTTCTCAAGTATTTCTTGAGTAAGAAAGATGCTAAACCTCGTCTTCTTAGATGGATTCTCTTACTTCAAGAATTTGATATTGAAATTAAAGATAAAAAAGGAAGTGAGAATGTAGTAGCAGATCATCTAAGTAGAATGGAAAATGATGAAGAAATAGGAAATGAAATTAAAGAATCATTTCCTGATGAACAACTGTTTAGAATAGATACTCCTTCAACCATGCAGTTATTAAAGAATAGAATTCCTTTTAAGGAAATGTCACCTTGGTTTGGAGATATCATTAATTACTTAACCTGTGATTATATTCCGTCTCATTGGACTTGGCAATGAAAAGAAGTTCTTTTATGACTTAAAATTTTATTCTTGGGAGAACCGGACTTTTTCCGTAAATGTTCGGATGGGATAATCGGAAAATGTGTGCTGATAATTTAATTTTAAGTGTTTTGTCATTTTGTCATGATCGTGAGGCGGAGGTCATCATGGAGGTTGGAAAGCGCTTTTAAAGTTTTACAATGTGGTTTTTATTGGCCTACACTATATAGAGATGCTTATAAGTATGTTAAATCTTGTGAATCGTGTCAAAAATGGGGAAATGTATCTAAAAACATGAAATGCCTATGCAACCTATTTTAGAATGTGAATTATTTGATGTTTGGGGTATAGATTTCATGGGACCTTTCCTATATCTTTTGGAAAAGATTTATTCTTGTAATGGTAGATTATGTCTCGAAATGGGTAGAAAGTGAAGCTCTTCCCACTAATGATACCAAAGTTGTCATACGATTCCTTAAAAGAATATATTTACCGGATATGGCATTCGAGGGCTATCATTAGTGATGAGGTCACACTTTTGTAATAGACCATTTACTAAGATAGTTGAAAAATATGGTGTAACACATAAGTTAGGAAGCGCCTATCATCCGCAAACCGGTGGATGAGTAGAGGTGTCAAATAGAGAAATCAAAAGAATCGTGGAGAAAAGCAGTTGATTCAAATCATAAAAGCGGGCGATTAAATTAGATGATGCATTATGGGCATACTGTAAGCGACTTTTAAAACACCAATTGGTTGTTCTCCTATAAGCTAGTCTTTGGTAAGTCTTGTCATCTCAGGTTGAGTTAGAACACCGAGCCTTACGGGCTATTAAATTTCTAAATTTCGATCCTAAGGTTTGTCGGTGATCATAGATTGCTTCAATTAACAAAACTAAAAGAATTTCGTCTCGATTCTTATGAAAACGCGAATCGAATACAAAGAACGCACGAAATCTTTCCATGATAAGAAAATCTTTAAGCGTGAGTTCCATGTAGGTGATCGAGTGCTTTTGTACAATTCACGTTTAAAGTTGTTTCGGTAAGCTTAAGTCAAGATGGACAGTCCATTTAAAGTAACACGGGTTTACAAATGCTGAGTCATTGAACTAATCGATGGAAATACAACTTTTATAGCCAATGGCCACAGAGTAAAGTTATTTATGGAGGAGAAGGAATCACACTCGAAAGAAGAAGTAATGCTCTTGATTGATCCCCGACAAATTGAAAAAGAGAAAAACAAAAGAAGCAAAAGCAGAGGCGAGATCACCGAATACCAGTGCTATCTATCTTTACTCTACTTATCTCAGTATTTTTATTTATGTTTAAACTCTTTTAAATCTTTTACCGGATAGACGTAAAAGAACCTGGATGCCTTTTAGATAGATTAGGAGTTTTGTTTTACTTTTAAAATTAGGCCTTGATAAAGATGTCGCGTTTTCTATAGAAGCTTTAGTTTTTGAACAAAACAAGAAGTTGTTGAGAGAGATCAGATTGAGAGAAGTTTGTAATGGAACATCAAGGAGTGCGATAAAAGAAGGGCAAAGTTTTCGATGAGATGCACTGTGGAAAAAGTGAACATGTTGGACGTTGTGGGAAAAACACAACCAAATCCAGGATGAGTGTTTGAATATTGTTAGGAAGGGAACGATTAGGTGGTTATTCGAAAATCCCAATGGAATTCCGAGAGATAATTCAAATGCTTCGTTTTTAGGAGTTAGGTTGATTGAAGCGTTATATCGTAACTCGGAAGATTTAGAAATCGAAGAATCGAGAACCCTTAAGTTTCGAGTCTTTTCTTATATTTTATAAAATTTTCGCATAACTTCTGAAAATTTTATAAAATTGGATCTTTATGAAATTTGAGGAGTTTTATAAAAGTTTTTTTTTTAGTTTTTATTTAGATGTTTTATAAGAGTTGATATAAATTTAGTAAATTTTTATAAGCTTTTTATTAAAGTGTTATAAAGATTTTATTAAATTTTTAGAAATTGTTATAAAATTATAAAATTTCCTTCAAATTTTATTTTTAAAGATTTTAGTAAGTTTTAAAATTATTATAAACTTATCTTTAAGATTTTAATAGAATTTTTATAAGTTTTAATCAAAAATCATAAAAAGAAAAAAAAAATCGGAAAAGTGAAAAAAAATGAACACGGACCGATCCGGCCCTTAACCCGGACCGGTCCGGGGTCTAAAATCATAAAAAAGGACGGGGACCCCTTCTTTTCTTATTCTTCCCTAATTTTGCAGCCGCACCCCACACCCAAAACCCCACCACTCGAAAATTTTCTTCCACAAAACTTCATCTCACACTACACCACTACTTGATTTCTTCCTACATTCATCTACTCTCTTCCACAAAAGTTAAAAAAATCAAAAAGGATCAAAAACAAGCTACATTCTTTCCGGCGACTTTTATCACTTTTCCGGCCTACTTTTCAACGTTTTCTTCATATTAAGGTATAATTTAGTTTATTTAGTTATCAATTTCGTATTTTTCATAATTATTTAGTTTAATTTCAACTGTTTTGATTTTTGAGTGTGTTGTGACATTTTTATTTTTTGTTTTTGTTGTTGTTTTTGTTGTTGATTGGCTTTACCAATATCGTAGAATGGCTGAGTCGAGTAGGAAAGTCTCTAAAAAGCGAAAATCAAACATTCCTATATCAACTCCGGTAGTAGGCACAATAATTTTATCATCTGAAGAAGAAGCCGTGAGCTTCAATAAAACAGCATCACCTGAGGCTAAGAAAGCGTATGAGAAAATTTATAGTAAATGTGATGTGTTGGTTGAAAAAGGTTTAGATTTGAATGACTTAGGAGATGAAGTTAAAGATATCTTTAGAAAACGACAGTGGTTAGAACTAGCAGCCAGAAGAGAAGGGGAGATTAATACGACTTTAGTAGCTGAGTTTTATTCAATTTTATCTACATTGTCACAAGATGAGCTGACTAAGTCGCAAATTGTACCCCTAAGAGCTAGAAATATTCCTTTTAACCCTGAAGTCATAAATGCAATTCTAGGAGTTGAAGTTTTTCCTGATGAGGAAGATTACAGGGTAGTTTGGAATTTAAATGATCCTGCGAGTTTTGAGCAGACTGCCCTGAGAGCTCAGCATCCTTTTGACCCAACTGCTGTGTGGGTTGAAAATAGATTTAACTACGGGAAGTGTATTAGAGGTTTAAGGGCGATTAAAAGATTCATTAGCCACACTCTCTACCCTTCTAGTAAACATACTGCTTATGGAAAGGAAGATGTTTGTATCGCTTGGGCGATGGTAAATGATGTTAAAGTGGATGTTGGAAAGGTCATGTTTAAAAGAATTTTTGAAAGTATTGTCATCGCTGGACTGTGGAGTCATCTCAGACTTCCCTTGTTTTATCTCAGATTTATGTCGTAGGGTGGGAGTACCAGTCCTGCCCAATGACAAGTTATCTCTGGCAGATGCAAATCTGATTGGACCAAGTTTGACTAGGCTTCCGGATGGTAGTATACGCTCTTTGATTAGAAGCCGTCAAACTCAACCAGCTCCACCAGTTTTCACATCTTCTTCCTCTTTTCCATCTTTTTCGAGTCAGCCTCAACAAACTCCTTTCTCCAACACTATCACATATGATATGTTTCAATCTTTAGTATCAGACGTTGCACGTGGTCAAGCCAACATGGCTTCATATGCTAAAAGTAATAGGCAGTGGTGTGACGATATTCGTAGAGGTTTAAGGAGGAACGAGCAGTTGCTTCGTAATCCTACTTTTGATGATCCTGCCTATCCACCTTGTCAGTCAGATCCATATACCTTACCAGATTGGGTAACACCTATTCCACCACCTTCGAGCTTTCATCCATCGTCATATCCTTTTGGGAGCCAATCTAGTGGAGCAGTGTATTTTCGACGGTGTTCAGAGACCCGGCAATGTCTAGTTGGGGAGGATTCGCGAGTTTGCACACATCACGACGGCATGAGTTCGATGGGTCTTGATAGTTCGATCGGGACCACGACTACTGATTCGACCACGACTTCTCGATCGTTTCGAGTTCAAGCTTTCATGTCGATCTGAGAAAGACTATGAAGAAGATTGAATTTCATAACTATGTTTGATTAAACATTTTTACTGCACATTTTATTCGATATTTGTCATTTAGATATTGGTTTGTTTTCATTTTCGTTTATTTTGATTTTATAGTCGTTTTATAAAAATTTGGTTTGCATTCTAAATCGTTTTAGTTTTTATAAAAACTATAAAAAAAACCCAAAATAATTTTGTATCATTAGTAAATCGTTTTCAACATTTTAATCGTTTTATCGGTATCATATTCAATAAGTTAAAAGTACATGCTCATTGTTACACATGTGAGAAGTAAGAAACAAAACCACACTTGACTTTTACCTCGTATTCGGTAAAAGAAGAGGAGGCCGGACTGTCCGCCTATTCTCGCCCGAGCCGTGAAGAGAAGAGGGGTGAGTCATTCTAGAGTTCGTCTGATACAGCCACGTATGTTTTATTTACTTCTATTAAAGGTAGGAATCCAGGAAGTAATACATTGCCATTCCTTTCACCTTCTACCTTGTTACTTTTATTTTTTTCATCTGTTTTAAATGTCAAACCGATCCTCACCTTCTGTCAATTCATATGAGCCTAACACTCCGGATCTTCCGGAATCTCAAGCTTCTAACGAGAATATCATTTTACACCCTCGTTTTGCTAATTCTCCAATCCAGTTGGAGAAAGGTTTAAATTTCGATAAAATTGATCGATGGGGTAAAACGATTATTCGAGGGTTTGGCTGGAAAAAGTTCGTCAGTACACCGAGAGGAAGGATAAATGTCTCGATAGTTCGAGAATTTTATTACGCCTCATAGCGACATCCATGATCGATATCACTCAAATTGTTTCGGTAAGAGAAGTGGCTGTTCCCTTCTCTTCTTCTATTATCAACCAACTTTTCGAAATTCCACCGGTTACGATGCAGCATTTTGAGATGAAATGGGGCTTACAAAATTCGTATAATCATTTGAACAAAGTCCATGAGTCTTTCCAATGTCTGTTTCCACTTTTCGACACAAATCACGATATGTCCACGCGTGCTTTACTTCCACACCTAAAGGCGTGGAAACATTTCATTAACTCTAGGGTGTATCCTACTTGGGATTTCGGGAGCCTTAGTGATAATGAAATGCTTCTACTTTTTTCTTTGGCATTTGGTGAATTTGTAGATTGGGGTATTTTGATTCAAAGGACAGTGTTGGAATTTGCAATCACGAGAGGCAGTAGGGGGAAACCTATGCCTAATGCTTGGATGATTTCGCATCTTTGTACTCAAGCGAGTGGAGTGGGAGAGCTGGAGACGGATGAAATTTTTCCGTCTAGAGATAATCGAGTTGGCTTGTTACCGGTTGATACACCGGGTTGTTAAATCTACGATTTAGATGGTTGGTTGGTGGTTAGTTTATAATGTTTAAGTTTTAATGAGTTAAGTTAAGTTAAGTTTGAAGTTTTTTAGTTCGGTTAAGTTTATGTTGTTCTTTTAAGTTTGTAATAATCTATCTTGTTTAATATATATATGTTTCAGTTTTTTTTAAGTTTGTTTGTTATTTAATTAGTATACGCTAAAAATGAACTCACAATAATAGATAATTTTAATTCTATTTTCAAACCTACTTATTTAATACTCATTGAACATCGGGACGATGCCACTTCGTAAGTGGGGAGTAGAGTTAGGTTAGAAAATTCATTAAAATTTTCGAAAATAGTTATAAATTATAAAATTATCAAAAATTTTCTTTACTTATTTTTAATTTTTAGATAAATTAAGTAGTTAATATATAAATATGAATAAAGAATGAGATAATTTGGAAGAATAAGTTTTTAATTAAGTAAATTATATTAGATATATTATAATTATATTTTATGTCTAATTTAGATTTTAATAAGATTTTAAGTTTATATAATTAAGTACTTAATATTAGATATTGTTTTCATGAAATTATATAAGTATGTTGATAATTATAAGTAAAATTTTTAGAATCATTTTCTTTTCAATATGAATTATGAGTTTGGAATTGGACTAGGGATGTCGATTTTTGGCACCACAAAAATATGACTATAGCCAAATAGCCTACCTAAATAAATTTCCAATTTTAGTTCTACCTCACCTTGATTAGAGTGATCAAGACCTCACTCGAAATGGCTATTGTGATTAACTAGAAGTAACCAACCTTTAGCTAATTTTGGTCTATATTTCCTTGAAATTCGCAAGTTTGTACGTACTTATGAAAAAAGATGAAGACATAAAAGCTAAGTTTTGGTATATCTTTGAGATTGGAAAAATTAGATAAGTATTAGTATATTCGATCTTACCTCATGACACTTGCAAGATAGTTGATTTTGGTAATAAGTTCGGATATGTTAATATTCTATAAAAGAATTAAGAACGAAGCACCATATTTAAACAGAAATTAATCAAACACTGTATCTTCCTTATCTCGTGATCGATAAATTAAAAATAAAAAGAACATATCGGTTGTAGCTACCAATGATTTGAGTGAGTAGGGTATTATCTCGAAATGTCCTATATCACTATGAGGTAATTAAGCTCCCGATTGCTGATGATAGTAGTCGGCTATTTAGGTATTATCTCGAAATATCATATTCTTTGGGAATGAAGGCATTGAATGAAAAGAAAAAGTCGAATCATAAGATCTCAAGAATGATTGCAAGTTTAAGGAAACCGGACTTGTAATTTTCGATCGAAAGAGTAGTACTCCGATCAATCTTGATGAAGCAATGCTTGTAAGTTTGATTTTCTACACACACTCACGCTTTTAGTTCTTAATTTGCAAAAAAAAAAAAAAAAAAAAAGATGATGCTATTAATCGATGATTATTTTTGATCAAGAATATGAAGATGTATGTAATGCATCATTTTTGCCTCTTTCTCTTTTTGATTTTTTTTTTTCCGATTAACCAACATCTTGAGTCTAAACTTTATAAGCCATTTTTTCGACTACTACGACCAAGTTTCCGATTCCGCAATTTCATAATAGTTGCGATTAAAAATAATTCTAATATTTTATTTATACTTATTAAGTATTACATGTACAATTTCATCTAAATAATATTTAATGTTTAAGTTATTTAAGTTATATACACTTTTTGTCTTCTTACAATTTTATATTAGAATAAGTAATATATTTATAATATTGACAATATAAATTACATTAAAAATCATAATCTGATCAATTATATTATCTTTTATTACCGCTTAATTTTGCTCGAGGACGATCAAAAACTAAGTGGGAGTAGTTGATATACTACTTTTATATGATTAAATATATGTTATATTATTATGTTTTATCAACGAACTCTATATAAAATATATGAAATTATGGTATAAATAGTATGAAATATTAATCTTTATAATTTAGAGTAGTTAGTAGTAATAATAGTAAAAAGTTATCATTTTGTACCGATTTTAGTAAATCGGAGTGTCGTGTCAGATTTACGTGGGTATTTGTGGTATTTTATTGCAGATTTATAAACCGAGACCCCGAGAATCGACATGTTGAAGTATAATCATATCTCTGGAAGAATTTAGAGAATGTCATGAGCTTAAACGGTCAATCGAATTGCTTACGAGCTTAAGTGGTCAATCGAAGTGGTCAAGTGGCTAATCGATTCGATTAAGTGGTAATCGAGAAATATCTTCGACAAACTAATGGCTCATCAAAACGACATTATCTGAAGAAGAGTCCTTTACGAAAGTTGTAGATTTTCCTGAGAGCTTTCCGATGCCTCTTGAATCATGATTTTTGGAGATCCAGAACTCGAGATATGAATTTTAGAAGTTTGATAATTATATATAAAAATATATAATCATACGGAGCACATGCTGATTAATCAAGGAGGTGGAAGCCATCATTACACCGGACTGGTCCGGCTTGTTCTCGGCCCGGTCCGGCCTCCATCTCCATTTCTATATAAGGAGCTTAGATGCAGAGCGTGGAAGATGTACCAATATATATATATATATATATATATATATATATATATATATATATATATATATATATATATATATATCTTCTCCTCTTATTTTCTTTTTAATTAGTAGTAGTTGTAAATAGGCCTTACGCCAAAATAATAATAATGTCATAGTATTGTTGTAATGCTCGGGAAATTATCGGAAGTTCGGTATTGTTGAAGTCGTTGTAATGTCCGGAAGAATACAACTTTGATTCAGCATTTGTAATCGGTAAATTTTCTTAAGTATTTATGTTTGTTTTTATCTTTTTCGTTGTTATAATGTTTTTAGGCTAACTCTAATAACTAGCCAAAGTTATGTAATCGTTTTATTTCGATCTTTTCGGTAAAGGAATGTTGTCTAATTAAAATTGACTAAAATTGAGTTAATTGAATCTTTTTCTATTTTGTAACGTATTGATAATATTCGGATTGACGTAATTAACCAAGATGAATCGCACCATATAACCTAACGATGAACTGACCAGAGAAGTTAGGATATGAGATAAAAGATAGAAAAACCGGAGGGTAAAATTGGCCGTCGTGTAAAGCGTGACTACGGAATCCTATTTCCTACCCGGGGGCAGATTTGTCTTGGGAAAGATAGATCTTATTAAAATTGTGCTCGAGATCGTAATAATGTTAAAATCAACGGTTTAATTAAAACTAACACCGGAAAGTTAAATCGATCCGCGCGACAACCGGAGCCTTTTGAATAACATCGGCCGTCTGACAAACGGAATAACCTCTTTTATCCGGGGTAGATTTGTACTCGGTACCTGTTCAGACTAACTGAGATTAGCATGGGGCAGTTGTGGAGATTGAACTGATGACAATGACATATGACAATTTCATACGCTCGTGTGAGGAGGAATTGTTAACCTCGAGAGTGCACCGTTTCATTTACTCAATTGGACCTAATATAAAAGGAAAGATCGAGCACATTTAGTTTCATTGAAAAGATCGTATAATTCAATTATATAAACTTTGGCTAGTTCTATAAACTTATACATCTAGTTCTATAAATATATTGGTATCTATATATTTATATCTATATATATATTTTGCAATCTATGTACATCTATATATATTATATTAGAATAACTTTTAAATTACGCATTTATTTTATGTTAAGTAGAATAGTAGTGATCTGTGTTATAAAATTGCGGTTTAGATCGAGTTAATAACAGCTCTTTGGTGTTTAACCACACTTAGAAGAATTACCAAGTTCTCTGAGGATTCGACACTCTGACTCACCACACTAGCACTACAATTTGACCCGATACACTGTCGGTTAAGGACTGGTATTAGCACTAGAAAAGGCCACGTCACACACCATATCACCCGATGACTAGCGGTCAGGTTGAAAGAAGCAACTAAAGAATTAAGAAAATCCTGGAAAAAACGGTCAACAGTCAAAGAAAGGACTGGAGTTTGAAATTGGATGATGTACTATGGGCATCTGAGAACCGCCTATAAGACTCCTATGGGTACATCTCCATATCAAATGGTTTATGGTAAGCCATGTCATCTGCCAGTCGAGTTAGAGCATAGAGCTTATTGGGCTACAAAGTTTCTGAACTTTGATTCCCAATCTTGTGGTAAGCATCGACTGCAATAGTTGCATGAGTTGGACGAATTCAGACTCCAGGCCTACGAAAGCGCCAGGATCAGCAAAGATAAGATGAAACTCCTCCATGATGCTAAGATCAAGAAGCGAGAATTTCAAGTTGGTGAACAAGTTCTTCTGTATAATTCCAGGCTACATCTGTTTCCTGGAAAGTTAAGGACACGATGGTCCGGTCCCTTTGAGATTCTCTAAATTATTCCTGGAGGCGTTTTAGAACTACGAGGTTATGGTGACCAACCGTTTCGAGTAAATGGTCAAAGGTGTAAGCACTACATTGGTGAACCCAAGGAAAAGCCTTTGATTGTTCGTTTCCTCGATATCCTCGGGTGTGGTACTAAAGAAGTCGAAGAATTTGACGAGTTTTCACCCGACTGCTTTCGAGAGGATGACGGTAGTGGTCGATCGAAGAAGTTCTAGCAGGTAGTTGGGATATGGAAGAGTATGAGAGGGAGCGTCAGCTGAAACGTCATCAGAAGACTCAGAAGAAGAAGAAGTCAACCATGGGGAAGTTTAAACGTGTTTGGAAAGCTATCAAAGATTTCACCCCATGTGTTAAGTGTTGTTTCTGCAGCCGAACTACTGACCCAAGTCTAGACGAGGTAGTGGCTGGCAGAAAAGTCAAATGGCCTGATCCAGGCTGAGCTTTAAACTGTGTCGAGCTAACGACATTAACCAATAGCGCCACTAGGGGGAAACCTAGATATCGTTATATTAGTTATTTTTGTTTATGCTTTTGTAGTTTTAGTATTTAAGTTTAGTTTACTAAGTTTTGCTTTTGTTTATATCTGTCAGTAGTTGTGCAAACTAGATATGGATTTCTGAGTTCTACCAGAGGAGTTACCTTTCCTTAGGAGATCCCACTTATCACTGTAGATGACGGACCGGGAGGGACTATAGTTTTGCACGTAGACTTCGATATTAGTACCCGTGATCAGATGTCACCTATGTTCTTATTGTTCCCGATGTTCGGGAGGTGGAGACTTCACTACGGAGGAGTTGCAGTGCACTACTAGGACGTCCATACACAATCTGAATGATCCGATGTTGTGATTTAGCGCTAGTCTTTGCGCAAGTCTGAACATTTTCAGGGTGTTGATGTGGGGTTTGCAGGATGAGTATGACTTCACTCCGGCGATTGATATGCTCCGCCGTCTTATCCGAGTTGTGGATTGGGCGGAAATTTACGATGACTACCGTTGTTAGGTTGTTTCGTCGAGCAAACGACGTAAAACAAAAGCGCTCGGTGGGAGGCAACCCACTATTTTCTATTGTTTTTACTTATTTTCTAGTGATTTTATGTACTTCGTTAATTTTCATTTGTATTATTGAAGTTTTTATTAGTTGTTAATAAAGAATGCAAATTTGAAATTAAATTGTATGAAATTTTATAATTTTTGCATTTTTTTCGCTTGGACGTCCGGCCCGAGAGATGCAGGACGCCCGTCCCATATGGACAATTCTTGGACGGCGCCCACTATATGCTGGACGCCCGCCTCGATATATTCCTCCAATCTCAGATCTAATTTGAAACTTGACGAAGGCGTCTACTCAGGCTGGATGCCCGTCCAGTTCTTTCTAAGCCAGTGAACGCCCGTCCGAAGAATTGGACGAGCGTCCAGCCCCTGCCTATATATACCCCCTCAACCCATGAACATTCACTTTTTTCAGGATTTCAAACTCGAAAAACCGACTTTTTGCCTCCTCTTAACCTAAATCCTTCAATATTACACCAAATTGGGCGATTTAAGTTGCTATAGACCGCTTTCGATCCCCTCTTTTCACTTTTCTAAGCCTTATTCCTCAATCAACACTCATTTGGACGAATAAGAGCCCTCATTGGTCCGACTTTTTCCAAGGAAAAATTCGATTTTGGGCACGAATTTGCATTGTTAGGGCTCCTTTCTAGCATCATCATCATCTTCTCATCATCATTTGTAAGTTTCTAGTAACTTTTCTGGGATTAATTCACATTTTTTTGGAGTTCGATTTTCGGCTCGACTCTTTTATGTGTATTGTACCTTATTTGTTTTTTTTTCCTTGTTTTGTTTCTTGTTCTTGCCGTGTTGTTGCTTTGGTGATGCTAATGGATGATGAATGGGTTGGTTGTTGATAATGGATGGTTGTGGTTTGTGGTTTGGTTCTTTTGAAATCCCTATTTGGATGTTAAACGGGTAACTTGTTTTGATTGGGGATTGTTTTGGTTTAGTTTAGGCTTGAATCATGGTCCATAAGAAGGGAGTGCAAAAGCATTATGGTAAGGGTGTGGCCAGGGAGTCTGGCAAGAAGCGTAAGGAGTTTGATCCCAACCTAATCGATCCCAATCGAGGTGTTACCATTAGAGAGCAACCTCCTAGGGCCACACAAACTAGGGCAACTTTGAGGGATGAGCCTACCTCGGGGTCTGAGACTGATGATGATATTCCATTGGTAAGGATGCCTAGGGCTCACCGAGGTGGAGGGTCATCTAGGGTTGAGGAAGCTGTGGATGCTACTCGGGAGGAGGAACCGGCTGAGCCTAGGGCTGCACAACCTAGGAAGCGAGCGAAGACCGTAGCCCCTATGCCTATGCCTCGTAGATTTGTGAATCCTAGAGCCCACGACGCTTATACCAAACATTATTTCTCTAGGACCATGTTGATCGAGAGGGCTACGATGGAGGCTAAGGTAGATCCGGGGTTCGTCAAGTTGTTAAAGGACCGGAAATAGGATGCCTTGATGACTATCCCGAGTACCCCAGTCAACGACTCCCTAGTTCGGGAATTTTATGCTAATTGCTCGGAGACCGACTTGGAGACGGGAGTAGGGGTGGAAGTTCCTTTTACGCCGGATGTGATTAATCAGAAGTATAACTTGGCATCTTTTGAGGGTCGGGACTATAAGGAAGAGATCGTTCATAGGCAAAGTGCGGGCCAAGATCCATTGGAGGAGTTACGGTTGAACGTTTGCCCGGATATGGCATGGACGTTGAGACCGGGTGGAGACCGGAAGGAGTTGGTCACCACTACCTGGACGGAGGACTGGAAAGTCCAGTGTAGGTTCATACAGAGTCGGTTGTTGCCAAAGAACAATCTGACGCATTTTCACATCGGTGACCTAGGCATGTTATATGCTTTGACATTTGGATTGAATGTGAATGTGGGGCAAGCGTTATACGATGAGATAGCTATCAATCAGAAGGTTTACACACGTAGCTTGATTATCCCTCACTTGATTCACAGTTTTTGTATTGATGCCGGTGTGCCTGAGTATGGAGCGGATCACAAACCGAAGAACCCTGCACTCTATCTGAGAGAGAAAGGGGTAAGTCTTGGGACATTTCGAGACGGAGGCACCACGTGAGCCTGGTTCTTCTTCGGCACCGCCTCGAGCATCCTCCCTTCCTACTTTATCTCCCTCAGTTCGGATGAGGTTGAGTATGGCCAACAGTGTACGGAACTGGATGGAGGATATTCGGACTTCACATAATAACATCTTGACTATTTTACGGTGCATCAGTGAGGACCGGAAGCCGAGGGACGACAGAGTCTTCGATCCAAGCCTCATTAATTATGTTTATTCTGATGAGATTGAGCAGGCCATTGCGGATGTTCTGGAGGGGTCTGAGTCTTCTTCGGATGAGGAGCAGCTTGATGCTCCTGCGGGTGGAGCACCTCCGGCTGGTGATTCTCGGCGGCACGGGCGACCGATCTTATTTTTCCATTTTAGATTTTGATTTGTCCTAGGTACGATGATTGTATAATCTTGCTACTTTCTATCACGTGATTCGTTGTACGTTTCCTATTGCTACCGTTTATTTTTCCGATGGATCATGTAAGCCATAAGGCGTCCGTATTTTCATTTCTACTCTATTTAAACTTTTGGATGTATTGAATGTTTCACCTTTTGATTTTCTTCATTTTTAATATATCCTTTCACTTTGGTATGATTCCCCGTTTTCCCCGAGATTTTTCCGTGTTTGTCGAGTAGTGCAGGTATATTTTTGGCGGTATTGTCGAGTTCGCTTTGACATCGTATGGTTCCAAGTTCTAATTGTCACTACGTAGGCTCCGGCCTGACCATCGATTCGAGTATCGATTGAAATCAGCTAAGTCCTTTATCTTTTCTTTCATTCTGCACAACATGAGGACATGTTGATCTTTAAGTGTGGGGGAGGGGAATGATTTGAAATGTATCTATACATTTGCTTAATCCGTTATGTTTCTATGCAAAATGAGCTAGAATTTTCGAAATTTTTCGACATTTTTGTTTTTGTTTTGTCCCGAGTAGGCAATTCAATTCAATGTTCGTTATTTTTATAGTCATCCAAGCTATATATCATATGTTTGATAAGTTAGTTGTTTCACCTAAGATCTATTTTTCACGAGCCATAGTGAACGATGAGCTAATTTATAAAGTTATACCCATTTTGGACGAGTGATTTCTGATCTTCTTATAAGTCATGTGCTTAGTGCTACGTATATATCTTGAGATTTATGATAGTTTGTATTTAGATCCGAAGTACGTTATACTGTGAATATCTAAGGTTTGAATGTGATAAGTAACACGTAACTTATTGTCAAATGAAAAAGTTGAATTTTAAGAAGAATTATTGGGTGTGTCGAAAGCTAGTCAATGATTTGAGTGCGATAGGGTATACCACGTATGTCCTATACCACTATGATGACTAAAAGCTCACGACAGTCAGAAAAAGCTGCCTTATGATTTGAGTAAGGTAGGGTATATCTCGAATATCCTATTATGCTATGACAGGGCAATAGCTCATTCTGATGTGCGTTTAAAAAGTGAAATAGTTAAATCAACTTAAGAATTGTTATGAAATGGATATAAGACTAAGTTATCGTCTATCTTATCCCCAGTAGAAACTGATGGATGTGCTGTAGGGATTATCCTCTGAGTATTTCAGAAAGGCCCTAGATATATTCTATCATCCTTTTCGGGATATTTTACGCTTGTAGGGTACGTCTTATGAGTGTCATTTATTGCTAGTCTACGGGGGGTATTAGCTAGTTTTGCCTTGAGTTTCTCAAGTTTGGATTTAGTGGAAGTTTTCTATGGCTTTGCACACACACAGTGGTGAACTTCGATATATTGGATCTATGCTATATTGTCCGAGATGTCTGCTTTGCGTTTGAGCCCTAATTTTGCTTTTGTTTTGCTCTGGGACGAGCAAAAGCTAAGTGTGGGGAGTTGTTAAGGGTGAATTTGTACGATTTATATGGATATATTTTATGATAATTTCCCTCGTATTTGTATAATTTGCATAAGAAACGAGTGTTTAATGGAATTATTGAGTAAATGATATTCTAAATGAGTTATTCGCAAAATAGGTTAATTTTGGTGTTTTAATTGTGATTTTACGATTATTTGGATGATCTTACATTTTTGCGATGTTTTGATGTGTTGTAGGTACGTGTTTGATGCTCAAATGTTGATCAAAAAGAGATAAGAGTCGAATTTCATTGATGATAAAAGAGATATAGATGAAGAAATCAAGAGTAAGTCGATTCTGGACTGGCGTCCAGAAGTTTGAACTGGCGTCCAGAATGGACGAGCGTTTGAAGATATGGACGAGCGTCCAGGAGGAAAGTTGATTCAGAGAGTTTGGACGCTGAGTGGACGGGCGTCTGAAGCAAGTCCAGAACTGAGCGCGAACGAGCGTCCAACAAGGTGGACGGGCGTCCAGCGGCCGACATGCTGAAACCGACTTTAAATTCTATATATAGCCGCATTGTTTTCCACATTAAGGATACCAATTACACATTACTCAAAACCCTAATCCTAGGGGCGGCTTAGGCTGCGTTTTTTCTCTGTTTTTCTTCAGTTTATGCACTCTAAATTCTAGGCTAGTTCATATAGTTTTTATGCACTTCTATTCATCAATTCCAAGTTTCAAGAGGATGCTTAGAGGCTAAAGCCTTTTGAACGAGCGTTGTGAAGCCGTCCGATTCAACAATTCAGTTCCGTTCTTGATTATTTTGTGAGTTTTTAATACAAGTTGTTTCCTTTATCATGTTTATTATTGTTTATGCAATTTCATATCGAAAGATCGTTGCTTTGTTGATTGTTTTATTTGATGAGAATCATCTAAATGTTAGATCACCATGATAAGGAATAGATCTTTGATCTAAGTAACGAAAGTTATTAGGTTAGATTTCTAGATTAGAAACGTTAAAGTTCACATCTTTGGTTAGAAAAAGCGTTAATCTTAGATCGAAAGATAGAGATTAATAGATGAACTATCTAAGAAATTAGGGTTCGTACTTTAGATGAGATGAATCACAACTTGGTTAGAAATCACAAAATAATCTGAATTGGAATTGAATGTTGATAGGATAGGTGGATCAATTGCTCGTTTGTCCGTTATAACTTGATCAAATCCCTTGAACTAGAATTGTTTAGCTTAGTTAATCTTTATTGCATATTAGGTTTAGATTTAGTTTAAATTGTTCGCAACCCGTATCTTCCACGGCTTTAGATCTTATCTTCGTCGCTTTTACTTATTGTTATCTTTCGCTTTAATTATTCCCTGTTTAGTTTATTTGCTGTTTAGTTTTAGTAATCGTGACATAGGTTAGTTAGAACAAAAACTAGGACCACCAATCGTTAGTTCTCCGTAAGATCGACCCGGTATTAGTCACTGTACTACGATCCTTGCACTTGGGGAATACAGGATTATAAATTTATTACTTGTTAATAAAATCCGTGACACTTATACAAAATATCAGACTCTATTAAATCATATACATTAATTTATAGACATCTTTTTGTTTTGCACTATAATAGCTAGTTTGACACTTCATCAATGAGGTCTAAGAACAATAATTAAATAAGTGATGAATCATCATCAAAACATAAATTTTATTTCCAACAATTTTCCCCTTTTTGATGATGTCAATACCCTCCTTAAAACCAATGCAAAAAGATAAACACAAAATAAACAAAAACAAAATAAATTGAGAAACTGAGATTTTATTGAATAAACTGAGTTACAATACATGAGTATTAAAATACAACATATGAAAAGAAACAAAGTGTCAGCTTCTTCTCCTTTCACTTGTCAGTTTCATTGAGTTTGTTGTCATATCTTTCAGCGTACTCCCTCATGGCTTCATTTGTTGCTGTGCTTTTAATTCCATGAATATTTGCATAAATATTCCATGAATTGGACATATTGTGTTTACTGAAGAATTTGCTTTTGAAAAGTACAACAAACACAAACACAATCTGTCTCATTTTTTCGCTCGTGCCAGTTTTGAGTAGATCTATGACAAACTCAGGTTCAGCTTTCTCAACCTGTTCTGAGACTTTCTGTAAAGTGCCATTTCTCTCCCATTTGCTCAATTTATGCCAGAAATGCATAATCACCTTTTGCATGTTCAGAAAGGTTGAAAGTGATTGTTCTCTTGATTCTCCTTCTCTCAAAGGTAGGTCTTTGAATATGTTGTAGAGAAGAGAATCTAGACCAAGTATTTTCTCAGTGGGTTCTGCAAATTTTGCGATTAACTCCATTTCTTCATCAGTAAAATCTCCTCTAGCTTTCGTTAGCTCGACCAATTTATCATCAATGATGTCCATAACTTTTGACATATCTAGCTCATTGACTTTTATCATATCCAAACTTTCCCCCTTATTGACATCATCTTTAACGATCAAACTCTTGATGTAGGAGTTTATATGTTGCTGGGTCGATGCCAATATGGTCTGAGCAACAACTGAATCTTTCATTCCATTCTCCAGTAAGGTCATTCTGTCAACCAGATTATTAAGAATGCCTTCCCATCTTTTAGTTGTCTCAGTTTTCCTTGAATCATTCTCAATGGTAGTCTTGCGAATCTCGATCAAGGTGTTCTGGCAGTCTCTTCTGACATTATTCAAGCTTTTCTCCATGTTAGTCCTCTCAGTCTTGCTATCTTCTAAGGACTTTAACACTTTTCCAAACAGTCTTATATCATCTTTCTGAATGCGTATCAGCTCATTGTGATAGAACTTGATGATATCAACCTGTGAAGGTATGTGAGTTTCAACTTTTTGGTCTTCAACTTTACTTGCTTCAGCTTCAATCACTTTTGCTTCTTTAACAGGAGTTGAGACAATCTCTTTGAGTTTTTCTTTATATTCTACAGATTTTCTTCTCTACTCAGACTGTATCTTTTTTTCTTCCAGGCGTGACTGATCAGTTTCTTTGACTGGTGATATTTCCACATTGAAATCATCATCAGAATCTTTATCAGCTTTATCAGCTTCAGCCAATGCTATCTCTCGAACAGTTTGATCAGTTGGGGTTGATAAGCTTCTTTTTCTTCATTTCTAGATTCAGACAGAGTTTCAGAGTCTGAATCACTATTGCTTACTTCAGAACTATCTTCATCATCATCAACAACGTTCTTATCATCTCCAGTTTTCTTCCTTGAGATGAAGTACCAGTTCCTCTTTGCAAATTATGATCGCCTTGGGAATCATCATCATCATCATTGTCGTCTTTCATAGAACTTCCTCCAGCTGTAGTTTTCTTCCAATGTCTGTCTCTGATCAACGCATATCCGATACGCAAAAATTCATCTGTGTTGATCAGTTCGGACAAATGAGTGATGTTGTACAGACCAAACACCCATTTCTCTGTGGTCTTCATCTCTGCTAACTGAATCCTTTGATTTGATATGGAGCTGAGTTTCCAGTTTTGATATGCATGAAGTCTCTTGCAATCAGCTATAATCAATTATCCAGAGTTAAAAGATGATTCAGGTGGAGTTGTGATTGTTTCACTTTCTCTTGGAATCTCCAGAGTAGATTTCGCAGGAGCAGCTTCTTCTATTTTCTCCAGATCAGTTTTCCTGGTTTCCCCTTCAGCAACAACTAGGATCAAGCTGGTTTCAGTTTCAATCTTAGGAACTGAGATGATAGGCTCAATTTCCAAATTCTCTTCAACAACAACAAATTCCAGTTCAGCAACTGGTTCCACCTCAGGTGTTGATTCAATGACCTGATCTTTTGCGGGTTCAATGTCAACAAAATTTTATCCTTCTTTCTTTTCTTCTGGTGCCGTTCCTTTTTCACTGACAAGTTCATCCAGAGTGATGACTTGTGCAGGTCTTAATTCAATCTCAGTCGGGTCTTTTTCTTCGGGTTGAGAGGTTTCAATTTCCTTGAATGATTCCTCATACTCAATTCTAGATGCCGATTTTTGTGGCGTGGATCTAGACTTGGAGAGTAGCTTGATCATGGTCATTGTTTCTAAGTCAATAAACCTCTCCTCACTGTCAATATCTTCTTCATCAACTTCAACTCTCAGGGTCTGTTCCCCCTGAGTGTCAGCTTCCTTTTGAATGTCAGCTTCTGGTAGTGAAAGAACAACTTCTTCTCTAATTGAAGCTTCCTTTTCAGCAGTGACAACCTCAGTTGGAATTGGTGTGGTGGGGGTGACTTCGGTTCTCACTTTCTTCGTTGAACTTTTAGAAACTGAAGTAGCCGATTTTGTTGGAGAAGGCTCCAAAACATTCTTTGTAGTTACAGTAACTTTTGTTTGTATTGAAGCATCCAGCTTCCTCTTCCTTTCTAACAATTTATCAACTTGTTCAAAAACTTCAGCACTGGTTCGAGGTTTCTCAGATCTTCTACTCTTCTTCTGAGGTTCGGTTTCAGAACCCTCCGCTTTCCTCTTTCCGGATTTTTCCTTTAAGATTGCAATTTTCCCGTCAACAATTTAAATTTCCTTATTCTTTGCGATTTTAAAGTAGTCAAGAATCCTTTGAACTAATCTGGCCAGAGTCTTTTTGTGATAGAATTTGCCTTTCTTCACATCAGTTTTCTTCTTGGGTACATCAAAAGATTGTGCCATCAATTGATCCAGAATGTACCTTTTCCAGTTGAAGTTTTCTTTGAACCAAATTACGTACAGCAAATCCAATTTGCTTCCAGAAAGATTGCTAAAGTTTCATGCGTTTCCAATCACGCAATTTGCCAACATCTTGTCAGAAAGTTGAATTCAGGCTTGAGTAGACTTGTGCTCCCAGTTTGCAACTAGTGATTCTGAATTTTTTGCAATAACGTTCCATAACTTCTCTTTCTGCTCCTTGCTCAACTTGATAGATGCCGATCATCTAGATTTGTCAAACCCAAAAATATCTGCTATTAGATCTTCGGTAACTTTAATTTCTTTTCCATTGACGGTGGTTGTAAGAGTATGAACATCTTCTCCTTCAATGGACGTCTTTCCAAATTCATAAAAATCTTCAGTGCTATCCAGATAGACACCTGGCAAATTTATATTGAACACCTGCTCCAGACCCTTGATTCCTCGAATTTTTGCTAAAATATCTTTGGCGAGGGTCTCATCAGTGTACTTGGCGATGAATTGATCAAGTGAAATGATCATTCCAGGTTCAACTCTAGTGAAGGCCATTATTTCTGAAGATTGGGTTGAATTTGAGATATTGAGAGAGAGAGAGAACTTCGAAGGATGATTATATAGAAACTGATTGTAAAGAATTAATGGGAAAATAGAATGGTATTTATAGGTGGTGGAAGTAGTGGTTAAAAAAAATCTGAGTGGGATTCAAAACGTTTCGTTGAGATTGCGAAAAGGGAGATGAGTGGAAAAGATGGACGATTGAGATTAAAATATGTCACATCTGTTCTGTCATCTGTAGCTTGTAACAGTAAATACGGTAGGTGCATTGTATCTCCAGCTGTAAATATGCAGTTTTGTCCTTATCTAGAACTTGCAGTAAATGTCCTTTGTTAATTCAAAAACTCAATTGTGAGTACAACTCAGTTTTAAGAATTACAACTTCTCAGTTTTCAATTTATGATTTTCTCCTGCAAGACAAAACGAGAGATCTTTGGTACCCATATCTGTTTGGGTCCTTTTTGATTAGTTTTTCTGTAAATCTTAAATGACTTATCAGTTTTGTACTTATACATGTCCTGATGTTTTGGTAGAGCATGGTCAGTTTTCATAAAATTCTTATTTTTGGATTCGAACATCATTTTCTTGGGATTTCGTGAAACTGAGTGATCATTGGTCCATTCCAGTCTTCATCAGTGGGAAAAAGTCTACCTTTCCCTCTGAATCTAGTGTTCCATGAATGATTTTCATTCCTTGATGAATAAGACTTGAAAGTCCTTTTAACTGATCTCTGATCAGTTCTGCCTTTGTCAGCCTTCTGAGATTTTCTATAAAAATTTTCAGTTTGATGTTTGCTACTGACTGATTTTACAGTTTTGTCTGTTTTAGATTGAGGTTGTGCTGAGTATTTGTCAGTTCTAACAATATTGTCAGTTTTCCGTGTTGTGCAACTACAAACTTAGGTGCAACTGTACTAGGTCTGAACTTAGAATTTTGTTGACTGTCAAACCCTAAACCAGTTTTGTCTCCAAATGGTTTACCTGGTTTGAACTGAATACTTGGGATTGTATCAACTGATGATTCTATTATGTTTATTACTTCAGTTAGTTCATCAGTTGTGCAGTTTTCCTTGATTCTATTTTTAGCCTTGATAAGATTGATCTCAGCATTCAATCTTAAAACTTCGGTTTTCAATAGATCTTTTTCCTTTTTCACATTCTCATAATTCTTTTGAATTACCTCTAATTCCTTTATGAGTATGTCTAAGGTTTCATTGAAATCTTAATTTCTATGATTGTTCATGGCAGTGTGAGTGTCAAAAGTGGAAGTACTTGCCTCAAGATGTTTGATAGATGAGTCTTCAGTTCTGGCTTCTTCATATTCTATTATTTGTTTTCCTTTCTCTAATCTAGTATTGTTGTTTACCAGGTCAGTTCCAAGAAGTATGATTTCTTCATCACTTTCACCATGATCATTTCCACCAAAGCTTATGGGTAAGGTTTTAGCATTATCTTCATTGTTTGTGGGGGATGGTTCATCAGTGAATGTTTCAATCAGCTTTTCTTGAGTTTCAGCCACCAGAGCTTGCAATTTGTTTTTGCATTCATCAAATCTAAAAAATGAACAGTTTATCAATTTTCTAAAGTGATGTTGTGTATCCATGATGCAGTTTTGAAAAAAAAATAAAGACTTAAGCAACCAAACTCAGTCGGAGATCTCTTCAAAGTAGAAGATCTGCTCCGATACCAATTTTTGGTATCGGAAATAACTGATACCCAGTTACTTCTAGCAAACAAACTGATAGAACTCAGTCGAAGATCTCTTCGGAACAGAAGCACTGCTCCGATACCAATTGTTGGTCCCTTGGAAAGGCTGACACAAGTTTAGAGGGAGGGGGGTGAATAAACTTGTCACCAAAACGTCTCCCAAAAACTGAATCTTAAACCAGATTTAGTTCAACTACAACTTGTGCGGAGTTAAGCTAACTGAACTGAGTATAAGTCAAAACTGACTTATCCTTATCTGAGTTAACCGGCAGAGGATTAAATAAGCCTTTGTTAAATATGAGTTATCAGTTAATATGCTGACTCAGTTTCTGGTGTTTGCTGAGTATGTGAACTAGATGAATATAGTTATAATGTAGTAAATAAATGCATAATGTAAATAACAAGAATTATAGAGGTTCCAGGTGGTGTAATCATATCAGTCCTCTCTTCCCCTGTGATGCGGAGGAAAATTCCACTAGAACTTTTGAGATGGCCCAGTTACAAAAAGTCCTAAACTGATAGTCCTTGACTAAACCCTAGCTTCACTATCTAAACACTTGAAGAACAGGTAGGATGGCTGCTCTTCAGTTGTTTGAAACACTGGTCCTTGGAGGGTTGTCTTGCCTCTTCACCGGCTCATCACAAACACAGTCTTCCTGACTGCAGTTCAACTGTCCTTCACACCTTCTTGGTGCTTCACAGTCTAAAACCTTTGATAGAATCAAAATTGAGACTTGAATCAATAACTATGATTCAATTTGTGAATTGAGATTTCTCTTGTAGATAAAACAGTTATGCACAGCTCTGTTTTCTTCAAATCAAAGATCTCGATGTTTCTTGAATGCTTGTGATCACTTGAAGAAATTTCTTGATCTTGAAATTAGGTGCTTAGAAAAAATTCTCTTGATTTACTTTCCCCTTGATATGAGCTTTCTTGACTAGAATGATTATTAGATTTCCGCACTGCTTCTTGTGGTAGAAGCAGTCTATTTATAGGGGTTTCTCCAACGGTTAGATCATTTGAATTTGTATCCTTATAGCCGTTAGTGGTCCTGCTTTTCTGTTTGTGTGTCAGTGTCCTTTCTGACATTTCTGTGTGACCAATAAGATTACTGATCTTATAACGGTTTGATCAATCTTCAGTTTTTCTTAACTTCAGTTAGAAATTGATTCAAACATGACTTAGTCAGTTTCCAGTTTCTAAGAGCATTAACTGAGTTTTTAGTCTTCTTCAAAATCTCAGTACTCTATTCTTCATCTGATTCTAATCGACTAAATCAGAGTACACCATTTACAATCGAACATCTAAGATATCATTGTCCTTATGATTCTTAGTCATGTATACAAGATCTATAAAGTCAGTTCAGGTTATCACAATCTTGCCTGAAGTCTAACTCTACGGTCTCGACTTAGTCTTCATAAACCGAGTTTGAACCCTCAGTTCTTCAGTCTTCAATAACTGAGTTTGAACTCTCAGTTGTTCAGTCTTCTAGATAAGTCAACTGAGTCCGTGTCCCTCAGCGAACTTACCTTCTTCAGTTTTTGTTGGTGTGCTCTTATATCAGTTTTCCAGTATCTCTTTTGGATCTCAGTTTCCTCAAGTTACTTACTCAATTTCTTAGTTCTGAACCTAGAACTATTACAGTGCTTGTCTGATTAACTTATACAAAATTATCAGACTCTATTAAATCCTATACATTAATTTCTAGACATCTTTTTGCTTTGCACTATAACAGCTAGTTTGACACTTAATCAATGGGGTCTAAAAAAATAATTAAATAAGTGATGAATCATCATCAAAACATAAATTTATTTCCAACAAATGTCATAAATTTAAAAGTTAATGTCTAAAATATCCCTTGATTATCATTAATGCAATAGTTTTTTTAAGTAATGAAAAAACGTTGGATTGATAATAAATTATGGCAACTCCAATAGAGGGGGTCAAAACCTTTTTTTGACCCCTATCGGAAGGTACTAGCATCTCCAATAGAAAGAATTGATAGGTATCAAAATTAGGTATGGTACAAGGAGGTACCAAATATATGAGTACTAGCTTAAACACATCTGCAAAGTGATAACACGCGCCTGAAAATTGGAAGTAGGCAATTTTTTTTTTGTTTTTTCCTCATGCAATGTGTTGTCACATCAATGTTTCCATGTCCCCTTTGCAATTAATTGTTTTTTATACCCAACGGTTACATTTCATATTAATTAAAAAAAAATTGAAACAAGTATACCAACGGCTGTATACCAACCAACGACTATTTTTTTTTAATTCTATATATATCACACACAATACATTTTAATTATCACATTAATTTTATCAAAAAATTTAATTTTCTCTCTTAAAAAATGGCACCGAAATCACGATCCGATGGTTGGAAAATTGAAGAAGACGAGGCTCTTTGTCGAGCTAGATTGATTTGCGGAGGCGATCCCGAATTCGGGATTAACCAAAGAGAGTCAACAATGTGGGAAAAAATTGTACAGCATTTTGAAGCCAATCGGCCGGCCGGAAATATTCCAAGAGATCAAAAAAGTTGTTCCGCACGTTGGAAAAAAATCAACAAAGAGTGCATGTTGTATAGCGCGGCGGTTATCAAAGCTCAAAAAAATAGAACAAGTGGTCAAAACTACACCGATGAGGTAATTATTATACTCATTTACGCAAGTTATCAATTTTTTTCGTTGTTAAACTATAAATGTAGTTAAACTAGATAGTTGAATTAAATAAATAAAATCGTTTGATTCGCTTTGGATGCTCTTAGCGGATTCCTATTACCTAGCTGCCACCAATAAACCTTTTAAGCTTCCCCATTGTTGGGCTTTGTTGAAAGACCCACCAAAATATCAAAATGCTCCGTGTGATAGTTCGGTGAATCTTGATGATGATGACACACCTAGGTATTTAGGTGGTACTAGTTCATCAACCATGCCTATTGGAACGAAAAATAAAAAGGCGGCAAAAAAAAAGGAATTGGAGTGTTCAAAACGATCGGACGAGTTTTTGACCTATGTAAAAGAAAGAGATGCTCAAAGAAAATCGAGCGGGCTATGGAATGGCAAAGTTACGAAGATATGCAAACAATGCAAGTGGATACAAGCATCTTCACCCCAAATAAGAAAAAATATTGGGAAAAGAAACAAAAAGCTATAATTGATCGTGAGATGGCCGATGTATGTCCAAGTCCAACTCCGTCACCACTCATGAATGCAAGAACGGCTAGGGATCTCTTTCCGCCACCTACCGAGACTCAATGGATTTCTGACGGGGAAAATGATGATTAGCATGTTGAAGGGATTTGATTTTCATATTTAGTTGTGTGTTTCGTTTTAATTTAAGTTGTGTGCGTTGTTTAAATTTTTATTGTGTGTTTCGTTTAAGTTTTAGTTGAGTGCATTGTTTTAATTTTACTTGTGTGTTTTAGCTTAATTTTAAATGTGTTGTATGAAATTTTAAAGATGTACTTTAAATGTGTTGTATTTAATTCAATTTCATTTTAATTTTAAATGTGATTTAAGAAGAATACAAATTACGTATCACAAGGCGAAAAATGACGTTACACACATTACTACAACAACAACACATATTACGTAAAAAAATTACGTTTACACATTACTACAACAACAACAATACATATTACATAACACACATTACAACAAAAAAACAACAACAACAAAACATATTACGTTAAACAATATGATAAATTCTCAATTATTGAAAACATATTTCCTCGTTACTCTTCATCATTCATCTTCTTCTTCCATAAATGTCGCACTAGGTCTTTCTTTAGGCTTCTAGATATCACTTTGCATTTTAGTCCATTATACCTATCCATGAACCTCGTGATACGACTTATTCCAAAGTCGGCTCCACATCCATTTCTATCGGAGGTCCGTCATAAACTGTGTTTTAGCCGACGCGTTGGAATCTCATTTGGGTCAACCGGAATCATCTCATCATCATCGCGCTCATCTTCAACTATCATGTTATGTAATATTACACAAGCCATCATAATATAATAGATCCTCTCTGTCCCACCCACTGCAGCGTGTCCTCGAACAATGGCCCAACGAGCTTGTAAAATTCCAAAAGCTCTTTCAACATCCTTTGAAAAGCCTCTTGCATCTTGGAAAAATATTGTTCCATTGGTGTACGGGATTAGATATGGTCTTCACAAAAGTGGACCATTCAGGGTATATACCATCAACTAAATAATAGCAATTACCATAATGTCTTCCGTTAACTTCATAGTCAACTTGATGGTTTACACCCATACATACATCATCAAACAAAAGGACTTGGCAAGGACATTGAGATCATTCAAAGATCCCGGAAGTCCAAAGAATGCATGCCAAATCCACGTATCATATGATGCCATCGCTCTAGAATGATTGTCGACGCCCTTTATATCCTCGTGAATTGCCCTTCCCACCTTTTGGACATGCATTCCACCGCCAATGCATACAATCGAGGCTACCTAACATCCCGAGAACCTCTTTCTTGACTTTGGCCAACAACCGATGCAAGTCTGCAGATTCGGACGACGTAAATATTCATTCCCATACACATGAAATATGGATCGAGTGAACATTTTCAAAATCTCTATGCTTGTTGATTCGGCTATGCCCCAAGTGTCGTCAAACAGATCCGCACCGCGCGCTATATGCTAGTTGTCTTACGGCACATGTGACCTTTGCATTGTTGTAAAGCCGGGTCGATTGGTGGCATCACTCCTCCGAACAAAATAGTTATTGTGGATGGAAACATCGCGCATGATCTTTTCACAAAGATGTCTATGCATTCTAAATCGAGAACGAAACAAATCCGGTGTGTACACACTTGGATTTGCAAAATATTGCTGGTGTAATAAATTGTTTGTAGCCTCTCTATGACGACGTATGTATTTGCGTCCCGGAACAGAACCACCCTATTGAGATGATCCTCCCCCACGAACATCTTCTTCTTGGGCAGTGAGCAGGGCCATAATTTCTTCATCTTCGTTACGAGTTTCTTCATCCTCACGATTGTATTTGTCCAACAACATTTTCCCTTTATCCATTGATAAAACAAGTGGAAAATCTTGTAAAAATAGTTTGGAGGATAGAAATTATATGTTTGATTACAATTGAAGATGAAGTGTAGAAAAATAATATTAGTAGCTCCGTATATATAGAATAATTGCAATTGAAATCGAAAATATTATCCGTAATTCAACAATCCAATTAGAGTGTTACACTTGGCAGATCGAAAATATTATCCGTAATTCAACTAGCCAATCAGAGTGTTACACTTGGTATCCGTAATTCAACTAGCCAATCAGAGTGTTACACTTGGTAGATCGAAAATCTTAAATGGTATATTAGATTTATTTTATATATTTTTTCATACGATATTATATAAAAGTTTTTTAAAAAATTAGTGTATAAAAAATATTAACAAACACAATAATGATATATACTTAAAACATTAACAAACTAATTAAAATACAAGAAAAATAATTTTGATATATGAATTTGATACCTATTGTTGGAGATGTTATTTATAGGTATCAAAATTTGATTTTGATATCTATCATTGTAGGAGATAAAATTTGATAATCCATATGAATAGTGTCAATAGGTATCAAAATTTGATTTTGATACCTATGGGTTTGACCCCATCCATTAGAGTTGCCCTTAGAGTAAGATAGAGAAAAATGATAATAATTGTTGCATTGGTGATGTAGAATGACTTATATTGTGGGATAAATGTAAAAATATAAGATGACTTATATTTTGAAACGGAGATGATACACATTAATTGATTTCTTAAATTGTGTACAAAGCAAAACGTAGACATTTTTTTATGAAACGAATGTAGTATCAAAATATATAAGGGTTTATTAGTGATTTCTTAAAAATCGAGGGGCATGCGGGGTTGTAGCGCTTAATAGCTCCGCCCCTATATAAATCCCTCCCCACTCTTTTTTCACCTTCTGAGATATTCTGCAATGGAGTCCGCTGCTCTTCTGAGTTCTTTTGACTGTAAAAATCTCATCTCTTTTTGTCCTTCTTTTTGCTCTTGAAATTTGTTCGTTCTATTGGAATCAATCGTTGTTGTTGAATGCTGAAAAGTTTATTGTGTGGAATTAATGCCAGCTGATGATTGATTGCTTGCTTATTTCACGCTGTTAATGGTGAAATTAAAGCTTTGTTTGCTTATTTCACGCTGTTAATGATGAAATTAAAGCTTTGCAATTGTTTATGTTGTAGATCGAATGCTTGTTTTTGTACAGCTTTCTGTATTGAATCTCTGGTGCTTGTAAGCTGTTTATTTGGTGTTTTTGAGTGTGATTTAGCTATGTTTAATCTGGAAAATCAGAGTGACAAGATGACTTGAAGTTTCTTTGAATAATCAGATTTGGTTGGAGCTAGAGAGTGGTTTATTAGGTTTAATCGTTATGATGCTCTAATTTCTTATGATTAATTATATTTTAGGTAACGCTGTTATGATTTCTGGGCACAGCTTTATTTACTGAACCTCTTGTGTTTGTTTGAGTGATAATAATTCAGGCAACCATAAGTTGTATTTGGTCTTTTGAGTGTGATTCACTCTTGTTAATCTGGAAAATTGGAATCAGAGTTGGTTGGGGGCTATAAAGCAGTTGCGGACTACGATTTTTCTTATCTCGTGATGTTTTTTTAGGTTTTAATGGCTAAGATGCTCTTAATTCGGAAAGGAAAAAAATTTGCTGTTTTATGAGAAGACTCACTGAAATAACCTTTGTGCCTATCTTAGACAGCTTCACTACACATCTTCATGTGTATTATCATCCATACAGAAATGGATAACTTATAACTATGTTTTGTTTGAAACTGACCTAGTCAGTAGGAGGATTAGATGTTGGCTTGTAATTGATGTATATATTTGTTCTGTTTCAGTTTCAAAATCCTAGCAACAAGTTGTTTGCACAATTTCACTGGCGCACGACGATTACGGAGAAATCGTTGTCGGTGGAATTGGGAAACGGCGCTCAGCTCCTCTTGGTGCAAATGGTACGATGCTCCTTTTGCGCAAATTATGTATGCAATGGATTCTACAGGTATTGTGATGCATTGCATTAATTCCTTTCTCGTACTTAATGCAGCGATAAATAGGCACAACACATGCCATTTTTTTATTTTATTTTATTTTGATTGCTTTTTATGGACGCAAAATTGCAACATGTATTCCTTGATTTGAATCCAATAACCACTCTTATTTCAGTTATTTACTGCGACTGGGTTTCGTCTTGGTACCACCGTCGTGATAAGTAATTTTGTTTTTCTTTCATGTCTTTTCTAATTGTTGAGTATTAGTAGAAAGTTGTTTCCAAGTTGTTTCCATGATTTTAGGGTCAGTTGGTGGTGGCTATGTGGTGTTAGTGGTCCGTTTGTTGCTTACTTTCTGTTTGTGTGTGTGTGTAATGCCTAGGCTGTTGTTTGTGATTTCTGTGAATTGATTCGCAACTGTATGGTTATTGATTTGTCCTCCTCCAGTAAATTAACACTAATTAGGCCGATGTCCCACTAATTCTTTCACAGCTTCCAGAGCCGATCCTCTAGTAAATCAACATTAATTAGGCCGTTGTCCCACTAATTCTTTCACTGTTTCCCGAGCCGGTTTTGGTCCCGGTACTGTCGGTGGCCTGTGTGTCGTTGGCTGTTAAGATTGAGGAAGATAATCCCGTCTCTATTAGAAATGTTGGATAACTTGGACGGCTTATTAAACGCACTTGATGTCTGTTCAATATGGGGTTCCCAATTAATCGAGGATATCAATTAATGTAGCGAAGGATCTTGCGATCACACCGACCATTTGATTTCCTTCCTTACTTCCTCCCTAAGTTACCACATCTCTCCCCGAATAATACTATACGTGCCACAAATGCTGCTTTTTAAATAATTAATTATCCAGATTCAACCAATTTTGATTTTTGTTTGTTTGTATTGTTTGAGTTAATTATTTTTTGATTTGTCCTGTCTATATTAAAATTGAGGAAAAAACCGATATGAGTCTAGCATAATTAAACATGGATTATATCTCACCTAATACTCACTTTTGTATATGATATAATTAATTAGAACCACACTTGTTGGTTATGCTCCGTCCATCGTAGCAACTGCAGTGCTTTCGGTGGCAGCCAATGATCTTGAAGCAGCAACTGCAGTGCTTTCGGTGGCAGCCAATGATCCCGTTCAAGAGATCTTTCCAACTTCTTCGAGAGGTCGACTATGTATTAATCCTTTTTAATCTTAATTTTGTTGTATCTGTTTGTGTGTGTGTGTTTTCTTTTTTGTTTATTTGTATTTACATGAATATGTTTGTTAATTATTTTGAACATGCACGAGAGACAAATATGGAGCAAATTAATGTGATTAAAAGCTTGGAAAGGTATAAGCTTGGAAAGGTATACAAGTGGTTTTAGAGGTGTTGAATTCGAAGTGTACACGGATGCTCACCGGTTAATCTCAACTTGAGAAATTGTTATTAATTTGCTTTCATGGACCTTTCCAAGCTTTTAATCTCATTAATTTGCTTCTTCATATTTTTCTCACATTCTTCTTGATTTCTTGCATGTCCAAAACAATTAATAAACACATATTAATGTACAAATGAACAAGAAAGAAAACATGGACAAATTAATACATAATGGACCATCTCGAAGAAGTTGGCATCGGGAAACATCCGGATCATTGGCTGCCACCGAAAGCATTACGGCCGCTCCAATAAGTGTGGTTCTATCATTGACAAAATTAAGTGTTACGTGGGTTATAATCTATGTTTAATTACTTGATTCATATCGGTTCTTTCTCTAATTTTAACATATGCAAGATAAAATCAGAAAATAATTAACCTAAACAATACAAGTGAAAATCTAAATTGATTGAAATTTAGTAATTAATTATTGTACTTTGGACTGTGTTGATAAGAATTTTAGAATTTTAGAAGCAGCATTTGTGGCACGTATAGTATTCATTCGTGGAGAGATGCGGTAACTTGGAGAGGAAGGAAATCAAATAGTGTTACGTTGTGAATCTCTCATCGCAACTGAGTTATTTCGCTCTATTTTTTTTATATCCTCCATTAATTGGGAACCTCGTGTTGAGTAGACGTCCTTCTTCATCAAATGCGTTTAATAAGTCATTCAAGTTCTCTAACATTTCTGATGGATACGGGATTATCTTCCTCAATCTTAGCTGCCAACGACACACATGTCACCAACAACAACGGAACCAAAATCTCTGGAAACTGTGAAAGAATTAGTGGGCATCGGCCCTAATTAGTGTTAATTTACAGGATGGTAAAATAGAGGATAAATGGAAATCACAAACAACAACGGGACCAAAATCTCTGTAAACTGTGAAAGAATTATTGGGCACTAATTAGTGTTAATTTACTGGACGATAGAATAGAGGATAAATCGAAATCACAAATAGCCTAGGCATTATGCAACACCACTTAGCTACTATCAAATTACTCCTAAAAACATGGAAACAAATCTCTACTGATTTATTAAGACTCGGTTAAACACTAAATGACTCGACAAATAGAAATGACGTGAAAGAAAAACAAAATACCTTATCACAACGGCGGTACCAAGACAAAACCCGGTCGCAGTAAGTGACTGAAATAAGAGTGGTTACTGGATGCAAGTCATGGAATTCCTGCAGCTAAAAAACAGTCAAAATGAAATAAAAAATAAATAAATTGCATGTGTTGTGTCTATCTATTGATGCATTAAGTAAGAGAAAGAATTAATGCAATGCGGCAGAATACCCGTACAATCCATTGCATACATAGTTTGCGCAAAAGCCGCATCGCACTATTTGCACCAAGAAGATCCGGGGGCTGCTTCCCAATTCCATCAAGAAGGATGTCTCTGTAGTAATAATAATTATTATTATATCGAATGATACATGTGAATATGGAAAACCTCAATACATGACAATCCACACTATGATGTTATGAAGACTCCGGTCTGAGGATTATTACACAACCGCCATATAGTTGGACAGTTAATAAAGTAAGTGAGTCACCCTAACGTACACATTCTCTAATACATGTCCACGTATAGTTCGAATGTCTACACATTTTGATAGATGAGATCTATCACTAATAATACATACAACTAGTTTAGGTATCAAATCATTTAAAAAGAGTCGAGATTTCGTCAATTATAATCACTTTATGTTTTTTCTATCACAATTTGACATTAAGAACGTTATTATATATATAATATCATAATTGGTTCGTTAAACAAACAATCACGTATAATAACAGGAAGTCGTTTATTATATGTATAAACTCAAAAGCGTAATAGAAATAGTCTGACTTGTCGGATCCAGTCCAACCCGATTGGGTTTAGCATTTACATCAAGTTATGCTTTTAAAGTATGTTTTCTTATCTTACAAGTTATGCTTTCAACTTGTTTGTCAGCTAGATGAAATAGATTCATGTCATATCTCCCGACATCCGACATACATGAATCTTTATTTTGATCTTCTTTATCTTTATTTAGAATAAGAAGAAATGCATGTTAATAACGAGCTGGAGGATGAGCATGGAGAGCATGCTTAAGAATGGAGCTATGAAGTTATTTATGTTTCGGTTTCCTTTTCAGACAAGTTGAGTTGTAATTAATGTTAGTTAGCATTTATTTATGATTTTAGTTTGACAACACTCGTAATCCGTTGAATTGGTTAATGAAGATCTTAAGTGTTAGTTTCCCGAGTCTTTTGCTTGTTTATTCTCTTCCACGTTTTCTTTACTCTGATATGACATGAGGCCTGTGTGACATTGAGGATCTACTCTAAATGTCACATGCCGAACATTTCTTTTTCGAATAAGGATTCGGTATCCGAGACATAAGTGTTGCATATATTCAAGTAATATAAACTTTCTTTTGAAAAGATTATTTAATTAATAATTAACATTTTATAAGACAAATTTTATATATTGGTCGAAATACTTTTTTATTAAACTAATTGTTCATTTTTCTCCACTCATGGGCCGTGTTACGTTGGGGTGTTCACGATTTGGTTCGGTACGGTTAATTGCCGTAGCCAAAACCGAACCGTTTGCTTTAAGGAACCGAGCCGAACCGAAATGCATTGTTCGGTTCGGTTCGGTTAATCGAAAACCGAAATAAAATTTAACAATTCTATTTGGTCAAAAACGGTTCGTTTATTTTTTTCGGTTTTTTCATTCGGTTACAAACAGCTCGGTTATAATCAATTTTTATAAAAAAAAATATAATTTTTTGGTAATGAAAGCTAATTATATATGTTGGATATAAACGGTTCGGTTACAGGTTTTTTGTTTGATGCGGTTTCGGTTCGGTTTTAATCCGGTTCGGTTTTCGGTTCGGTTAATTGTTCGGTTTTTAATTCGGTTAGGTTACGGATAATTTGTAGCATGAACCGTAACCGAACCGAAATTTTCGGTTTCTCTATATTATTAACCGAAACTGAAACCTTACACGAACATGAACCGAACTGAACGAACCGAATGACCTCGGATCGACTTGGTTTTCGGATAAACCGTATCCGTGAACACCTCATTTATGCATGGGGTTTACTACACTTGTTACACTACTTCCTCTTCCCAACCTTTTTTTTATACATACATACATATTTACGTACGTACATACATACACTATTTTCCGTTTAAATGAAAAAAAACACTTAGAAGGATGCATTTATCTTATCTTGTCTTATATCTCTTCTCTTCTCTCGTCTCTTATCTTATATCTATAAGATGCTAAGAGGCTTCTCCCACATTTTTCCGTGTAGCATTCTCTGTGGACACGGTGGCCCCTTTTTTTTTTTTTTTTTTTTCAGAAAAGCGAAATTTCGGTTAGCGTTGTATAAAACAGAAATTTTTGTTCGACTTCTCAAATTACATAAACCGAACCAAAGTGTATATATTTCGATACGGTTCGTTTTAGTACCTCCAACCGACGATCGCGGATTCGATTTTAAATTGCAATCAACCGAAAATTTTCGATTCGATTTCGGCACACCAATTGAATAAAACCATGTAATTTTTTTTTTTCGATACGATTCAATTTTTTTTCCCTTTTTTAACAGCGGTTTTTTTTTTTCCTTTCGGTAAAACCGGAATTTCGGTTAGCGTTGTATAGAAACCGAAATTTTTTGTTCGACTCTCCGTTACATAAACCGAACCAAAGTATATATATTTCGTTACGGATCATTTTTAGTACCTCCAACAGACAGTGCGGATTCATTTTTAAATTTCAATCAACCGAAAATTTTCGATTCGATTTCTGCACACCAATTGAATAAAACCGTGTATTTTTTTTTTTAAATTTCGATACGATTAATTTTTTTTTTCCTTTTTTTAACGGTTTTTTTTTTTCCTTCGTAAAACCGAATTTTTACATTAGCGTTGTATAGAAACCGAATTTTTTGTTTCTACTCTCTGTTACATTAAACCGAACCAAAGTGTATATATTTCGATACGGTTCGTTTTAGTACCTCCAACAGACAGTGCGGATTCAGCTTTAAATTTCATTCAACCGAAAATTTTCAATTCGATTTCGGCATAACAATTGAATAAAACCGTGTTTTTTTAAAAAAAAATTTGATACGATTCATTTTTTTTTTCCTTTTTTAACAGCGGTATTTTTTCCCTTCGGTAAAAACCGGAATTTCGGTTAGCGTTGTATAACCGAATTTTTTTGTTCGACTCTCCGTTACATAAACCGAACCAAAGTGTATATTTCACTACGGTTTATTTTTATTACCTCCCACATACAGTGCGGATTCAATTTTAAATTTCAATCAACCGAAAATTTTCGATTCGATTTCGGCACAACAAGTGAATAAAACCGTTTATTTTTTTTTAAATTTCGATACGATTCATTTTTTTTCTTCCTTTTTTAACAGCGGTTTCTTTTTCCCCTTCGGTATAAACCGGAATTTCGGTTAGCGTTATATAGAAACCGAATTTTTTTGTGCGACTATCCGTTACATAAACCGAACCAAAGTGTATATTTCGATACGGTTTATTTTTATTACCTCCAACAGACAGTGCGGATTCAATTTTAAATTTCAATCAACCAAAAAATTTCGATTCAATTTCGGCACAACAATTGAATAAAACCGTGTAATTTTTTTTAGTCAAACGTGTACCGTTAGTAGTCTGTGCAAAAAAAGGAAAAAAAAAAAGAAAGACCGACGAATTTGAAGAGTTACTGTGTAGTGTACTATGGAAGAAGAGTCAAGTTTAGCTATAAAATACAAAAAAAATAAGAGCAAACAAATATCCGCGTCAAGAAAGTGTGCCCACACGTGACCACGTGGACAACGCATTAAACATTTTTATTATTTTGAACAACATAACGTCGGTGGAACCGTTTGCAGTACGAACATCACTATTTTTATATTCAACAGACTGTTTGACACGTGTTTTTTTCCACCAAATAAATTAACACGAGATCAATGACGTATTCATTAATGATAAGAAAGAGAAATGCCGTATAGAAAATGAGAGAAACACATTTTCAAGCATATTAATGATCTGGAAGCTAAGGCCAAGGGCGGAGCCAGGATTTCGATTTGGGTGGGCTAATGAACTGACTATACCGAGTTCGTCGGGTGGGCTGGATTAAGAATTTTTTTTGGATCAAATTGGACTACATAGACATTTAGTGTAATATTTTTTTGTCGGGTGGGCTTAGCCCCCCTAGAATTACACATGCCTCCGTCCTTGGCTAAGGCGTCCCGGAAGATTTGACCGTGTAGTTATGGTCCGCTTATTGTTTTTCTATAATGTTCATTGCGTAAAGTCGAAACTAAAGTGATCGAATTTATGACATTGTTCTCCGATACATCATATTGTAGTTTATTTTGTAGATGGAAACTCCCGATAGGGCTGGAAGAGAGGTGATTCACAAACTTCACGTCTTTAAGAAAGAGCTACCTCTTGGAGAGAATGTGATATATTTCTCTTGCTCTCTTTGTCTTGTGTCTTGAATTTGTTACGGTTTAAGCTTACGCGATTTATTTCACGTTGGGGATCTATTCTTAAATATTATCGTTGGTAACGATTTATGTTGGGCCATTGCACGGCTCACGTTCACTAGTTATATCTATTTAGTGCTAAGGTAGTTGCTCCACATGAGGCCACGTGGCAGCCTCCTGGGCTGACACGTGGAACAAAATCCCCCCGGTGAAAGACGGAATTTCGGTTATCGTTGTATAGAAACCGATTTTTTTTTCCGGCTCTCCGTTATATAAACCGATTTCGATACGATTCATTTTTTTTTCTTTTTTTAACAGCGGTTTTTTTCCTTTCGGTAAAAACCGGAAAATCGCTTAGCGTTTTTAGAAACCGAAGTTTTTTGTTCGACTCTCCATTACGTAAACCGAACCAAAATGTATATTTCGATACGGTTTATTTTTATTACCTCCAACAAATAGTGCGGATTCAATTTTAAATTTCAAACAACCGAAAATTTTCGATTCGATTTCGGCACAACAATTGAATAAAACCGTGTATTTTTTTTTTAATTTCGATACGATTCGTTTTTATTTTTCCTTTTTTAGTAGCGGTTTTTTTTTTCTCTTCGGTAAAAACCGGAATTTCGGTTAGCGTTATATAGAAACCGGAATTTTTTGTTCGACTATCCGTTACATAAACCGAACAAAAGTGTATATTATTTCGATACGTTTATTTTTATTACTATCAACAAACAGTGCGTATTCAATTTTAAATTCCAAACAACCGAAAATTTTCGATTCGATTTTGGCACAACAATTGAATAAAACCGTGTATTTTTTTTTTTATAAATTTCGATACGATTCATTTTTTTTTCCTTTTTTAACAGCGGTTTTTTTTCCCTTCGGTAAAAACCGGAAACTCGGTTAGCGTTGTATAGAAACCGAATTTTTTTATTCGGCTCTCCGTTACATAAACCGACCAATGTGTATATTTCGATACGGTTTATTTTTATTACCTCCAATAGACAGTGCGGATTCAATTTTAAATTTCAAACAACCGAAACTTTTCGATTCGATTTCGGCACAACGATTGAATAAAACCGTGTATTTTTTTTTTAAATTTCGATACGATTCCTTTTTTTTCCCTTTTATAATAGCGGTTTTTTTCCCTTCGATAAAAACCGGAATTTCGTTAGCGTTATATAGAAACCAATTTTTTTTTCCGACTATCTGTTACATAACCGAACCAAAGTGTATAGTATTTCGATACGGTTTATTTTTATTACCTCCAACAGACAATTTGAATTCAATTTTAAATTTCAACAACCGAAAATTTTCAATTCGATTTCGGCACAACAATTGAATAAAACCGTGTAACTTTTTTTAAAATTTCGATACGATTCATTTTTTTCCTTTTTTAACAGCGGTTTTTTTTTTCCCTTCGACAAAAACCGGAATTTCGGTTAGCGTTATATAGAAACCGAAATTTTTTGTTCGACTATCCATTACATAAACAGAACCAAAGTATATATTTCGAAACGGTTTATTTTTATTACCTCCAACAGATAATGCAGATTCAATTTCAATTTCAATCAACCGAAAATTTTCGATTCGCTTTCGGCACAACAATTGAATAAAACTGCGTATTTTTTTAATCAAACGTGTACCGTTAGTAGTTTGTGCTAAAAAAGGAAAGAAAAAAAAAGGAAATGCCGACGGATTTGAAGTTCTATTGTGTAGTGTACTATGGAAGATGAGTAATGTTTAGCTATAAAATACAACAAAAAAATTAAGGCAAACAAATATCCGCGTCAAGAAGGTGTGCCCACATGTGACCACATGGACAACACATTAAATGTTTTTATTATTTTGAACAACATAACGTCGGTGGAACCGTTTGCAATACAAACGTCACTAAAATTGACTTTGGAATACCAAATCACTTTTTATATTTTTCAGACCGTTTGACAAGTGTTTTTTTCCCACCAAATGAATGAACGCAAGATCAATGACGTATTCATTAATGATAAGAAAGTGAAATGTCGTATTGAAAATGAATGAAACACATTTTCAAGCATATTAATGATCTGGAAGCTAAGGCGTTCCGGGAGATTTGACAGTGTAGTTATGGTCCGCTTATTGTTTTTCTATAATGTTTCATTACGTAAAGTCGAAACTAAAGGGATAGATTTTATAACATTGTTCTCCGATACATCATATTGTGGTTTATTTTGTAGGAAAAACTCACGATAGAAATTTGGAAGAGAAGTGATTCACAATATTCGCGTCTAAAAAAAGAGCTACATCTTGCAGAGAATGTGATATGTTTCGGTTGCTCTATTTGTCTTGTGCCTTGAATTATTACGGTTTAAGCTTACGCGATTTATTTCACGTTGGAGGTTTATTCTTTAATGTTATTATTGATAACGATTTATGTTGGGCCCGTCGTGCCTTGCACGGCTCACGTTCACTAGTATATCTATAAGAAGCTAAGGATGTGAGCCCCCAAGAAGCCACGTGGCACCCTCCTTATCTGACACGTGTACATTTTTATTTTTTTTACCTTCATGGTCTTTTTTTTTTTATCAAACGTGTACCGTTAGTAGTTTGTGCAGAAAAGGAAAAAAAAAACCCGACGGATTTGAAATTCTACTGTGTAGTGTGCGAGGGAATATGGGCCAAGTTTAGCTATAAAATACATCAACACGTGTACTTTTTTTTTATTTATCAAACGTATACCGTAAGCAGTTTGTACAGAAAAAGGGATAAAAAAAGGAAAGACCGACAGATTTGAAGTTCTACTGTATAGTGTACGATGGACCAAGTTTAGCTATAAAATACATCAACACGTGTACTTTTTTTATCAAACGTGTACCGTTAGTAGTTTGTGCAGAAAATGGAAGGAAAAAAAAAGGAAGTTTAGCTATAGTGTAGTGTAAGATGGAACATTGGCCAACTTAGCTATAAAATACAAAAAAAAATATTGCCAAACAAATATCCGCGCCAAGAAAGTGTGCCCACGTGGACACCACATTTAATATTTTTATTATTTTAAACAACATAACGTCGGTGGAACCGACGGCCATTTGCAGTACGAGCGTCACTAAAATTGACATTGGAATACCAAATCACTTTTTATATTTTTCAGACCGTTTGACACGTGTTTTTTTCCACCAACTGAATGAACACGAGATCAATGACGTATTCATTAATGACAAGAAAGAGAAATGCCGTATCAAAAATGAGTGAAACACGTTTTCAAACATATTAATGATCTGGAAGTTAAGGCGTCCCGGGAGATTTGACCGTGTAATTATGGTCCGCTTATTGTTTTTCTATAATGTTTAATTACGTAAAATCGAAGCTATATAAATGGATCGACTTTATGACATTGTTCTCCGATACATCATTTTGTGATTTATTTTGTAGGTGGAAATTCCTGATAGGGCTGGAAGTTAAGTGATTCACAATCTTCACGTCTCTAAGAAAAGAGCTACTTCTAGCAGTGAATGTCATATGTTTTTGTTGCTCTCTTTGTCTTGTGTCTTGAATTTATTACGGTTTAAACTTACGCGATTTATTTCACGTTAGGGGTCTATTCTTTGATATCATCGTTGGTAACGATTTATGTTGGGCTCGCCGTGCCTTGCACGGCTCACATTCACTAGTATTGTAATTTGAAGCCCTAGATGTCCATAATTTCCATTTTTCTCGATAATTTTCCATTGGCCCCTACGATATTATTACATACATATCGTTCTTAAGGATTGGTGAAAAACCATCGTGTATACTTTTTTTTAGGCTTATATTTTTATAATGTCGAAAAAATAGAGCCATTTAGACTTTCGGAAGACAAGTTGGTCATGTGTGATTGTGTTTTTTCTTTTGTGTATATCTTTTCACATTAAAAAAGATCTTAATACACAATATTTTTGGTTACTTTTGCCCCTCAAATTTATCTTTTTTCTCACTCGGTGATTCTTGTAACCCCCAAACTTGTGTCTAGTAGCGCTAATTGAGCTATAAAGAACATAGTTAATTGTTTAGATCTTCGTCCTCACTTAGCCTAAAAGGGCTAACCCGAGTGGATAAGATATTTATGTCTCACACTTATATGAGGGTGAGAATTCTACTACATTAAATATGTGAACATTACTTTCATTCCCCTCATAAGCAAATTACGTCGTTGTTGACGTCACTCTTGTTAAGACTGTTCCCGGACTCGTCCCTACGAGAGGTATCCACAGGTCATCCTTAAATCATCTTTATGGTGCAACGCATAGTTCCGACTGATAATCGAATCTCATTCCATTTTATTAGGGTAAAACAATCACTTCTCATTAAAACCAGCTTCAACGGCTAGGCATATGGTGGAGGATCACATTCCCCAATTACAATAATTTGCAGGATTAGATGAAAGGTCAAAGCCTATTTTTTAACATCTTCAAATCTGTGACTAGCAACACTACTTGAGCCGTAAACGATTCGATTAACTAAGATTCGTCATCATTGCTTGGTCTAAAAAATCTAACCCGAATTAAAAAATCGTTTACAACTCATATTCATGTAGGGGTGAGATTCGTGAGAAGCCATTTTTCACATTTATTTCTTTTAAGCATTCACATTTATTTTTTTAAGCATACTTTTCAAATTTTTATATTTTTATATTTAGAGGCCGGAGGCAGTAATATACTTCGAGATTAAGTTCCACACGGAGTCAACACGCAGTAGGAAACATGTCATCATTTCCCTCTTTATTTATTTATAATTTTTAATTTAAAAAAGGGTTATCCTTTATTTTTCAAAGTGCGCACCTTCGTTTAAAATTCCCAATATAACCTTCCCGAGACCGTATAATGGATTGGTTAGTTATTTCCCTAGAAAATTTTCAATTATCAAGAATTGTGTGTAATACCATTTATGCCCTTTTCTAAGTAAACTATGAAAAATAATACTCCCTCCGTTTTTTTATATGTCACATTTCAAAATTCGCTCTTTTTTTATTTATCTATCATTTTACATTTCCAATACATTATTTATTACCTTTTTTCCTCCTTTACCAATAAATTATTTATATCTCTAATAAAAAAATACATTTCCAATACTAAAAACTCATTTACCAACAAATTATTTACATTTCCAAAAATAAAATACATTTCCAATGCTAATTTTACTCCCTCCGTTTCAATTTATCTGAGGCAGTTTCCAAAATCACACATATTAAGGATGTGAGTTAATGCATTAACTTTTACAATAAAATACTAGAATGTCCTTAGATATAATTAATGTGACCTTTTTTTATATCTCCTACTGTAATAATTAATGGTAAATCAAGTAAAAACACAATAAATGTTGCATTCGAAATTGTGCTGCCTCTCATAAAATGGAACAAAAAATTTTGGCAACTGCCTCAGTTATTGTGGAACGGATGGGGTAGATATTTTAATTACTTTTTTTAATCTGTATGAATATTCTCTTTGCGACATACTCAGTTATATTGTGGAACGTATGAAATAGATATATTAATTACTTTTTAATCCGTGTAAATCTTCTCTTTACGACATATATTTAAACCGGAGAGAGTAGTACTAGTAAAAACCAATTTCTCTACTCTAATTGCGGCCCGTTCTCCATTTTGGGAAAAGTTTGGGGGTATCCATCACCATATCATTTTATTTTCTCATACCTATCTTTTTAATATCATTAGAGTAATAATAATAATCATACGTGCACAAATTATCTGCACCGTTGATTATAATAAGTCTAAATCGATTTTGATGTAAATTCATCATGATTAGCGATATATGTGATAATTGTGTCACTTTTTATGACACAACACGTATCTCACTACTCTTTATATTATAGAGTCTATCTGTTATTATTGATGGAATCATTTCATATAGGATAATGATTCATTTTTTTGTCGTTAGATGAGTGTTAATAATATTCGTACTTATTTGTGCAATGCTGTCATCTCTGCTTACAGCGAAATTTGCTAATATAATATTCTTAACCCTTTCGATCATTCAAACAATGAATGCAAAATGAGACCGGTCTACTTGTACCCTTCTCGAAAAATCTTCTTGTTTCGCTAGTTTTATATATAACACCATTTGTTTGTCTCAAGGGGTTTGCGTTAAGTCTAGAAACATATTGAATAAATAAGTACTGTTGCCCTTAAATTTCTAAACTCCTAGTCATGGAAAGTGTTGTTAATGAGCCAGGCCGAATCAAATATCTATTGTTCAAGTTTGTTTTCGTTTATGTCACGAACTTGTTCATGATCATTCGTTTAATAAATGAACAATAAATATATTCAAGTTTGGTCTGTTTGAGTCACAAGTTTATTCTTGAACGCTTGAGTATGTCACGAACTTGTTCATGATCATTCGTTTAATAAATGAACTATAAATATATTCAAGTTTGGTCTGTTTGAGTCACAAGTTTATTCATGAACGCTTGTGTATGTCACGAACTTGTTCATGATCATTCGTTTAATAAATGAACTATAAATATATTCAAGTTTGGTCTGTTTGAGTCAGAATTTCTAAATATATTCGAGCCCTTGTGGATGCAGCAAACCTTGTTGGGGGTCCTTACCTTTGGTGGCCTAGAAAATTGTCTTGTGACTTGCAAAAAAAATCACGTTCAAGCTTTGCTCATTTAGAAAGAAAAATCGCTCGAGCTCCTGCTCGAGTTTGACTTGTTAAATATATTTTTGTCTTCCAACTCGAGTTTGACTCGTTAAGGCATTAAAATCGAATCAAATGTGCATAAGTAACAAAATTCGAAACAAGATTTAAACATTATACTACCAAAAGAATTATGAGAACTGTATATAATTACTCAAGAGTGCGTTATCGTTAGATGAATATATAATTTATCATCCAATGTATTAGAATTATATTATATTATATTGATTTATCTATATAAGTTCGTGATTAAACTCATGTTCATACATTTAAAAAACGAATTAAACAAACATAAAAACTAGCCGGTCGAATATAAACCTATTCACAAAGACTTATGTTGGTTTAATAGCTCTGGTCCTCGGTGCAAAATAGCAAAATAAGGAGAAATTTGAAGGATTTGACTTTGAGGTCAATCTTGTAATTTGAAACAATTTACGAGATCTGATATACGCGGCACTGTCGCTTACTTCGATAATAATTTTACTATCTCCCTCCCTCTATATATAGTAGTAAAAATGGTACTCGTGTGGCCTTGCTGAAGTCGCATCACGCTTAGATGTTTTACCTTAATGTTAAAAACTATTAAATATAAAATACATTTTAACTAAAATATCACTCCATTGCATTTTAAGACAACACAATATGAATAGCGAAATTTAGCGGCATTGATATTATACAACAAATTATGATGTCAATTATTTAACATGACGACAATTAGACAAATGTTTTCGATTTACTTATATAGACACTTGATACAAAAAACAAAAGTTCCAAACTATATTTAACACTCATCAATAAAATACATTTCTGATGGTATCGGTAAAATTTGGTCTTTATTCACACTAAAACATTAATATTTTATTACTCCATCCATTCTTATTTATATGTCGATTTGCCAAAATCATTTTTTTAATATGTCGTAGAGTTACATTTCTAATACATATTTTAATACTATTTCCGCTTTTAAATATTACTTTTCAATTTCAGAATTTCATTCAATCAATTAATTTTTCATATTCAATACACCGCTACACTTTTCAAGATTTTTTGAACTTTATATGGAAAGTCAACACAATAAATCATTTTTTTAATCTATGTATTTTTCTCAAACGCGAGCGAGAATAGAAAATAGTGTGTGTGAATATCTTTATAGCTTGATAGATGTGCAATCATATTAGAAAATGATTATGTGACATCATCTGATCGACACATACATAATATAGTGAATAGTATTTAAGTATAAAATACATTTCAACTAAAATATCACTCTCTACATATTTTAAGATAACACAATATAAATAACGAAATTTAGTCAGGAAAAAATTTGAAAAAAAAATTTAAAAATCAGATGAACAGTAAAATGGTCGGGGAGGGGGGAGGGGGGGGAAGTATATTAAAACGTGGGAAAAAAAAAAAAAAAAAAGGGGACCAATCTTTGTGTGACACTTGTCACACAAAGACAACTTTTTCCTTCTTATTAGTATAGGAAGATATTACACAAAATCCCTTTACTATTCAGTTCTCCCCACACATACAAATTCTGCATTTTTTTTTTTTTTTTTTTTTTTTTTTTTTTTTTTCTCTCTCAGTGAAATCAATTGAAAAACAATCAAAATCATGAGCTATTACAATCAGCAGCCTCCGATCTTCACAACAAGGTTACCCGCCGCAATACGCCCCTTAACCGAACACGGACATTAATCGAACCGAATTGAACCGAATCGAACCGAATGACATCGAATCGGCTCGGTTTTCAAATAAACCGTATCCGTGAACACCCCTTACGCATGGTGTTTACTACAATTGTTACACTACTTCCTTTTCCCTACCATTTTTTTATACATACATACATACACTACTTTTCCGTTTAAATGAAAAAACACTTAGAAGGATGCATTTATAATGTAATTTGAAGACCTAGATGACCATTGATGATATATGGGTCCATTGGGTCGGATTATTTGTAATTGGGCCAGGCCCAAAGTTAGATAATAAAGATAAACGAGCCAGTCAAGCCAGACCACCAAGTGCTGACCAGATCAAGACGCTGGACAGAATAGTCGGAGGAGCAGGACTCCGCCGTGTTCTGACCAGAATGGTTTCTGGACAGAATAACAGGCTGAACGTGGTGAAGACCGGGTCAACAACATCTCAACTGTTTACGGACGTGGGTAGACCCCACGTCTAGAAGATAATCGATAGTAACTTCCCAGCACGTCCAGGAAGAGAGACACGATCTACTACTATATAAAGAACACCCTGAACTACGAGGGGGACTTGATTCCAGTTTTATTACTTAAATTGGATACGTAGGCAGCTCTCTCGAGGTTTCAGTCCAAAATTACACCCAAGTGTTCTTGTTCTTGTATTATTTTCCTAATTAGAATTACCCAATTATCCGTTTGTAATATTCGTACAACATCATTTGGCTCTAGAAGGAGGGTTTAATTCTAGTTAGTGAGTGATTGTTTAAAAAAAAATGGCACGAAATCAAGGAAATTCAAAGAAGCAACAAAATCAACAGGAGAAAGAAAAAAATCAAGTCGGAGAAAAAAGCCCAGGACGAAATGACCAAGAAACCGGAAAAAGAGTTATGGAAGAAGGACATACAAGTAATCCAGACGCTTTTAAACAGATGTTGGTAGAAAACCTGGCAAATCTCAAGGCTGAAGAGATAAAAGCCATATTCGAAGCAGTCTTGAAAGCGAGAAATCAAGATAATGATGTTTCCGAAGCACATACCCCACTTCAAGCTGCTAAGAAAGAAAAGCAGAAGCGAGAATCCAAAGATCTGGTGGTGGTTACTCACCCAGGTGGTGATAACGCCAGAGCAGAGTTAGACGCGATACTTAAGCCTAAGCAGGATGAATTTAGGCTGGTATCTCCCTTTACTGAGGACATTGATGCATTCCCCTGTCCTCCCGGGTTCAAGATCCCAAAAATCCAGGCATATGATGGAACTAAAGATCCGTATGACCATATGCACCAGTACATTCAGCATATGAATTTGTATAACGCTCCAGAAGAGATGAAATGCAGGGCATTTGCAACTCTTCTAACAGGAAAAGCAAGAGATTGGTTCAACAAGTTGAACCCCAGATCTATACCAGATTTCCCCACTCTGACCAGAAAGTTTATGCATGCATTCATCGCAGCAAGGCCTTTCCAGAGAAACCGGACTTATTTTCTTGTGATTAGGCAAAAAAAGCGATGAGACAGATGTTCTGATTTATTAAGAGATTCAATGGAGAATCATCCCAGATAGCAGATCTGGATGATAAGTTCTTGGTAGCATCCTTCATAGCAGGACTTAGAGAAGGGCGGCTACATGCAAAGCTGAGCAGCAAAGATCCGAACACAATGGAAGAATGTCTGGAAATAGCGTACAGACATTGTCAAGGAGAATAGGCTAACACAGCCAAGAGGGAGGAATCCAATAGGGATGCTAAGAAAGGAAAAACTGAGGATAGGAATGACAAGAAAAGAAAATCTGTTTGGGATAGGGTAACCGCTCCCATTTCTGAAAGATTAGGGAAGAAATGTGCTTTGCAGGACAGAGACCTTATTCCTCTGAACAGATCTCGTGACCAAGTGCTGGCAATTATGGAGAAGAAAGGAATCGCTAAGACTCCTCCTCCGTTGAGGGGTCCAAGGGAGAAGAGAGACCATACCAGGTGGTGTAAGTACCATAAAGATATCGGACATGACTCTGAGCAGTGCAGGGATCTGATCAGAGATATCGACGCAACAACGATGGAAGGAAAGATCGATGAGTGCATCGATCGAGCGCAGGGAGATAATCCCAGAGGAATGAGAGAATTCAAAAAACAGAATAACAGCCAAGACAGGTACAACCAGAGGAGACACAGAGATCCGCCTCCAGACGCAGATGGGCATAGAGAAAACGCCCCAATCAACACTGTAAACACAATTGTGGGTGGACCAGGAGAAGGCAGCAAGGCTGCTCAAGAAGGTACAAGGGGCAGCGCAGGAAAAGACAAGGAAGCAAAAAAGCAGAAAGTTATGGGAACCGTTCAATACGGTCCTAGAGATGCTTTACCAGCCGTCGTGAGCAATGAAGGACTGCTAATAGAAGCGGTTATCCAGAAGAATCTGGTCAGAAGGATCTGCGAAGACACCGGCAGTGCAGTAAACGTACTGTACTATAGTGCGTTCCAAGCAATGAAGCTAGCAGACTCGGAGTTGACTCCTGTATCAACTCCTCTTTTCGGATTTACCGGCCCACCCATACATACTGTGGGTATGTTAAAACTGTTGACAACTTTTGGAAGAGGACCACAGAGCAGGACTCTGATGGTCAATTATGTGGTGGTAAAAGCTCCATCAGCATATAATGTGATTTTGGGAAGACCAGCTTTGATTGATCTAAGGGCAGTGGTTTCACCGGCACATAACAGTATGAAGTTCCTAATTTTTGAGGGAGAAGCTACCATTAAAGGGGATGTGGACGCTGCTAAGAATTGCTATACAGCCACAATCAGTGGAAAAATGAAGGTGCAGCAGGTGACAATGGAAGACCTAGTTCCAGATGAAGAAAAAAGTTGGCAATCCAATGACCCGGTGGAATCAATAATGCTGGATGAATCGAACCCGGAATCCACAGTCAGCATAGGATCGTGGATACCTGCTTTGAGCGAAGCAGATCTTTGGTCGACATTTTGAAAGATTATAGGGATGTGTTTGCATGGAAAGCGAGTGACATGCCTGGACTGTCAACAGAGTTGGCTGTCCATAAACTCAACATTGATCCAACCAGGAAACCAGTAAAACAAAAGAAGAGATCTTTTGCCCCAGAAAGGATACAGGCTGTCCAGCAGGAAGTGGAAAAATTGTTGCAGGCCAACATGATTAAAGAAGTTATCTACCCAGAATGGCTAGCAAACCCAGTGTTAGTCAAAAACCAGATGGAAGTTGGAGAATGTGTGTGGACTTCACAGATTTAAACAAAGCTTGTCCTAAAGATAGTTATACTTCCTCTAGAATTGACAGGCTAGTAGATTCTACAGTTGGTTATGAGATTTTTGCTTTCTTAGATGCTTATAAGGGATATCATCAGATTATGATGGACCCTGTAGATGCTGTAAAACCGCTTTTATTACTGAATCCTACTACTATGTGTCTATGCCTTTCGGATTAAAGAATGAAGGGGCTACCTACCAAAGGGCAGTCAACACCATTTTTAAACAACAGATTGGCAAATCAATGGAAGTATATGTGGATGACTTATTGATCAAGAGCGGGACTCTTGACCAATATTTGAAAGATGTAGTGAGAGGTTTGTCAAGTTTTGAGACAAGCAGAATGGCCGAATCCAAAAAGTGCACTTTTGGAGTGAGATCAGGCAAATTTCTGGGTTATATGATATCTAAAGAAGGTATCAGGGCCAACCCTGATAAATTAGAAGCCTTAAAAGCCATGCTCGAACCGAAGAATATCAAAGAAGTTCAACGATTAACAGGAAGATTAGCAGCGCTAAACCAATTCTTGTCAAAATCGGCACAGAAGTCATTGCCATTCTTCAAAATTCTCGGAAGGCAGATCCATTCGAGTGGAATGAAGAATGTAAACAGGCTTTTCAGGAGTTGAAAGATCATATCAGTCACTTGCCGACTTTAACTCCTCCTTAGGAAGGTGAGATACTGTTTTTTTACTTGTCCTTTTGCAATGAAGCAGTAAGTGCTGTGTTGGTAAAGCAACATGGCATGATACAAAAAGGCGATATATTTTGTAAGTAAAAGGCCTACAAGGACACGAGATTAGATATTCGAAGTAGAAAAATTGGTTTTAGCCCTAGTACATGCCACAAGGGCGAGACCATACTTCCAAAGTCATCCAGTGATTGTGTTGACAAATCTACCTTTGAAACAAATTTTGGAAAAACCAGACAAGTCTGGAAGATTGGCAAAAGGGTAGTTGAATTGGCAGGGTTTGATATCGAATACAAACCAAGAACCGTAATTAAGGCTCAAGCACTCGCTGATTTCTTGGCAGAGGAAAAAGCCCTGGCTATAGAGCAAAAAGCTGAACAGGACAAGGTTGAGAAGAACAACTCTGAACAGTGGCAGCTTTACGTGGACGGAGCCTCCAACAAAGAAGGAGCAGGAGCAGGACTCCTACTCATTAGCCCAAAAGGTGAAGAATTCCCGTACGCTCTTCATTTTGACTTTCAGGCTACTAATAATGAGGCAGAATATGAAGCTTTGATAACTGGATTAAACTTAGCACAAAAGTTAGGCGTGCAAAATTTGAAGGTCTACACAGACTCACAGCTGGTAACAAATCATATCAAGGGAGAATATGAGGCAAAAGAAGGCCCCATGAAAAAGTACCTTGCAGTGGCACAGAAGAAATTGCAGAACTTCTTAACGATAGAAGTAGAACAGATAACTCGGGCCCAAAATACAGAGCAGATGCCTTATCAAAACTAGGATCGAATTTCTTGTCCCACAAAAAGGTGTTGGTTGAGCAGTTGAAGCACAAGAGTTGTGATGAGATTGAAGTACAACCAATCACACAGGCAGAAACTTGGATGGATCCAATTGTAGTATACCTAAGAGATGGAAGGCTTCCTGAAGACAAAGTACGTGCCAGAAAATTGATAAGACTCTCAGCCAGGTATGCTCTGTTCAACGATGTTCTGTACAGAAAGTCATACGCAGCACCGTGGTTGAGATGTGTCACTCCAGAGGAGGGAGACTATGTATTGAGAGAAATCCACCTCGGAATTTGTGGAAATCATTTGGGAGCAAGAGCTCTAGCCAGAAAATGCAGGCTTTACGGGTATTATTGGCCAGAAATGCAAGGCGATGCAGAGAATCTGGTCAGAACTTGCCGGACATGCCAGGTGCATAGCAACTTATCACATAATCATGTACATGAAATGATACCAATTGTGTCTCCATGGCCGTTTGATCAATGGGGAGTGGACTTAGTGGGCCCACTACCCCGAGCACCGGGAAATTTCAAGTTTCTGGTGGTAGCAGTGGATTATTTCACTAAGTGGGTAAAGGCTGAACCTTTAACCACCATCACAGCCAACCAAATACAGAAATTCCTGTGGAAAAATATTCTATGCAGATATGGAATTCCTAAAGCCCTCATCTCTGATAATGGTACACAATTTGAAGATCAAGGAGTACAGACTTGGTGCACCAACCTAAGAATCTCCCAACACTTTACATCAGTGGCCTATCCCCAAGCCAATGGGCAAGTCGAGCAGACAAATAGGCAGATAAAGCAGGGGCTGAAGAAAAGGTTGGAGCAGGAAGGGTCTCATTGGGTAGACCATCTCCCAAATATCTTATGGGCATATAGGACTACACCAAATGCAGCTACACAAGAAACTCCATATTCCTTAGCATATGGATGCGAGGCTGTCATACCGGCAGAGATTGGACACAAATCTCCCAGAACAGAATTGTACTGTCCAGAAACACAGGAGGTAGGCATGTTGCATGTGAAGGACGAACTGGAGCATAAACACGACATTGCACTGATACAGATGGCCAAATACAAGCAGAGGATTGCCCAATATTACAACTCCAAAGTTAGAGGTACGTATTTTAAAGAAGGTGATTTAGTTCTGAGGCGAAATGAGGCCAGCAAGCAAGGCCCCACTGGAAAGCTAGACCTAAATTGGGAAGGTCCTTATAAAATTATCAAAGTGCATGGGAAAGGATCTTATCAACTAGCTAATGCCTCTGGCAAAACTGTTCCTAGAAGTTGGAATGCTGTTCATTTGAGGAAATTTTTTCCTTAAAGTAATTTCATTTTTTCTGAATAATGTTACCTTGAATACAGATCTCTGTTAATTCTGTGATTGTTATATGATATTTTAACTTGTGTTGAAACACGAAACTAAAAACAGAATGTGGCAGCGCAAGGATTCTGGGCAGAAGTCCCACTTAAAAAATGCAAGTGTCAAACTTGCAGTGCAAGGGCATTCTGGGCCAGAGGACCCAATTAAAAAGCACTCTAAAGGCTAAACTTGCAGCGCAAGAAAATTCTGTGCACAGAATAGAAAATTATAAATGCCAAACTCGCAGTGCGAGGGCATCCTGGGCAGAGGACCCACATTAAAAACACACAAGTGTTAAACTTGCAGCGCAAGAAAATTCAGTGCAGAGCACATAGTAAAAAGATAAAGATACCACACTCGCAGTGCGAGGAAATCCTGGGCAGAGAACCCACATTAATAACACAAGTGTCAAACTTGCTGCACAGAAACACTTGCAGTGCAGGATCATTCTGGGAAGAAGGCCCAAATGAACAACTCCCAAATAAACAACACACATGTATTAAATTCTGGGGAGAAAACAATAATGACCTATGCATTAAGGGTATTCTGGGTAGAAGCTCAAAAGTTAAAAAGCTAAGGATAAAAAATCCTAACTTCTTTGCAGTGCAACATGAAGGTAAAGATGAACGAATATCAAAGCAAATATCAAATTCAAGGGTATATATTCAGAAGTACAAATCCCAAAAATTTCAAAGATCAAATTACATCAAAAGCTGTACAGAACAGCGAAAATTCAAAGTTCAAGAAAACATATAAATCAAGAGGTAGGAGGAGCAGAAGGCTGAGCAGACCTCTCTGAAGGTTGAGCAGATTTTTCGGAAGGCTGAGCGGACTTCTTTTTGGCATACTTGCTAATTATGTCTTCTCCATTCTTGTACTCATCATATCGCTTTGTGAAGATTTCACCCGCTTTCTTATCATACAACCTGTGATTAGGCAGAGTATTAATCACCAGGTCAGTAGGTTTGGCCTCATCGACACCGAGTGTATACCCTCTGCTCAGCGCCGGAGCTAGGATGATATGGATTTCCTCATAAGTCTGAGGAGAAGACTTATACCCAGCAACAACCTTCTGGACAATATTCTGGGCAGGAATTTCCTCCATCTGCCTCATAGTTTCATCAAAGTCAGCTTTCATCTTCTTGACTGTGGTAAGATGTTGCAGGTGCTCTTCATTCAGTTTCTCCAACCGCTGATCTCTCAGTTTCAACTGTTCCTCCTGGGTGAATATCAAACCATCAGCTTTGGCAAGATCAGATTTCAATTTCTCAATCTTCAGATGTTAAGGGTGATTTTATATGATTTACATCGTTATATTTTGTAATAATTTCCTCCATATTCATATATTTGCATAGAAATTGAGTGTTTAATTGATTTATTGAGCAAATGAGTTTTTACGATTTAATCGCAAAATTGGTTAATTTATGTGTTTTATTGATGATTTTATGTTTATTTGGATATTATTACACTTTGCGATGTTTTTGATGACGTGTAGATGCATAATTGCGGTTCAAGAGATGATTAAAAGTTGATAAAGTTCGGATTTTATGAAGAAAATGAGATAGGGAAGAAATTGGATAGAAGGAAAGAGATAAAGATGAGGAAATTGATTTTTTGAGCGATTGAACAAGCGTTCAAGTCCCGTCCATCTGGACGGGCGTCTGAAGAAGTGAACGGGCGTCCAGGGGAACTATCTTGATTCAGAGTGTTGAAGAATTTGCTGGACGAGCGTCCAATTTTACATAGGACGGGCGTCTGATCCAGCTCGGCCCGACTCGAAGAAGTTTATACAAGCTGGACGGGCGTCCACCCATCCAGACGAGCGTCCAGGAGCCGACTTAGCGGGAACCGACTTATTTTCCTATAAATAGTCGCGTTTTCTGAACCCTTGAGGAACACAATTTACCCTAGGCGGCCACATAAACCCTAAGGGGCGATTTCCCTGTGGTTTGCACCATTCAAACACATATTTTATGCTTTTAAATTTCTAGATAGATTCCTTTATTTTTATGCACTTTACTCAAACTTATTCAAGTGATCGAGTGATGTCTAGAGGCTAGAGCCTTTGTGAACAAGCGTTGTGAAGCCGTTCTACCAACACTTTGATTTCGTTTCAGGATTGTCTTGTGAGTATTTAATTCAAGTTGTTTCTTTATTATGTTTATCATGTTTTTGTGCAATTATATCGAAAGATCTTTGCATGTATGTTGATTGTTTGCATTGATGAGAATCGTGTTAAACCCTAGATCGCCATAATAAAGAATAGATCTTTAATCTAATTAACGAGAGTTATCAGGTTAGATTTCTAGGTTAGAAACTTATAAATTTCACACCTTGGGTTAGAAAGCGTTAATCTTTAGTTCGAAAGATAATAGATTAATAGGTGAACTTGCTTAAGAAATTAGGGTTCATACTTTTGATTAGGTGAATCACAACTTGGTTGGAAATCACGAGATAACCTGAATTGAAATTGAATGTTGTAGGATAGGTGGATCAATTGCTTGTTCGTTCGTAACTTATTGATCAAAATCCCTTGAACTTTAATTGTTTAGCTTAGTTAGTCTTTTTATTGCATATTAGAATTAGATTTAGTTTACTTGGTTCGCAATTTTATTTTCCTGGCTTTAGATCTTGATCTTATGTCCAGCTTATGTTTGTTATCTTTCTTGTTAGTTATTCACTGTTTTGTTTTTAGTATCTTTTCAGTAGTAATCGTGACATAGTTAGGTTAGAAATAAAAACTAGAATTCACAACCCCGATTCCCCGTAAGATCGACCCGGTATTAACCTCTTTACTACGATCCTTGCACTTGAGGTATATCGGATTTATAAATATTATTACTTGTTTATTTGCATTAGATAAATCCGTGAACACCAGATGAGCAGCGAGATTGGCTTCTTCCAAACAGGCCACCTTAGCATTGGCCTCATGGTGGGATTCTTCCAAACTGGCCACCTGATGTATTATTTTTATATGATTAAATATACGTTATATTATTATGTTTTATCAACGAATTCTATATAAAATATATGAAAATATGATATAAAATGTTAATCTTTATAATTTAGAGTATTTAGTAGTAATAATAATAAAAGTTGTAATTTTGTACCGATTTTAGTAAATCGGAGTGTCGTGTCGAGTTATGGGTATTTGTGGTATTTTTTTATTGCGATTTATAAACCAAGACCCGAGAATCGACATATTGAAGTTTAATCATATCTCGGAATGATTTAGAGAGTGCCACAAGTTTAAATGGTCAATTGAAAAGCTTAAGTGGATAAGTGGCCAACCAATCTGGATAAGTAATAATAGAGAAATATCTTCGACAAACGAATGGCTCATCAAAATGATATTTTGTAAAACGTGCTCTTCACAAAAGTTGTAGATTTTACCAAGAGCTTTCCAATGCAATTTAAATTATGAAGATTGGAGGTCTACAACTTAAAAGTGATGAGTGGCTAATCGATTTGGATTAATAAAAATCCCGTAAAAGCTCGAAGGAACACGAGGTTATCAAGAAAGCGTTATCTGGAGAAGAGTCCTTCATGAAAGTTGTAGAGTTTCTCGAGATCTTAATTTTGGCATTTCGTTTGCAATTTTGGAGATCCGAACTCGAGATATGAATTTTAGAAGTTTAATAATTATATATAAAAATAAATATCTCCAACGCACATCTTTGGAGTGATCAAGTTAGTGGGGATCATCATTAGTCGGACCGAGCCGGCCTAATACCGGACCGGTCCGGCCTTGAGACCTTTGCCTATATAAAGAGCAGCATTTGCAATCGTGTGAGGGGTACCAAATATATATACACAATATCATATATATATTCTCCTCTCTTCTCTTTTCTTTTTTTAATTTTTAGTAGTAGTTGTAAATAAGGCCTTACGCCGTAATAATGTAGTATCGTTATAATGCTCGGGAAAGTCTCGGAAGTCGGTTTTGCTAAAGAAGTTGTAATGTCCGGAAAATACGATTTCTGAATCAACTGCCGTATTCGGGTAACTTTTCTTAAGTATTTATGTTTGTTTTTATATTTTTAGTTGTTATAATGTTTTTAGGCTAAATATAATACTGGCCAAAACTATGTAATCGGTTTTATTTCAATCTTTTCGTTAAAGAAATGTTGTTAAAATTGAGTTAATTGAATCTTTTTCTATTTTGATCGTATTCGTATTAACATATTTAATAGATCTGAGGAATTCATAATCTAATTATGAATTGACGCCTCGTAGTCGAATATGAAATAAAAGATAGAAAAACCGGAGGGTAAAATTGGCCGTGTGAACAACGTGATAACGGAATCCGATTTCTACCCGGGGTAAATTTGTTTTGGGAGAAATGAATTTTATTATAATTTGTACTCGAGATCATAATAATGTTAAATCATCGTTTAATTGAAACTTAAACCGGAAAGTTAAATCGTCCGGCTTTGACAACCGGAGCCTTTAAAATAAAATTGACCGTTTGTGAACGGAATGACTCCTTTTATCTAAAGGTAGATTTGTACTCGGGACTGTTCGATTAATTCATTTACCGTAATGATTGTGGACCTTGGGTGATGCAATGGACATATTACAATTTCATACATTTCGTGTGAGGAGGAATTGTTTACCTCGAGGAGTGCACCGTTTCACTTACTCAATTGGACCTAAAATAAAAGGAGAGATCGAACACATTTCAATTAATCGAAAAGATCGTATAAACCAATTATATAAGTTTTGGTGAGTTCTCTAAAATATCTCATTTAATATATTGGTATCTATATATTTATATCTATATATATACTTTGCAATTTATGTACATTTATATATATTTATATATCTATATATATTATATTAGAATAACTTTCAAATTACGTATTTATTTTATGTTAATTAGAATAGTAGTGATACGTGTTATAAAATTGCGATTTAGATCGAGTTAATAACAGCTCTTTGGTGTTTAACCACACGTAAAAGAAATTACCAAGTTCCCTGTGGATACGATACTCTGACTCACCATACTAGCACCACAATTTGACCCGGTACACTGCCGGTTAGAATCGTTTAACCCAGAACGCCTCACAAGCATTTTCGGCGCCGTTGCCGGGAGAGGTTTAGGCGGTAATCAGCTTTTTGGCGCCGTTGCCGGGGAACGTCGCTAATTTCTTTATATGTGTCTATGGTTACTACTTGTATTAGCTTAAAATTCTTGAGAATAAGTCAACACTTTTCTTATCTCATTTCTATTTTATTTTTCGTTGGTTGTTACCTTTTAGGAAAATTACCAATTTTACTACTATCAATTTCGTGTTATTTTCTATTTTTGTTGATGACCGAAGTGGTAAGGCCCTCTCACTCCTTATAAGCCCTGACATAAACACTTACGAAAAGCGATTAAGAGTAGAGAGTAAACGCGGTCATACTAGTCGGGAAATCGACCAAGAATCATCTTCAAACAGAAATACGAGAATGGTGAAATCGGTGATGAAACACCGAACAAAAGGGTGGAACATGCTCTAGGGCATGGACAAAACCCGTTAACCCTAATAATAATAATAATAATAATAAATAGAAATAATCAAAATCGGAACGAGAATAATCGTAATAATCCACCAAACCCGAGACTATCTCGTGATCAAACCGTAAGAAGAAACCGGACTAATAATCCCATACTTTTACCTAATGAAGAAGAGCGAATAATTTGAAATTAAGTCTCATCTTTTGGTTTAATTGACTTAAGAGCTCAATTCCTAAGAGAGGATGATGAAGATCCACATCATCATCTCTATCTTTTGAAGAAGCTGTGCAATCTGACCAAAAGTCAAGGTGCTCATAAGGAATTAACGAGAATGACTATGTTTCCTTTTTCTTTAAAAGGACGAGCCCGAGATTGGTTTATGTCTCTTCCACATCATTCACTTACTAGTTGGGAGGAGATTCAAACTGAATTTCAAACAATATTTCACTCTGGACGAAATTTGGAATTAAAAGTCGAGGTTGCTAACTTTAGGCAAGGATCGAGGAAACTCTTGGGAATGCGTGGGAAAGGTTTAAAAATTGTTAAGAGCGTGTCCCGATCATGGTTATTCCTTAGATATGCAAATTCAACTCTTACGTAAGTAAATTGAGAAAAGACTCACGTGTGGATGTAGATCATGCATGTGGTGGTTCGTTAATGATGAGTGAAGCTCAAGCGATTCGATGCTATAGAAAAGATTTCCAAAAATAACAGAATGTGGGAAACCGGTTCTAGCACGGAAAAGTAGCTTTTTGCAGGAGAATGTACGTCTAATACGGAAGTTCTAGCACACTTGGAGAATTTGAGTAGGAAATTTGATGGTTTACAAATGAGAATAAGAACCAAAATTCAGAAAATAGTACACCAAATGAATACTCAAGTCATGATAATGTGGCATTAGGGAGTGAAGAACCAACGGGATATTCAAGAGAAGAGGTGAGTTTTCAAAGAAAGATAGGAATTTGAACAATGCATACTCAAACTCGTTTAATGCTATTAGAAGAGATCATCCTACTTATCGATGGTCCGAAAACCCTAGTAAGCCAGGACAACCGCCATATCCAAAGTCCCATATAGGAATAATAACCAAGTTTATCAAGAGAATACATCTAATCGAATTTACAATCATTACCAAGATCCTATCCTCAACATACCACTCAAAGTATACCAAGTAACTCGAGTTCAACTCAACTGCAGAAGGAGTTGAAAAATGGGAAAAACTAATGGAAAATATGATGGGTGTAGTATCTACTCAAGCTAAGAATATGGAAACAATGATGACTTCTATTTAGTACAGTCCACTAAAGATATGAGTACAATAAAAACATCTATGAGTGGACATGATACCGAGAATGAGAACAATAGAAGCTTCATTGAGGAATATGGAAGATCATTTGAGTAGGGAAGGTGAGCGTAACAAAGTAGACCCCTGGGAGGATTACCAAGCAACAACGTGTGAAACCCAAGAGAGGTAAATGTTGTGGTTACGAGAAGTAGGAAGCTCGAGTGGAAGCAATGGAGTAGAAAACTTCGGGAATAATGAAGTAGAAAATGATTTAGATGGAAAGAATGATGAAACTAAAGATAAAGATGAATTCATCGGCGAGGAAGAAGAAATTATAGATAATTTCTTGAAAAGGAATAGAAGTTTGGAACACGAAAATGAAGGTGAAAATTGGGTAAAAATCCTAGGATTTTGAAAGACCCTATGGATAAGAATTTAAGGACTTTATTCAAGGAACATGTGAGAATAAATGAGAAGCAGGAAGAACAAAAAATTCAAGTAGAGATTGATTCAGGGGAACAATTTAAAGGAAAATTCAAGAACACGAAACATGGCGACTAAGTAATACTCAAAGGTTTAAGGAAAAAGGAAAGAGAAATTGACTAAGGAGCCAAAGGTTATAGATTTAGAATCTTTACCTTACCCTCCTAAAGATCAAATCAAAAAAGCAAAAGCGATAAGAAGTATGCTCGTTTCCTTGATACTTTTCGTCATCTTCATGTTAATATCCCCATTATTGAAGCTCGATTAATATACGCCTATGGAAAATTTACGAAAGAAATACTATCAAATAAAAAAAAAAATTAGAGGAATATGAGAATATATGCCTAAATGAAGAATGTTCGCATTCAAAGCATAAGTTACCGCTAAACTCGAAAGATCCCGGAAGTTTTACGATTCCATGTGAAATTGGAGGATTTCTGTTTAAGAAGGTCTTATGTGATCTTGGAGCTAGTATAAATCTCATGTCTTATGAGGATTATAAAAAGCTAGGCATAGGAAAGCTTACTAAGACTGAAATGACTCTGCAAATGGCAGATAGATCGATTAAGTACCCTAAAGGAATGATTAAGGATGTACTGGTTAAAGTAGACAAATTCTATTTTCCAGTAGATTTTGTAGTTATGGAAATGGAAGAAGGATATTCAGCGCCTCTTATTCTAGGTCGTCCATTTCTAGCTACAGGAAGAACTTTAATCGATGTTCATAAAGGAGAGTTAATTTTGAGAGTCAATGAAGATGAAGTTGCTTTCAATATTTTCAAAGCTATGAACCATCCATATACATCACCAGAATCATGTTCTTTTATAGAAGATATTCATTACATCTATGATAATCGATTACCAACTTTTGAAGGCAGATTAGAAGAATGCTTAACTCATGTCTATCTATAAAGAAGATGAGAAAGACATTGAAATGAAAGAGATAATCCTTTCTCTAGATAAAGGAAGTTTTACTTTTAAGCCACCATGGCATAAGTATTTGGAGTTAGAACTAGAAGGACCAGTTCTTAAATCATCAATAGAAGATCCACCGAAGAATCTGGAATTGAAACCATTACCTTTAAATCTGAAATATGCTTTTCTAGAAACTGATAATCTATTACCGATTATTATTTCATCAACTTTAACTGAGCAGCAAGAAGATCAATTAATAAGAATGATAAGAAAGCATAAGAAAGCTTTTGGATGGACAGTTGCCGATATTCGAGGTATTAGCCCGGAGATTTGTGTTCATAAGATAATTTTGAAAGAAGATGCTAAACCTTGTATTCAACCGCAACGCCGCCTCAACCCGAATTCTGATTAATCGTTAAGAAAGAGGTCATTAAGCTATTAGAAATGGGAATAATCTTTCCTATATCGGATAGTGAATGGGTGAGTCCAACTCAAGTTGTACCAAAGAAAGGAGGTTTCACGGTGAAAGAGAATGATAAGAATGAATGGATTCCAACAAGGAAATTACGAGGTTATCGAATGTGCATTGACTTTAGAAAACTAAATGATCATACTAAGAAAGATCATCATCCGCTTCCATTCATAGTTCAAATGTTGGAACGTTTAAGTGGTCATAAGTATTACTGTTTCTTAGATGGTTATTCAGGTTATTTACAGATTTTCATTGCAGCAGGAGATAGGGAAAAGACTACTTTCACTTGTCCTTATGGAACTTTTGCGTATAAAAGAATGCCGTTTGGTTTATGTAATGCTCCTGCTACGTTTCAAAGATGTATGATGTCTATATTTTCTGATATGGTTGAGAAATTCTTAGAAATTTTTATGGACGACTTTAGTGTTTATGGAGATTCTTTTGGTAAATGTTTGTCGCACTTAGAAAAAGTTTTACAACGTTGTGAGGATACCAATTTAGTTCTAAACTGGGAAAAATGTCATTTAATGGTATCAGAAGGAATTGTTTTAGGTCATAGAATCTCTGAAATAGGAATTGAAGTTGATAAAGCTAAAGTCGAGGTGATTGAAAAATTACCGCCACCAGTTAATCTAAGGACTCTAAGAGGATTTCTTGGACATGCAGGATTTTATAGGAGATTTATTGCAGATTTTTCAAAGATAGCAAAACCTCTAAGTCATTTGCTTGAAAAAGAAGTACCTTTTAACTTTGATAGTAAATGTATGGAAGCATTTAAGACCCTGAAAGCGAAGTTGATTACTGCACCAGTATTGGTAGCACCAGACTGGAATTTACCTTTTGAGATTATGTGTGATGCTAGCGATTTAGCTGTAGGAGCTGTTTTAGGTCAAAGGTATAACAAAATTCTCAAAGCTATTTACTATGCATCCCATACATTAAACGCAGCTCAGCTTAATTATGCAACTACAGAAAAGGAACTGTTGGCTGTAATTTTTGCCTTAGATAAGTTCAGATCTTATATTGTTGGTTCTAAGGTAATAGTCTACACAGACCATTCAGCTCTGAAGTATTTACTGAGTAAGAAGGATGCGAAACCACGTCTTCTTAGATGGATTCTCCTACTTCAAGAATTTGATATTGAAATTAAAGATAAAAAAGGAAGTGAAAATGTAGTAGCAGATCATCTAAGTAGAATGGAGGCGAGGAAGAGATAGGGAATGAAATAAAAGATTCATTTCTGATGAACAACTATTTAGAATAGATACTCCTTCAACCATGCAATTATTAAAAATAGAATTCCTTCTAAGGAAATCTCACCTTGGTTTGGAGATATCATTAATTACTTAACTGTGATTATATTCCGTCTCATTGGACTTGGACTTGCATGAAAAAGAAATTCTTTTACGACTTGAAATTTTATTCTTGGGAGGAACCGGACCTTTTCCGTAAATGTTCGGATGGGATAATCGAGAAAATGTGTGCTGATAATGAAATTTTAAGTATTTTATCGTTTTGTCATGATCGTGAGGCGAGGTCATCATGGAGGATGGAAAAGCGCTTTTAAAGTTTTACAATGTGGTTTTTATTGGCCTACACTATATAAAGATGCTTATAAATATGTTAATTCTTGTGAATCTTGTCAAAAATGGGGAAATGTATCTAAAAACATGAAATGCCTATGCAACCTATTTTAGAATGTGAGTTATTTGATGTTTGGGGTATAGATTTCATGGGACCTTTCCTATATCGTTTGGAAAAAGATTTATTCTTGTAATGGTAGATTATGTTTCAAAATGGGTAGAAAAGTGAAGCTCTTCCCACTAATGATACCAAGGTTGTCATACGATTCCTTAAAAAGAACATATTCACTAGATATGGCATTCGAGGGCGATCATTAGCGATAGAGGTTCACACTTTTGTAATAGACCATTTACTAAGTTAGTTGAGAAATATGGTGTAACACATAAACTAGAGCGCCCTATCATCCGCAAACCCGGTGGTCGAGTAGAGGTGTCAAATAGAGAGATTAAAAGAATCGTAGAAAAACAGTTGATTCAAATCGTAAAAGCTGGGCAATTAAATTAGATGATGCGTTATGGGCGTCTGAGGCGCTTTTAAAACACCAATTGGTTGTTCTCCTATAAGCTAGTCTTTGGTAAGTCATGTCATCTCCCAGGTTGAGTTAGAACACCGAGCCTTACGGGCTATTAGATTTCTAAATTTCGATCCTAAGGTGCCGGTGATCATAGATTGCTTCAATTGATGAGAACTAGAAGAATTTCGTCTCGATTCTTATGAAAGCGCTCGAATCTACAAGGAACGCACGAAGTCTTTCCATGATAAGAGAATCTTAAAGCGTGAGTTCCATGTAGGTGATCGAGTGCTTTTGTACAATTCACGTTTAAAGTTGTTTCAGGTAAGCTTAAATCAAGATGGGACAGTCCATTTAAAGTAACACGGGTTTACAAAGCTGGAGTCATTGGACTAATCGATGGAAATACAACTTTTATAGCCAATGGACACTGAGTAAAGTTATTTGTGGAGGAGAAGGAATCACACTTGAAAGAAGAAATAATGCTCTTGATTGATCCCCGACAAAGCGAAAAAAGCGAGAAAATCGAAAAATTGAAAACAGAGAAACTGGAATCACCAAATACCAGGTGCTATCTATCTTTACTTTATTTTTGGTGTATTTTTATGTTTAAACTCTTTTTCGTCTTTTACCGGATAGGCGTAAAAGAAGCTGGATGTCTTTTAGATAGAATAGGAGTTTTTATTTTACTTTTGAAATTAGGCCTTGATAAAGATGTCGCGTTTTCTATAGAAGCTTTAGTTTTTGAACAAAACAAGAAATTGTTGAGAGAGATCAGATTGAGGGAAGTATGTAATGGAACATCAAGAAATGCGATAAAAGAAGGGCAAAGTTTCTAATGAGATCGAGAATCTGTGGAAAAAGTGAACATGTTGGACGCTGTGGGAAAAACACGACCAAATCCAGGATGAGTGTTTGAATATTGTTAGGAAGGAACGATTAGGTGGTTATCCGAAAATCCCGATGGAATTCGAGAGATAATTCAAATGCCTCGTTTTTAGGAGTTAGGTTGATCGGCGTTATATCGTAACTTTGGAAGATTTAGAAATCGAAGAGTCAGAACCCTTAAGTTTTGAGTCTTTTATTTTATAAAATTTTAGCATAACTTCTGAGAATTTTATAAATGGATCTTTATGAAAATTTGAGGAGTTTTATAAAAGTTTTATAAAAGTTGTTTTTTTTAGTTTAAACGTTTTATAAAAGTTGATATAAATTTATTAAATTTTTATGAGCTTTTTATTAAAGTGTTATAAAGATTTTATTAAATTTTTAGAAATTGTTATAAAATTATAAAAGTTCCTTCAAATTTTATTTTTTAGTAAGTTTTAAGAAAATTTTATAAACTTATTTTTAAGACTTTAATTAAGTTTTATTAGAATTTGTATAAGTTTTATTCAAAAATCATAAAAAATCGAAAAAATAGAAAAATTTGTTCACGGACCGATCCGGCCTTAACCCGGACCGGTCCGGGTCAAAAAAATCATAAAAAAAGCGGGACCTCTTTTTCTTCTTCTTCTTCCCTAATTTTTCTATATGACCACAAAACACCAAACCCCACCATTACGAAATTTTTTCACTTTTCTTCAACAAAACTTCATCTCACACTACACCATTACTTAATTTCTTCTCATTATCATCTCCTCTCTTCAACACAAATTGAAAAATTCAAAAAGGGTCAAAAACAAGCTCCATTCATTCCGGCGACTTTTCAACTTTTCCGGCCTACTTTTCAACGTTTTCTACACTATAAGGTATAATTTAGTTTATTTAGTTGTCAATTTAAGTATTTTCATAATTTTTAGATTAATTTCAACTGTTTTGATTTTTGAGTGTGTTGTGACATTTTTATTTTTTGTTGTTTTTGTTGTTGCTTTTGTTGTTGATTGGCATTACCAATATCGTAGAATGGCTGAGTCGAGTACTAGAGTCTCTAAAGAGAAAATCAAAAATTCCAATTTCAACTCCTGTCGTAGGCACAGTAATTTTATCACCTGAGGAGGAAGCCGTAAGTTTTGAAAAAACCGCATCACCTGAAGCCAAGAAAGCGTATACGAAAATTTATAGTAAGTGTGATGTTCTGGTTGAAAAAGGATTAGACTTGGATGACTTAGGTGATGAAGTTAAGAATATCTTTAGAAGGCGTCAGTGGTTAGATTTAGCAATGGAAGGAAGGGAGATTAACACGACTATAGTATTTGAGTTTTATTCGGTTTTATCTACTTTGTCGGAAGAACGACTTACTCGATCGGAAGCTGCACTTTACGAGCCGAAATATTCCTTTTAACCTGCCGTCATTAATGCAATCTTAGGAGTTGAGGTTTTTCCGATGAGGAAGATTACCGGGTAGTTTATAATTTAGATGATCCTGCTAGTTTTGAGCAGACTGCCCTGAGAGCCCAGACTGTTTTTGACCCGACCGCGGTGTGGGTTGAAAATCGGTTTAATTACGGGAACTGTTTTAGAGGTTTAAGGGCAATTAAAAGATTTATTAGCCATAATCTCTATCCTTCTAGTAAACATACTGCTTTTGGAAAGGAAGATGTTTGTATCGCTTGGGCAATGGTAAATGATGTTAGAGTGGATGTTGGAAAAGTCATGTTTAAAAGAATTTTTGAGAGTATTGTCATCGCCAGACCAGGGAGTCATCTTTACTTCCCTTGTTTTATCTCTGATTTATGTCGTAGGTTGGGAGTACCATTCCTGCCTAATGACAAGTTATCTCTGGCTGATGGGAATCTGATTGGACCTAGTTTGACTAGTCTTCCGGATGGTAGTATTAGCTCTTTGCTTAGAAGACGTCAAACTCAGCCAGCTCCACCAGTTTTTACATCTTCTTCTTTTCCATCTTTTTCTAGTCAGCCTCAACAAACTCCTTTCTCCAACACTATCACATATGACATGTTTCAATCTTTAGTGACAGATGTTGCACGTGGTCAAGCCAATGTGGCTTTATTCGCTGAGAGTACTAGGCAGTGGTGTGATGATATTCGTAGAGGTTTAAGAAGGAACGAGCAGTTGCTTCGTAATCCTACTTTTGATGATCCTGCCTATCCACCTTGTCAGTCTGCTTCTTATACCTTACCACAGTGGGAAACACCTATTCCACCACCGTCGAGCTTTCATCCATCGTCATATCCTTTTGGAAGCCAATCTAGTGGGACAGGTGTATTTTCGACAGTGTTCTAGAGACCCAGAGATGTCGAGTTGGGGAGGATTCACTGAGTTTGCACATGTCACGACTGGCATGAGTTCGATGGGTCTTGATAGTTCAGTCAGGACCACGACTACAGTTCAGGCATCAGCTTCTCAGTCGTTTCCGAGTTCGAGTTTTCAAGTTGATCCGGAGGAAGACTATGATGAAGATTGAATTTTAATGATTGATTAAACATGTTTACTACACATTTCATTGCATTCGACTTTTGTCATTTAACTATTGGTTTGTTTTCATTTTCCGTTTAGTTTGATTTTATCAGTCGTTTATAAAAATTTAGTTTGTATTTTAAATCGGTTTCATTTTCATAAAAACTATAAAAAAACTTAAAAATAATTTTTGTATTAAGTCGTTTTCGAAAAATATAATGTGTCGTTTTATCCGTTCGTAACAAAATCAATTAAAATCAAGTTGCTTTAAAGGATCACCAAAATTTCACACGTGAAGTAAAAACAAAACTCAAGTTGTCTTTTACCTCTGCCCCTCGGTAAAAGTAGGATGAGGCCGGACCGAGCCGGCATTTTCCCGGACCGGGCCGTGAAGAACACAAGGCTGAGTCATTCTTGAGTCCGTCTAATGCACACACGTAAGTTTTTTTTTTTTTTTCTATATAAGGAAGTAAAGGATAGGCAAACAATTGCTCATCTTTTCAGTATCTTCAACTTTCCTTCTTTTGTTTTTATAATTTTAAATGTCGAACCACTCTTCACCGTCGGTTAATTCTTACGAGCACGATATACCGGATCATCCGGAATCTCAAGCTTCCAACGAGAATACCATTTTACATTATCATTTTGCAAATTCTCCAATCCTAATGGAGAAAGGTTTAAATTTAGATAAGCTTGATCAATGGGGAAAAACTATCATTCGAAGTTTGGTTGGAAAAAATTTGTCAGTACACCGAGAGGACGGGTAAATGTCTCAATAGTGCGAGAATTTTATTCTGCTCTTATGACGACACCTATGATTGATATCACTCAGATTGTTCTAGTAAGAGGAGTGGCTGTTCCCTTCTCTTCATCTATTATAAACCAAATTTTTGAAATTCCACCAGTTACGATGCCACATTTTGAAATGCAATGGGGACTACAAAATCCTTCTAAACATTTGAATAAAGTACACGAGTCGTTCCAATGTCTGTTCCCGCTTTTTGATACAAATCACGACATGTCAACACGAGCTCTACTTCCGCATCTAAAGGCGTGGAAGCATTTTATAAATTCTCGAGTTTATCCCACCTGGGATTTTGGAAGTTTGACTGAGAATGAAATGCTTCTACTTTTTGCTTTGGCATTCGGTGTATTTGTTGATTGGGGTATATTGATTCAAAGGACAGTGTTGGAGTTTGCGATCACGAGAGGTAGTAAGGGGAAACCTATGCCCAATTCATGGATGATCTCGCGTTTGTGTATTCTTTTGAATGGAGTAGAAGAGCTGGAGACGGATGAAATTTTTCCGTCTAGAGATAGTCGGTTTGGTTTGCTACCGGTTGATACACCGGGTTGTTCGTCTACTATATAGAGAGTTGTTTGTTGGTGTTATTTAAGTTTTAATAAGTTAAGTTAAAATTAAGTTTGGAGTTAATTTAGTTAAGTTAAGTTTTTCTTTTTAAGTTTATAATAATGTATCTTGTTTAATATATATGTCTTAGATTTTTAAGATGTTTGTTTTTTATTTAATGATTTAATTCAGTATACGCTAAAATAAAATCAGAAAAATGACGTTAATAGATAATTTTAATTTTATTTTCGAACCTACTTCTTTACTACTTATTGAACATCGGGACGATGCCACTTCGTAAGTGGGGAGTAGAGTTAGGTTAGAAAATTCATTAAAATTTTCGAAATTCATTAAAATTTTCGGAAAAAAAAAACAATAATTATATTATATGTCTAATTTAGATTTTAATAAGATTTTAAGTTTATATAATTGAGTAATTAATAGTAGATATTGTTTTTATAAAATTATATAAGTATGTTGATATTTATAAGTAAAATTTTTAGAATCATTGTCAATATGAATTATGAGTTTGGAATTGGATTAAGTTTATTGATTTTGGCACCACAAAAATATAACTATAGCCAAATAACCTACCTCAAACTTTGATTAGAGTGATCAAGACCTCACTCGAAATTGTCAATTGTGATTAAATAACCGAGCTTTAGCTATTTTGGTCTACATTTCCTTGAAATACCATAAGTTTGTAACGCATTTTATAAAAGAGATGGAGACATAAAAGCTAAATTTTGGTATATGCTGAGATTGGAAAGATTAGATAAGTAGTAGTATATTCGATCTTACCTCATGACACTTGCAACATAGCCGATTTTGGTAATAAGTTCGGATATATTAATATTCTATAAAAGAATTAAGAACGAAGCACCATATTTACATAGAATTAATCAAATATCAGGTATCTTCCTTATCTGTGATTAACAACTTAAAAATAAAAGTAACAAATCGGTTGTAGCTACCAATGATTGGAGTGAGTAGGGTATTATCACGAAATGTCCTATATCACTATGAGGTAATTAAGCTCCCGATTGCCTGATGATAGTAGTCCATTTAGGTATTATCTCGAAATGTCCTATTCTTTGGGAATGAAGGCACAAGATAAAATGAAAGAGGAAAAGTTGAATCATAAGATCTCAGGAATTATTACAAGTTTAAGGAAACCGGACTTGTAATTTTCGATCGAAAGAGTAGTACTCCGATCAATCTTGATGAAGCAATGCCTGTAAGTTTGATTTTCTACACACACTCACGCTTTTAGTTCTTAAAAAAAAAAAAAAAAAAAAAAAAAAAAAAAGAGAGAAAAAAATGAAAAAAAAAAGATGCTATTAAATCGAGATTATGTTTTTTTCAAAAATATAAAGATGTAAGTACGTCATTTACTCACTTCTTTCTTCTTTTTGATTTCCCTTTTTTCCGATTAACCAACATCTTGAACTTTATAAGCCATTTTTGTCAACTACCTGACCGAGTTTCCGATTCCAGAATTTCATAATAGTTGCGATTAAAAATAATTCTGAAATTTTATTTATACTTCTTAAGTATTACATATATAATTTTATCTAAATAATATTTAATGTTTAAGTTATTTCAGTTATATACTCTTTCTGTCTTCTTAAGATTTTAAATTAAGATAGATAATATATTTATAATATTGACAATATAAATTATAATCTGAAAAATTATATTATCTTTTATTACCGCTTATTTTTGCTCGAGGACGATCAAAAGCTAAGTGGGGAGTAATTTGATGTATTATTTTTATATGATTAAATATACGTTATATTATTATGTTTTATCAACGAATTCTATATAAAATATATGAAAATATGATATAAAATGTTAATCTTTATAATTTAGAGTATTTAGTAGTAATAATAATAAAAAGTTGTAATTTTGTACCGATTTTAGTAAATCGGAGTGTCGTGTCAGATTTATGTGGGTATTTGTGGTATTTTATTGCAGATTTATAAACCAAGACCCCGAGAATCGACATATTGAAGTTTAATCATATCTCTGGAATGATTTAGAGAGTGCCACAAGTTTAAATGGTCAATTGAAAAGCTTAAGTGGATAAGTGGCCAACCAATCTGGATAAGTAATAATAGAGAAATATCTTCGACAAACGAATGGCTCATCAAAATGATATTTTCAGAAAAAGTGCTCTTCACAAAAGTTGTAGATTTTACCAAGAGCTTTCCAATGCAATTTAAATTATGAAGATTGGAGGTCTACAACTTAAACAGTGATCAAGTGGCTAATCGATTTGGATTAATAAAAATCCCGTAAAAGCTTCGAAGGAACACGAGGTTATCAAGAAAGCGTTATCTGGAGAAGAGTCCTTCATGAAAGTTGTAGAGTTTCTCGAGATCTTAATTTTGGCATTTCGTTTGCAATTTTTGGAGATCCAGAACTCGAGATATGAATTTTAGAAGTTTAATAATTATATATAAAAATAAATATCTCCAACGCACATGCTGGAGTGATCAAGTTAGTGGGGATCATCATTAGTCCGGACCGAGCCGGCCTAATACCGGACCGGTCCGGCCTTGAGACCTTTGCCTATATAAAGAGCAGCATTTGCAATCGTGTGAGGAGTACCAAATATATATACACAATATCATATATATATTCTCTCTCTTCTCTTTTCTTTTTTAATTTTTTTAGTAGTAGTTGTAAATAAGGCCTTACGCCGTAATAATGTAGTATCGTTATAATGCTCGGGAAAGTCTCGGAAGTCGGTTTTGCTAAAGAAGTTGTAATGTCCGGAAAATACGATTTCTGAATCAACTGCCGTATTCGGGTAACTTTTCTTAAGTATTTATGTTTGTTTTTATATTTTTAGTTGTTATAATGTTTTTAGGCTAAATATAATACTGGCCAAAACTATGTAATCGGTTTTATTTCAATCTTTTCGTTAAAGAAATGTTGTTAAAATTGAGTTAATTGAATCTTTTTCTATTTTGATCGTATTCGTATTAACATATTTAATAGATCTGAGGAATTCATAATCTAATTATGAATTGACGCCTCGTAGTCAGAATATGAAATAAAAGATAGAAAAACCGGAGGGTAAAATTGGCCGTGTGAACAACGTGATAACGGAATCCGATTTCCTACCCGGGGGTAAATTTGTTTTGGGAGAAATGAATTTTATTATAATTTGTACTCGAGATCATAATAATGTTAAATCATCAGTTTAATTGAAACTTAAACCGGAAAGTTAAATCGTCCGGCTTTGACAACCGGAGCCTTTAAAATAAAATTGACCGTTTGACGAACGGAATGACTCCTTTTTATCTAAAGGTAGATTTGTACTCGGGACCTGTTCAGATTAATTCATTTACCGTAACAGTTGTGGACCTTGGACTGATGCAATGGACATATTACAATTTCATACGCTCGTGTGAGGAGGAATTGTTTACCTCAGGAGTGCACCGTTTCACTTACTCAATTGGACCTAAAATAAAAGGAGAGATCGAACACATTTCAATTAATCGAAAAGATCGTATAAACCAATTATATAAGTTTTGGCCGCTTCTTCTAAAATATACATTTAATATATTGGTATCTATATATTTATATCTATATATATACTTTGCAATTTATGTACATTTATATATATTTATATATCTATATATATTATATTAGAATAACTTTCAAATTACGTATTTATTTTATGTTAATTAGAATAGTAGTGATCTGTGTTATAAAATTGCGATTTAGATCGAGTTAATAACAGCTCTTTGGTGTTTAACCACACGTAAAAGAAATTACCAAGTTCCCTGTGGATACGATACTGACTCACCATACTAGCACCACAATTTGACCCGGTACACTGCCGGTTAGAATCGTTTAACCCAGAACGCCTCACAAGATTTCCCGCGCGCCGTTGCCGGGGAGAGGTTTAGGCGGTAATCACCACCTTCGCATTGGCCTCGTCCAACTGGATTACTTTGTGCTGCAGGGCAGAAATGTCTTTGGCCATGCTAGCAGTTTTCTTATGCAAGGCCTTACCCAGGCGGTAACACTACAAAAGAAAATGTCTTAGAGGCAATTGAAATGAAAGGAAAAATGAAAACTTTATGAAAAACCACTTACAGAATCTGCAAAATCATCAGCAGACATGTCCTCAAAGTTGAAAGAGGAGCCACTAGTAGAACTGCCAGAGGGAGTGGACCTATGCCTCTTTTTTTCCTTTGGGAAACGGTCCTGAGGGGAACTGCATCCAGCCCAGTAGTTTGACCTCCGGGGAGATCTTCTTCAACAGTCAAGTCCACAGGATTAACGGTGCTCAGAGTATTCTGCTCAGAAGGATTAGTAGTAGGAACTTCTTCCTGCACAGCAGTACCAGAGCCAGTGCCTATCTCTGCATCCTCTTGCTAACCAGAACGTCACCACCTCCTGGAATAACGGACAAAGTCCGCTCAGAATCTTCTATCATCTGTTCCGGTTCCTCCTCCTCGTCAACGTCGATATTGATCAAGTCATCTACATTGGCCACTACAAGAAGAAAGGAATCATTAATTATTATCAAAAATCAAAACAAAACGCAAGTACAAACATACATTTTCTGTACTGTTTCTTGGAGAACTCCATGTAGCCAACAGCCCTGTGAAATGAAGTCGAGCAAGATCTATCAGTAAGAACTTATGAAGTCTAGGTTGAGGGAAATTTTGTTACTGACAAGATATTGGGACAGCGTAGCATCAATAAAGTCTTCCAACTTGTCTTTCATGGAAGAGGTATTCCATCGCCCCAAAGTGGCATCCGAATTGTGTTTCACAAAGAAAAAGTGTTCTTGCCACTTTTTCTTAGTCTTATCTTTGCCAGTCATTGGGATGATCGGAGCACTGGCCCTACGGCAGAAATGATACCACCCCCCACTACCCTGTGTCAATTTGCACTGGTAGAAATTTCTAAACAACTTTACAGAGAAAGGGGTGGTGTTCAGACGACACCAAATCGTGAAACCTACCAAAAATTTAACACTGTTTGGATGTATCTGACCAACTCCTAATTTGTAATACCTCATTACCTCAACATATCCAGGGGATAAAGGAAACCCTAACCCACTGTGGAGCTGATCCGCATATACTGTGCAGAAACCGGCCGGAGGGTTGTAAGCATACTCAGTCGGTTTAGGAAGAACAACTTCAAAAGGCTCAGTACGGATCTTATAGGTTTTTAATAAACCAGCCATCTCAGTCTTGGTCATTTTGCTGGCAACACCGTGGCAAGCCATTATTACTTTGGTTTTGTCAAATCGATTGATTTCTCTCTTTAAGGTGTTTAAGAAGGCAGTGTGATCTTCTGGATACTGGTGTACGATTGAAGTGGGAGTGAATACCCCAGGAGGCAAAAGGTGAGGAGGCAAAAGACACAATGGGTTATCTCCAAAAGTGGAGGTATTTCTTAAATCAATTGAGGAGGATGGATGATCGGAATTTATTACAGGTTCAGGGCAAAACATAGGGTTAGACGAATTCACTTCCTCACTATCTATGGCTCTGGATATTTTCTCTGAGGATTCAAACAATTTCTCTACAGATTCACTAGAAGCAGTATTAGCTCTCAAACTCATGAAAGATCAACGATTTAAAAGAAATGCAGAATAAAATAGATAAAGACTTACTTGCGGTTGCAGAGAGGCGTTTCCAAAAGTTTAAATTATAAGAGTAATGTGGAAAGAGAAATGGTTATGTGACAAGAAATGAAGCGACGTAAGGGTTTAGTCTACGGTTATAATGATAACGGATGGGTGCAACTTGGCCTCGTTTCACGTAATATTAATAACGGAAGCAGAAGCGTTTCAGGCTAGGGCAGCTGTAAAGCAGTCCACCCTAGTCTGGGGGGACTTATGATGATATATGGGCCCATTGGGTCGGATTATTTGTAATTGGGCCAGGCCCAAAGTTAGCTAATAAAGATAAACGAGCCAGTCAAGCCAGACCACCAAGTGCTGACCAGATCAAGACGCTGGACAGAATAGTCGGAGGAGCAGGACTCCGCCGTGTTCTGACCAGAATGGTTTCTGGACAGAATAACAGGCTGAACGTGGTGAAGACCGGGTCAACAACGTCTCAACTGTTTACGGACGTGGGTAGACCCCACGTCCAGAAGATAATCGATAGTAACTTCCCAGCACGTCCAGGAAGAGAGACACGATCTACTACTATATAAAGAACACCCTGAACTACGAGGGGGACTTGATTCCAGTTTTATTACTTAAATTGGATACGTAGGCAGCTCTCTCGAGAGTTCAGTCCAAAATTACACCCAAGTATTCTTGTTCTTGTATTATTTTCCTAATTAGAATTACCCAATTATCCGTTTGTAATATTCGTACAACATCAACCATAATTTCCGTTTTTCTCGATGATTTTCCATTGGCCCCTATGATATTATTACATATATATATATCGTTATTAAGGATTGGTGAAAAACCATCGAAAGTATATATATATATATATATATATATATATATATATATATATATATATATTTAGGGTTATCGCTTTATAATGTCGAAAAAATATAGTCATTTAGACTTTCGGAAGACAAGTTGGACTTGTGTGATTGTGCTTTTTCTTTTGCGTATATCTTTTCACTCTACAAAAGATCTTAATACACAATATTTTTGGTTACTTTTGCCTCTCAAATTTATCTTTTTTCTCACTCGGTGATTCTTGTAACCCCAAAACTTGTGTTTGGTAGCGCTAATTGAACTATAAAGAACACAGTTAATTGTTTAGACCATCATACTCGCATAGCCTAAAAGGGCTAACCCGAGTGGATAAGACATTTATGTCTCACACCTATATGATGGTGAGAATTCTACTACTTTAACTATGTGAACATTAAAGACACGTCAGATTCAAGCACAGATTCAAGCACCTCAAGTTAGACCGTTGCAAGTTCAAATACATGCAGCAAACTCAAAAGCAAATTCAAATTAAACAGATAAATGCAGCAAATTCAAATACATACGCAGCAAAATTCAAAATATATCCAAGAAGAAGGGATTATGGTGATTTGGAAGAGATAAGGATTGGTTGGAGAGATAAGGAAGCAATCACCTCTAGTTCAAACTCTGATCCAGTTCAGTGCGTGTGAAGCAACAGGAGGTTGAAGGCCATCAAACTCCTCACAAAGTGATAATCTGATTTTATGAGATAAAGTCAAAGAAAGCTCGAATTAGAGTTTAGATTAATAAGATTAGAAATTAGTTTATTTTTTGAACTGTTTTTGAGATAAAGCCAGATCGAATCCCTTGTGTATAAAAGGGGTGAGACTGCTGTCATTGTAATCAAGAAAACAGAGATGCAAAAATCATAAATAAAAACTCAGTTTTACCTTCTCAAAGATTGTGCTTTTCTACATGGTAGCAGAGCTATTAGTGATTTAGCACCATGGCAACTTTGTCCATCAACGTAGCCAACTTTATCAGTCTTAAATTTAACTCAAAAAATTACCCATTATGGCGTGAACAAGTCTTAGCCTTGGCAGAAAGCCAAGATTTAGCAGGGCATCTCACAAATTCGACCCCTGCACCACCAGAATTCTCCATAACAGCTGCAGGATCAACAACCACAGCAGAAGGAGCAACCACTTTACAGACAACAGCAACACCAGGCAGTGGTACCACTGCACAAATTACAAATCCTGATTACACAGCATGGAAGAAAGCAGATCGGATGCTGAGGTGATGGCTTATTGGTTCATTGTCAGAAGAATCCCTAGGCCTTGTAATTGGTTTAGATACAGCACATGCTGTTTGGGAAGAACTAAAGAACTCCTATGCCCAAGACTCTCAAGAAAGAGAGTTCAATTTGAAACAACAAATCACATATTTAAGAAAAACTGAAGATAAAAGCATCAGTGAACACATTAGGGCATTCAAAGGCATGTGTGATGAGTTTTGGTCGCAATAGGAAACCAATTACAGATCCGAGAGAAGGTTTACTATTTACTCACCATCCCAGGGCGTAATATGAGACCTTCACCACCACAATGTTGAAACCTCCAAGGCCCACATATTTCGAATTAGTGTCACAACTTCAAAGCCTGGATCAGAGAAGGACCTGGTTTTCAATGAATAAGGAGTCAGACAGCATGTCCCAGATGGCCTTCTTTGGACAAAGAAATTCTCAGCAAGGTAACTACAATAACAATAATCCTAGATTTAACTCTGCAGGTAGAGGCTTTCAGGCACAACAAACCAATATCAGACCCACTGGCACCAACAATCAGACCAAATCTGGAGGCCAAGTTTTCAGAAGAATGAACAAAACAGAAAGAGATCAATACAAAGATGAGACTTGCCAATGTTGTGGTATCACAGGCCACATAGCAAAAATCTGTTGGTGGAATAATAAGCAAAAAAACCAGAATGATGGGATTCCATAGGCTCTATCAGCACTTACCTTGGACAATACCATCACTGATACAGAATGGATCATGGATACAGGTGCATCAAACCACATGACATGTAACAACACCATCCTCCATAACTTATCTCCTTACTTAGGGTCTGAATATGTACTTATTGGTGATGGTACTAAATTAACTATTGCAGGGATAGGTGAGTTGCACTTACCTACTAATGCCTCCCCTGTCTCTATCATTAATGTCTTATATGTACCAAACTTACAAAAAAAACTTACTTTTCTGTTAGTCAATTAGCACATCAATTTTCTTCCGAATGTATATTCACTAATACTGGTTTTGTGATTAAGGACAAGGCAACAGATGTGCTCTCTTGAAGGGGGCACTTAGAAGAGAACTCTATACACTCTCCAAAGACACCACAAACATACTTTGCACATAGGTTCAAGATGTGGTCACCTGAGTTATGGCACCAAAGCGTTTAGGCATATCAATTTCCTATTGTTCAAGTTCTCAAGAATAAAGGCCTCATAGAGGTCATAGGAAGTAATAAACATGAGCACTTGTGTGAAAGTCGCCAACTTGGCAAGCTAAGCAAACTCCCTTTAGTCAATCTAGTCATTCCAGTTTCGCTTTATTTGATTTAATACATTGCGATTTGTGGGGCCCTGCCCCTGTTGAGTCTATTGGAAGGTTTAAGTACTATGTCTGTTTCCTTGATGATTTCTCCAAGTATATTTGGTTGGTTCCTTTAAAGAAAAAATCTGATTTTATGAATGCATATTTCAACTTTGAAAATTATGTCTTGAGGCAGTTTAACAAACATATCAAACAGTTTCACTCAGATGGAGGGGGTGAATTTATTAACAACAAACTCACTGATCACTTCCTTAAGAATGGAATCATACACTACATTTCATGCCCACATACACCTCAGCAGACTGGCTCTGTGGAAAGAAGACATCGAACTATAAGAGAACTTGGTCTTACCATGCTCTTTCATAGTAGATTACCATTGTTTCTATGGGTAGAGGCCTTTGCCACTGCAGTTTTCCTTATAAACAGAATCCCCACATCCACACTAAACATGAACTCCCCCTATCTGGTTGTCCACAACATGCAACCTGACTACTCCTCTCTTAGAGTCTTTGGCAGCAGATGCTATCCCTACACATGGGACACTAGAAAGCACAAATTTGATCCTAAGACTATCCCTTGTGTCTTTGTAGGATATAGTAATCAGCATAAAGGCTATAAATGCTTCCATCCTCCATCCAGAAAATTCTTTATGTCCAGACATGTCACTTTTGATGAAACTCTACTGCCCTACAAAACTAAGCCTTCTATTAATCCCATCACTGTCTCCACCATCTTTGATTCCTGGACTATCCACCCAGAGGACACTGATACAGACCTCTACAATAACCTTCACACAGCAGATTCAACAATGACCCCAGATCCTACAACCCTTCCTGTCCAGATCCCACCTACTGAACCTCTTGATGTATTATTTTTATATGATTGAATTTACGTGATTTTATTACGTTTTGTTGACAAATTCTATGTAAAATATCTAAAATTATGATATAATTAGTATAAATTATTAATCTTTATAGTTTAGTATAGTTAGTAGTAAAAGTTAGTATTTATAATAAAAGTTGTAGTTTTTGTACCGGTTTTAATGACCGAATATTGTGTCTATTTTACACGGGTATTTTTGTTTATTTCATTGCAGTAATCCTAAGATGAATGAAATCCAGAAGCATGTACACTTTTGAAGTCAATTCAAGTTGTTGAAAGGAGTTATAAAGCGCCACCGATATAAATGATCAAGAGAATAATTGTTTCGAATCTCAAAAAGGACGTATAATACAAATGGCTCATCGAGAATACGTTTTCAAGAAATGGTCTTGATGAAAGTTGTAGAGAATTCAACGAGCTTTTCAACGGAAGTTCGATTATGTCATTCGATATCAAGAATTCAAGTTACGATTTTTAGAAGATAGTGTGTAATTATATATAATTATATATAATTACAACACATGCTAAGTAATGATTAGAGGTAACATGGGGCACATGCTTGCAACTAATCGTAATGATTGCCATCATTACACCGGACCGATCCGGCAGATTTTCAGACCGGTCCGGGAAGGAAGAAAATCTATAAAAGGAGCAAAGAGACTCTCATTAGAGTGTACCAATATATATATACAATATTCTATATATATTCTCTCCTCTTCTTTCTCTTTTTCTTCTCCTTTCTTAGTTTGTAAATAGGCTTTATGCCAAAATAAATTAGTAGTAGTAGTATCGTAGTAATGCTCGGAAATTATCGGAAGTTCGGTGTTCTTTCAAGTCGTTGTAATGTCCGGAAAAGAGCGATTTCGAGTCAAAGCAGCTTGTAATCGGGTAATTTCTATAATAATTATGTTTATGTTTGTTATTTTCTTCTTTTAGTTTTTATAATGTTATTAGGCTAAATCTAATAACTAGCCAAAGTTATGTAATCGTATTATTTCGATCTTTTCGTTAAAAGAATGATGTTAAAATAAAATGATTAAAATTGAGTTAAAATGAATCTTTTTCTATTTCGCCACGTAAAGATAACATATTCGGAATGAAGTAATCAATCGGGATGAATACCACATATAACTGGCGATATGAACTCGACCTGCAGAAGTCAGGATATGAGTAAAAATAGAAAAACCGGAGGGTAAAATGGCCGCCTGATTAACGGAATCCTATTTCCTACCCGGGGCGATTTGTCCTAGTAAAACAAATCTTATTAAAATTTGTACTCGAGATCTTAATAATGTTAAAATCACGCTTTAATTGAAACTACACCGCTTGTATTAAATCGATCCGCTTGACAACCGGAGCCTCTTGAATAACATCGCCATCCGACAAATGGAATCACCTCTTTTATCCGGGGTAGATTTGTACTGCACTGCTTTGACTAACTAAGTTTAGCATGGGGCGCTTTGTGGACATTGGGTCGATGACAATTTGACATATGACAATTTCATACGCCGTGTGAGGAGGAATTGTTGACATTAGAGTACACCGTTTCATTTACTCAATTGGACCTAATAAAAAGGAAGATCGAACACATTCTATTAATTGAAAAGATCGAATAAATTGATTACATATACTTTGGCTAGTCTAGTCTATAAACTATATATTGGTATCTATATATATATATATATATATTTTACTATTTATGTATATCTATATATATTATATTAAAATCACTTTTAAATTACGCATTTATTTTATGTTGGTTAGAGTAGTAGTAATCTGTGTTATAAAATTGCGGTTTAGATCGAGTTAATAGCAGCTCTTTGGTGTTTAACCACACTTAAAAGAATTACCACTTTTTCCCCGAGGATTCGACACACGACTCACCACTTTATCACTACGATTTGACCCGGCACATCGCCGGTTAGATCCGTCTAACCTAGAAAAGGTCTGTCCCTTTCTTGACGCCGCTTTAAGGTCCGGTTTGGCGCTGGGCCGATCGCCTTTCTCGCGCCGTTGCCGGGAGACAAAGTCGCTATTTTTTTTTGTGTCTATGGTTACTACTTGTATTAGCTTAAAATTCTCGAGGATAAACCAACACTCTTCTTATCACATTTCTTTTTTTTTTATTTTTCGTTGGTATCTACTTTCTTTTAGTACCAATTTTCTTCTTCTTTAAAACTCGAGCATTTTTCTATTTTAATTAGTTGATGACCAGAAGCGGTAAAGCCTCACTTACTCCTTATAAGCCTGATATAAACGCTACGAAAGGCGCTATGGATAGAGAGTAAACGTGGTCAAACCAAATTAGGACTCTTGGAAAATCTCCAACGGAATCATCTTCTAATAAAAATAAAGAAAATATTTGAAACTAGTGATGAAACAAACGAACAGAGGCTAGATCATGCTTTAGGGCATGGACAAAACCCCGTTAATATTAATAATAATCGAATAATAATAATAGGAACAATCAAGATCGGAACCGTAATAATCGTAATAATCCGCCAAACCCGAGACCTATTCGTGATCAAACTGTAAGGAGAAACCGGACTAATAATCCCATACTTTTACCGAATGAAGGAGCGAATAATTTCAAATTAAGTCTCATCTTTTGGTTTAATTGACGCAAGAGCCCAATTTCTAGGAGAAGATGATGAAGATCCACATCATCATCTCTATCTGCTTGAAGAATCGTGCAATACAACCAAAAGTCAAGGTGCTCATAAGGAATTAACGAGGATGACTATGTTTTTTTTTCTTTAAAAGGAAGAGCCCGAGATTGGTTTATGTCTCTTCCACACCACTCGTTAACTAGTTGGGAGGATATTCAAACTGAATTTCAAACAATATTTCACTCCAGACGGAATTTGGAATTAAAAGTCGAGGTTGCTAATTTTAGACAAGGATCTCAAGAAACACTTGGGAATGCGTGGGAAAGGTTTAAAAATTGTTAAGAGCTTGTCCCGATCATGGTTATTCCTTAGATATGCAAATTCAACTTTTCTCGTCAGTAAATTAAGAAAAGATTCACGTGCAGATGTAGATCATGCATGTGGTGGTTCGTTAATGATGAGTGAAGCTCAAACAGCATTTACGATGCTATAGAAAAGATTTCCAAAAACAAATGAATGTGGGAAACCGGTTCTAGCACTAGAAAAGTAGCTTTTGCGAAGGATGTACGCCAAATACGGAAGTTCTAGCACATTTGGAGAATTTAAGTAGAAAGTTTGATGGATTACAACAAGGTAAGAATCAAAATTCGTAAAATAGTACTCCAACCGAATACTCAAATCATGATAATGTGTCATTAGGGATAGAAGAACCAACAGGATATTCAAAAGAGGAAGTGAGTTTTTTCAAGAAAGATAGAATTTGAACAATGCATATTCAAACTCATTTAATGTTATTGTAAGAGACCACCCAACTTTTAGATGGTCCGAAAACCCTAGTAAGCCGTGACAACCGCCGTATCGATTCAAAGATAAGAATATGAATAATAATCAAGTTTATCAAGGAAATACATCTAATCGAATTTACAATCATTACCAAGATCCTATCCTCAACATACCACTCAAAGTATACCAAGAACTCAAAGTTCAACTCAACCTCGCAGTAAGGGGTTGAAAAATGGGAAAACTCGATGGAAAATATGATGGGTGTAGTATCTACTCAAGCTAAGAATATGGAAACAATGATGACTTCTATAGGTTCATCAAGAAGGACATGAGTACAATGAAAACATCTATGAGTGGACATGATACTGTAATGAGAACGATAGAAGCTTCATTAAGGAATATGGAAGATCATTTGAGTAGGGAAGGTGAACGAATAACAAGTAGACCTCCCGGAGGATTACCAAGTAACTTGAAAGAAACCCAAGAGAGGTAAATGTTGTAGTTACGAGAAGTAGGAAACTCTATGGTAGTAATGGAGTAGAAAACTCGGGAATAATGAAGTAGAAAATGATTTAGATAAAAATGAAGAGACTAAAGATGAACTTGACTTTACGGATGAGGAAGAAGAAATCATAGAGAATTTCTTGAAAAGGAATAGAAGTTTGGGACCGAGAAGGAAGGTGAAAATGGGTAAAAATCCCTAGAATTTTGAAAGACCCCATGGATAAAGATTTAAGGAATCTATTTAAGGAACATGTTTAGAGTAGAAGATAAAGAAAACAAGGATGAGAAACAGAAGAATCAAGGAGTATGAAGTAGAGATTGATTCAGTGGAACAAATTAAAAGAAAAATTCAAGAACTCAAACATGGCGATCAAGTAATACTCCAAAGGATAAAGGAAAAGAGAGAATGACTTCAAACCAAAGGTTATAGATTTAGAGTCTTTACCTTTTCCACCTAAAGATCAAATTAAAAAGATTAAGACCGATCAGTATGCTCGCTTCCTTGATACTTTTCGTCATATTCATGTTAATATCCCTCATATCAAGCTCGATAAATATGCCTCGCCTATGGAAAGTTTTTGAAGGATATACTATCAAATAAGAAAAAATTAGAGGAATATGAGAATATATGCCTAAATGAAGAATGTTCTGCATTCTGCAAAGATAAGTTACCACCTAAACTAAAAGATCCGGAAGTTTTACGATTCCGGTGTGAAATTGGAGGATTTTTGTTTAAGAAGGTCTTATGTGATCTTCGAGCTAGTATAAATCTCATGTCTTATGAGGATTATAGAAAGCTAGGCATAGGAAAGCTTACTAAGATCGAAATGACTCTTGCAAATGGCGCATGATCGATTAAGTACCCTAAAGGAATTATTGAGGACGTATTGGTTAAAGTAGACAAGTTCTATTTTCCAAAGAGACTTTGTAGTTATGGAAATGGAAGAAGGATTTTCAGCGCCGCTTATCTTAGGACGCCCATTTCTAGCTACAGGAGAACTTTAATCGATGTTCGTAAAGGAGAATTAATTTTGAGAGTCAATGAAGATGAAGTTGCTTTCAATATTTTCAAAGCTATGAACAATCAATACACATCACCGTAATCATGTTCTTTATATAAGATATTCATTCTGGTCTATGATAATCGGCTACCAACTTTTGAAGATAGATTAGAAGAATGTTTAACTTTATCTATCTATAAAGAAGATGAGGAAGACATTGAAATGAAAGAGATAATCCTTTCTCTAGATAAAGGAAGTTTTACTTTTAAACCACCATGGCATAAGTATTTAGAATTAGAACTAGAAGGACCAGCTTCTTAAATCATCAATAAGATCCGCCTAAGAACTGGAATTGAAACCGCTACCTTTAAATCAAATATGCTTTTCTTGAAAATGATAACTTTTACCGCTTATTATTTCATCAACTTTAACGGAGCAACAAGAAGATCAATTACTAGAATGTTGAAAAAGCATAAGAAAGCTTTTGGATGGACAAATGCCGATATTCAAGGTATTAGTCCGGAGATATGTGTTCATAAGATAATTCTAAAAGAAGATGCTAAACCTTGTATTCAACCGCAACGCCGCTTCAACCCGAATTTACGCTTAATCGTTAAGAAAGAGGTTATTAAGCTATTAGAAATGGGAATAATTTTTCCTATATCGGATAGTGAACGGGTAAGTCCAACTCAAGTTGTACCAAAGAAAGGAGGTTTCACAAAGGAAAGAGAATGATAAGAATGAATGGATTCCAACAAGTGGAAATTACAGATATCGAATGTGCATTGATTTTAGAAAACTAAATGATCATACTAAGAAAGATCATCATCCACTTCCATTCATAGTGCAAATGTTAGAACGCTTAAGTGGACATAAGTATTACTGTTTCTTAGATGGTTATTCAAAGTTATATTTACAGATATTCATTGCAAGTTAGAGATAGGGAAAAGACAACTTTCACATGTCCTTATGGAACTTTTTGCGTATAAAAGAATGCCGTTTGGTTTATGTAATGCTCCTGCCACGCTTCAAAGATGTATGATGTCTATATTTTCTCGATATGGTTGAGAAATTCTTAGAAATTTTTATGGACGACTTTAGTGTTTACGGAGACTCTTTTAATGGCTGTTTGTTACACTTAGAACGAGTGTTACAATTGTGAGGATACCAATTTAGTGCTTAACCTGGGAAAAATGTCATTTAATGGTATCGGAAGGAATTGTACTAGTCATAGAATCTCCAAGTAGGAATTGAAGTTGATAAAGCTAAAGTCGAGGTAATCGAAAAATTGCCTCCACCGGCTAATCTAAGAACGTTAAGAGGATTTCTTGGACATGCAGGATTTTATAGGAGATTTATTGCAGATTTTTCAAAGATAGCAAATCCTCTAAGTCATTTGCTTGAAAAAGAAGTATCTTTTAATTTTGATAGTAAATGTATGAAAGCATTTAAGACCTCGAAGCTTAAGTTGATTATCGCACAAAGATTGGTGGCACCAGGATCGATTTACCTTTTGAGATTATGTGTGATGCAAGCGATTTTAATGTAGGAGTCTGCTTTTAGGTCAAAGGTATAATAGAATTCTCAAAGCTATTTACTATGCATCTCATACGTTAAATGCAACTCAACTAAACTATGCAACTACAGTAAAAGAACTGCTGGCTGTATTTTTGCCTTAGATAAGTTTAGATCAGATATTGTTGGCTCTAAGGTAATAGTTTATATACACTCATTCAAAGATTGAAATATTTAATGAGTAAGAAAGATGCGAAACCACGCCTTCTTAGATGGATTCTCCTACTTCAAGAATTTGATATTGAGATTAAAGATAAAAAGGAAGTGAGAATGTAGTAGCGCATCATCTAAGTAGAATGGAAATCGAGGAAGAAATAGGAAATGAAATTAAAGATTCGCTTCCGATGAACAATCGCATTTAGAATCGATACTCCTTCAACCATGCAGCTTATTAAAGAAAAGAATTCCTTCTAAGGAAAATTCACCTTGGTTTGGAGATATCATTAACTACTTAACTCGTGATTACATTCCGCCTCATTGGACTTGGCAAATGTAAAAGAAGTTCTTTTATGACTTAAAATTTTATTACCGGGAGGAACCAGATCTTTTCCGTAAATGTTCGGATGGAATAATCGTAAAATGTGTGCCTGATAATGAAATTTTAAGTGTTTTATCGCTTTGTCATGATCGTGAGGCAGGAGGTCATCATGGAGGTTGGAAAACTGCTTTTAAAGTCTTGCAATGTGGTTTTTATTGGCCTACACTTTATAAAGATGCGTATACATATGTTAAATCTTGTGAATCATGTCAAAAATGGGGAAATATATCGAAAAAACATGAAATGCCTATGCAACCTATTTTAGAATGTGAGTTATTTGATGTTTGGGGTATAGATTTCACGGACCTTTCCTATATCGCTTGGAAAAAGATTTATTCTTGTAATGGTAGATTATGTTTCGAAATGGGTAGAAGCTGAAGCTCTTCCCACTAATGATACCAAGGTTGTCATACGATTCCTTAAAAAGAACATATTCACTAGATATGGCATTCCAAGGGCGATCATTAGTGATAGAGGTTCACACTTTTGTAATCGACCATTTACTAAGTTAATTGAAAATATGGTGTAACGATAAGTTAGGAACGCCTTATCATCCGCAGAAACCGTTGGGTGCAGAGGTGTCGAATAGAGAGATTAAAAGAATCATAGAAAAACAAAGTGGATTCAAACCGTAAAAAACCGGGCGCTTAGACTAGATGATGCGCATGGGCATACTGTAATGCCTTTTAAAACTCCAATTGGTCGTTCTCCTACAAATTAGTCTTTGGTAAATCTTGTCATCTCCTCAAAGAGAGTTAGAACACCGAGCATTCTCGGGCTATTAGATTTTTAAATTTCGATCCTAAGGTCAGCCGGTGATCATAGACTACTTCGATTAATGTAATTAGAAGAATTTCGCCTTGATTCATATGAAAATGCTCGATCTACAATGAACGCACTAAATCCTTCCATGATAAGAGAATATATAGTCGTGAGTTCCATATAGGTGATCGAGTGTTATTGTACAATTCACGCTTAAAGTTGTTTCCGTGAAAGCTTAAATCAAGATGGACAGACCATTTAAAGTAACACGAGTTTATAACTGGAGTCATTGAACTAACTAACGGGAATACAACTTTTATAGCCAATGGTCACAGGTGAAACTATTTCGGAAGGTGAAGAAGTCTCTCTCATAAATGAAGTGATGTTGCCGATCGACCTCCAAAGACTAAAAGCAAAGGTTTTAAAAGTCGAAAGTATCAAATTACTGTGTTTTATCTTTACTTTTATATGTCTAAACTAGTTTCGCTCTTTTACCGGATAGACGTAAAAGAACCTGGATGTCTTTTTTAGATAGATTAGAGTTTTTGTTTTGCTTTTGAAGTTTGGTTTTAATAGAGATATCGCTTTACTATGAAGCCTTAGTTTTTGAAAAGAACAAGCAATTGTTGAGAGAGAAAAAATTGAAAGAAGTTTGTAATGGTACGTCGAGAAGCTCGAGCAAAGAGAAGGGCTAAGTTTTTAAGGAAGTGCGTAATCTGTGGAAAGATTGAACACAATGGGCAATGTGGGAAAATATAACTCAATCTCAGAGTGAGTGTTTGAATGTAATTAAGAATGGAACGACAGTGGTTAACCTAAAATCCCGATGGACTTCCAAGACTTAATGCAAACGCTACATTTCTAGGATATAGTTTGCTTGAACGGTATGTTAGAAATCTTGAGTTTATAGAAATTGAAGAATTAGAAACCCCGTAAGTTCAAGTCTTTTTCTTTTAGTTTTATAAAATTTTTTTATAACTTTGAAAATTTTATAAAATTGATCTTTATAAAATTAAGGAGTTTAATAAAAGTTTTATAAAAGTTCTTTAAGTTTTTAGATATTTTATAAGAATTAATAGAAATTTATTGAATTTTTATAAAATTTTAAATAAGTTTTATAAAGATTTTGAGAAATTGTTATAAAATTTATAAATTTTATTTTAAAGTTTTTATTGAGTTTTATAAGTTTTATATCAAAAAAAAAAAAAAAATCGGAAAAAAAAAAAAAAAAAAAATTCACACGGACCGGTCCGGGTTCGAAAGTTAACCTAAAAGGACGGATCTTTTCTTCTTCTTCATTTCTCCTCTTTTCTTCAACAAAGAATCGCAAAGACCATCATCTCCACCCCCAAAAAATTTTTATTTTTCTTCTCAAAAATACAAATTACACTATACCATTACATACATTCTTCCTCTTTACTCTCTCTCTCTTCACCAATAGTGAAAAATTTGAAAAAGATCGAACACAAGCTCCATTTCATCCCGGAGGCTTATACGACTTTTCCGGCCACTTTTCACTGCTTTTGTTCACTATAAGGTATAATTTGTTTACTCTAGTTATCAATTTCATGATTTTTATAATTTTTAGATTTATTTTCAACTGCTTTTGAATTTTACGTGTGTTGTGACATTTTATTTTGTGTTGTTTTTTCTCGTTGTTTTTATTGTTGTTTTGTCAATTCAATATCGTAGAGAATGGCCTCATCCAAATAAAA
>CM047810.1:103518446-103746475 GCA_026214975.1 Gentiana macrophylla
ACACATTGTCTAATGTGGGACATTTCAACAGATCAAGCCGTATCTCACTTATATTATTAACGTAGGCAAGGATGAGTGAAAATTGAAGGGCGTGATGTTAGTGATGTGTGTAGAACGGAACGGAAGCAAGAGACCCATTGGTGTGATATGATTTCTCGGGAAATTCTATCCCAGACTGTTCGTGGTGCACTGGGACACGTGTCAGTCTGGGATTGGACCAATACAAATATTTAATTGATAGGAAAAAAGGCATGTAAAGGTTGGGAAATTGTTTTGGTATGGGCACCGAACCAATAAAGTAACTGTGCCTAGTATATTTCATTTTAGCACCGAACCTTATATTCATTTTCACACTAGATCTCCCATAAGATTTTTTTATGTATTAATTTGTTTAGAAAAAGAAAAAGTAGAGTTAAAATAATTAATTTTTCTTACCTGCAAATTTTTTTATAACTTTTTTTAACAAAATAAAAGTTCTTTGTTCCGTAAAAGTTCTTTGTTCCGTAACCTGAAAGATAACCCATTTGTGAAAAAATAATTACAAATAATGAAAGAGCAGTGATAACACCATAACAAAATAGCCAACATTGTACACAACATATTTTATGGCCAATGATTTACGTGTGACCTATTGAATCATACGGGTCCCAAAAAAATCAAAAGTTTAAAATTTTATTGTGGTATTTGTTGTGTATATTTTGTTGTGACACAAACATTTTTTATAATGAAATTGTAACTTCGTTAAAACAATTGAACGTTATATACATTTTTTTTAGAGACCATACCGGTTTAAAGAGTATATAAAATAATATGATAAATGACATTTGTTACAATCGTAATATGATAGTTGTGTTTTATAATAATCCTTGATAAACGGTGCCACATTCTTCGAACTTTTGGTATTTTTTTTTTTTTTCCACACAACGAAATTATCACATTTGGCTTTGCTCTGTATCTTAATTCAACAGTACCACATTCTTCTCTCAATATTTTCTTATATAAGTCATTTCTTACTTTTGTGAATTGCTCGGGAAACAAAAATTGACAATGAAATCAACAATGATTGAAATATAAGATTAAAGAGGGACACCCGCCCGCCAGATAGTGATTTGATACAAGCTAATCTACCCAAATGAAGCTAATAAGATAACACAAGTATTTCCCCAAAACCAAAATCAAATTGAATCACCACAAAGTAATCTTCCATCACCTTTCATTATTATCTATGCTATCATCAGCGTAGCCATATACAAAAGGGAATACACACGTATAGCTAGACACATGGAAATATATTCTTATACATACCATAATTATAATATTGAAGGAATTGGATACATATATACTAGCAAAAAGAATGTTTCATATTTTTATAAAACTCTAAATTTGAAGACTTTGTAGTATACAAAAACTCATCTAACCATGACCATAACTTCTATCTGATGCACGGTCCAAGTAATAAAAATACTCGATTCCTAAATAACACACTAGCAAATATATAGATATGTATAATTTTGATTTATAATAAATCTATGCAAATATATAAAATAATTAAAACAAATTTAATTTTTACAAGATACATAAATGTTATATGTTTAATATATTTAACAAGTACAATGTCAATATAACTAATGACAACTCCATCTAATATCAGAAGATTTGTCTGATTTATCTTTCTTCCTATCTTTTAAAGACGTTTTAGAAGAAGATGGCGTATTAGATTCCAAATTGATCACAAAATCTACCTAATTGTGATTTCTCGGATAAATTCTCGTCTTTTAATTTGTTGATTTAATTTTATTTCATTACAAAGTATTAAACCTCTTGAATGATTGTACATATTAATTTCTGTATGTATAATCATCATAAAGTATATTAAGAAAATCTTTTCTTAAATTTTTCCTAACCTTTTACGCAAAAGATAAGGTAAACCCATCAATAAATTTGGATTTCCAATGAGAGCTTTATTACTCTCTGGTAATTCCATAACTCTATTTAAAAACGTATCTTTATACCAACGAAAATCATTAATGTTTTACATCTCGATTTTGTAATAAAGCTCTGAATATTTTCGCAATGATTATCGAAATTCTACTACGTGAAATGTTCAAGTATTGTAATTCTTAAAGTATAAACTACATTTTCTATTACATTATTATTTTCTTGCTTAACTGTATTTAGAATATGATCTTTATCAGTTAAACTTAAATAATTGTCCCACCAACCTTTTAGTTGGCCTGTAAATCCTGAAATATATTAGTCACATCCTGACATATTACAGGTGTTCTTGGTACCACATTAGCAATTTGCCAATGATCAGGCAGAGGAATTTCCTCCCATTTAATTGATCTAATAGTCGTAATATTCGACTTACTAAAATTAGTCTCAATTAAAATTGTTTCATTCAAAGATTTATCTTTGATTTTACACATAGGATTTAATGTGTGTAAAGGTTTATAATATAACCTATAACATATACAAATTATTTCTGATCCAGGAGCATAGTTATATCCATACCAAAGTGTAGGATGAGGTATATATACATGAATAATGTCAGAACGGGCATGTTTACAAGAAATAGGAAATCCGTCATAAAATCATATAACAAAATGGAATTTTTACTTAATCGATTCCGTCGATAAATAATATACTTTAATCCAACATGTAAAAGCCAACAACCCTAAACGCCACACCTGGGCTAAAGCGGGTATAAACGGCTACAAAAGGATAAAGTTTTATTCATGCCAGAAAGGATTAAAACCTTGTTATACGATTAAAGCCAGAATTCATCTCAACCCTTTAACATACATGTATACATCCTAATTTAATTCAAGACCATACAATGTATTTAAATTTACCTTCACATTATATTTTAACACTTATATTCTTTTAGCCTGTCATTAGGCTAATACGATATAATTAAATAAAAAATAAAAAACAAAACACAAAATAAAAATAACTTACAAATTTTAAATTGTAATCAGCAGAAGTAGAAATTTATTTATCACACTAGAGTTTATTACAAGAAAGAAAGAAGGGGCGAGAAAGCTCTCAAGCTTCCTTCGCCGTTTACGAAATCTAATATATATAGGGGGAGAAAACGCGTGCAAACAGTAAAAGAAAAAGCAAACAGTAAAAAACGCATAATTGGCTACAGTATTTGCCAAAATTCTTAAAGTGAACAGTGAATTTACTGTTCATGTCGGCCAATAGTGCCATTAATTATTATCGATGGCGTCGATCTTCTTGACTTGATCTTTGATGTCATTCTTTGATGCAATTCTTTGATGTTGTTCTTTAATCTTTGTCAATTTCTTCCAATTGTTTTATGAAATGATGAATATCATCAATGTCTTCATTAGGATCTTGTGCATCTTCTACCATATTTGTTGAAGATGTCATCGAAATATCTGATTTGGAGTCATCTAATTTATGACCAAAATTCTTCAATAAGTCTTTCTTCAATTCCAAAACTTAGAAAAATATTTTCTCTTTATACATGGTATATTATCTGTAGTTATATCTACTATAGGTGACCATTTCAAAATCCATGGAATAGAAAATTCCAAAAAGAAATACATTAAACCAGAACATTCTATTAGATGTCCTTGTTTACTTAATTCATATATTTTGGGAGATATATCTACCCAATGAATATATAATTCTCGGAACTCTTCTGGTAAAATTTTTATAGAAGGTCCGTGTAATAACCACCATTGTTGGAACATTAAAATCTGGATATTGGCAGATTTAAAATCTGGATATTGCACGGACCTTCATAAAAATTTTGCAGTAAGAATTCCAGAATTATATATTCATTGAGTAGATATATCTCCCAAAATATCTGAATTAAGTAAACAAGGACATCTAATAAATATTACATTTAATATATTTCTTTGGAATTTTCTATTCCATGAATTTTGAAATGGTCACCTATATATATATAAAACTACAGATAATATACCATGTATAAAGAAGAAAATATTTTTCTAAGTTTTGGACAAAATAATCAAAGAAAGATCCACAAGCTGGCAAAATATTTGGTGAAGAATTATTTCAAGACATCAAGACAAAAATTTGTCAAATGGAAGATTTTGAAGAAGAAAGATTAAACACGGATTGCACACAAAGTCCGTTCAGAGTATCTCCGGAAAGTTAAAGTTAAAGGGATAATTTCTAAAAAGAAATTTTACAATGTTATATGAGCGAAATTGAAGAAAGACTTATTGAAGAATTTTGGTCATAAATTAGATGACTCCAAATCGGATATTTCGATGACATCTTCAACAAATATGGCGGAAGATGCACAAGATCTAATGAAGACATTGATGATATTCATCATTTCATAAAACAATTGGAAGAAATTGACAAAGATTAAAGAACAACATCGGCAATTGCATCGAAGTGTGACATCGGCGTTGAAATCAAGACGGCGTCATCGAGATAATAATTAATGGCACTATTAGCCGACATGAGCAGTAAATTCACTTATTCACTTTCTTGTTCACTTTAAGAATTTTGGCAAATCGTAGCCAATTATCGTTTTTTTTGTTTGCTTTTTCTTTTACTTGCTTTGCACGCCGCCTCTATATATATAGATTTTGAAGCGATGGAAGTAAGCGAGAGCTTTCGCCTCTCCTTTCTTTCTCTTGTAATAAACTCTTTAGTGTGATAAATAAAATTGTACTTCTACTAAGTTACAACTTTGTATATTTGTAAGTTACTTTTAATTTTGTTTTGTTTAAATTAATATTAGCCTAATGATAGGCTAAAAGAATATAAGTGTTAAAATATAATGTGAAGGTAAATTTAAATACATTGTATGGTCTTGTATTATTTTAAGAATGTGTATATAATGATTAAGGGTTGAGCAGAAAAATGGCCATCTTATATGACAAGGTTTTGATTAATTCTGGCATGAATAAAAGCTTAGCCTGTTGTAGCCGTTTATACCCGCTTTTAGCCCAAGTGTGGCGTTTAGGGTTTTGGCTTTTGCAATGGCTTAAGAAATTTATTTGTAGACGGAATTCATAATCAAGTAAAAATACCGTTTTGTTATATAATTGTAGACGGTTTTCCTTATGCTTGTAAATATGCCCATATTGATCAAATTTGTATACACATCCTTCAGTTTTGGTATCATTTATATCATTAACAAACATAGTCTAATATATTCAAATTTATTTTCTACCTCTTTTGCATTAGAGTCTTGCACGAGCACTAGGCTATGAAGCACCGACACTGAATATGGGTGTAAATTAAGCGCTTGTCCGACACATTTACGACCGCGACACGCTCCCGACACGAGCATGTCGTGTAAGTAAATAATGTCGGATTCACACACACGACGCCCATATTGAAATGTCGATGCTTCATAACCTAAGCTTCGATGCAAGACTCTAATGCAAAAGAGGTAGAAAAAGGAAAATTGAGTAAATATACTCATAATTTGATTCCTCGTCGCCGTAGTAAATAGGAGATAAAATAGAATAGTTTTTTCGTCTTTACAAAAAAAAAATTGGCGAAGGAGTGTCTTTGCCGTGTCGGGAGTGTGTCGGACACGGCGCACGACCCCTATATTGAGGTGTCGGTGCTACATAGCTCATACTGTTGATAAGTGTTACAAGAAGCGTGGATTCCCTCCTGGTTTTAAGCCAAGAAGCAGAGTTAATATGGTAGAAACTGCTGGAGAACCTTATGTTGTTCATCATCTCATCATGTGTTGCAGCTAGAAAAGCCTGCATACGATGTTTATACTCATCAAAACGATCTAAAGAACACATCAACATTGCTCTTATTTGTGTTTGGAGAAAAATAAAAGGTTTGCTTTTTTATAGGCTACAAGAATAAAATCATAAGGGTAGTTTGGGGGTTTACAACTTTTTGTATATATAATTATAGTAGGGTTTACTCAAAATGGGGGTTTACAACTTTTTGTATATAATTGTATAGTAAAGTCTACTCAAAAATTGTCGTACTTCAATAAGTACATTCAACTATTTCTAAAAATAGTCATAGAGAGAGATAAACAATTATTTATGGCATTAATTGTCATAAGCCAACAAACATCGGCATACGTAGTTTTATATCATCGAGTTAACGTGGGAAGATACATCGTGGACAGGGTTAACAGGATAGCGGGGGGGGGGGGAGACATGGTGATGGTTATATCTTTTTCCCATTCTTATCACGGCTATGGCCAGAAGCTTGTCATGTCGTAAATGTGTCGGAGACGGTGCACGATGCCCATATTGAGGTGTCGGTGCTTCATAGCCAAGCGCTCGTGCAAGACTCTAATGCAAAAGAGGTAGAATGTGTCGGACACGGCGCACGACGCCCATATTCAGGTGTCGGTGCTTCATGGCCTAGCGCTCGTGCAAGACTCTAATGCAAAAGAGGTAGAAAAAGGATTTGTAGACCCCTATTTTTAGTAAACTCTACTGCCGTTTTGTGTAGACTCTATTACAAATATAAACAAAAAGTTGTAAACCCCTATTTTGAGTAGATCACTTCGTAGTATGTGGTCCAACACTTCTCGTTGGCTCTAGTCTAGGATGAGTGAGTAGTCTGTGCTACCACAGATATGGAATCCATTCCTTCCCTTGGGAAGTACCTCTATTTATAGAGGGAAATTGAGAGGGAACGATGTTTGGGAATTTCAAAATTCGAATGTAATAATGACAAAAACGGTTACCGATTTTCCTTAGCCAATCAGCGCTAAGGACGGTTCAGTTCAAACGTCGTGTCAGTGCACGTGACTTTTTGTATATAATTGAGTAAACTCTAATATACAAAAAGTTGTAAACAGCCGTTTTGAGTAAACTCTACAACAATTATATATAAAAACTTGTAAAACTTTTTGTATATAATTGTAATAGAGTTTACACAAAACGGCGGTTTACAAGTTTTTATATATAATTGTAATAGAGTTTACTAAAAATAGGACACAATTACGACACGACACGCTCCCGACACGCTCTGACACGTGTAGGTTGATAAAATAATAATATTATAAATTTTATTATCCGGCACTCCTAAAAAAATGTTTTCTTTAACGTTTATAGTTATGAACATATGGTATGGAACTCGAATTTTGATGGGGGTTTACAACTTTTTGTATACAATTGTATCAGAGTCTACACAAAATGGGGGTATAGTTAGATAGAGTCTACAAGAGAACTAGGTTCAATCGTAGTATAGTTAGATAGAGTCGAGGTCGATTCCACAGAGACTCGTCTTAAACGGAATATAACTTATGAAACTAAAAGCAAATAAAAGGCGGTCTACGACCAACAAATAACGTAGAATTAAAATTGACACAATAGAAACACAGAACCAACAAAAGACACAACGACAATAAGACACTTATTTTTTTTTATAGGTTTTATAAATAATTGCCAAACGGTATTGATAACGCTAGTAGTAATTACTCCCCCATGCTATGTAGATTGACGACGAGACAAAATAAGACATTTAAGATTAATTATTCTGACTACGAGAGTCATCCCCTAAAATAGATCTAGCTCCGGGTAGGCCATCTAGATCATCGTGCCTCCATTACGTGACTTCACATTTTTAGTCTCCATCTCATATAACTTCTGACACAATTACGAAACTAGGGATGCCGGTATAAACCGTAACCTCATCTAAGCAACATTCCTATGGTTAGGCGTACTTCTTAGACACCGATTCAATCTCTGTCCTAAGTAACAATCACTTTTTAGGTCTCATGTTAAATTACGATGACAAATAATTAAGTTGATCAAGTTTAATTACTCGTTTGAATTACAAAGCAGAGAACCTGACGTAGTCGAAGCCGTTCACAGACAAATCAAGAACATCACGAGATCTTGCTACCCGAGACATAGGCTCATTGCCCGGCAAACTCATTTACGAACGGATTTGCTCGTGAAACGTCTTTTACGTCTCAGATCTACATAAACATGGGTTCGTTAATTAACTACATCACGAAATCAATACACAAAACGACTACTCCATAACGAAATAAATTAGATCTACGAATAAAGATTGCATAATTGAGTAGACATTACCCTCGAAGACGAGCGTGATTCCCACTCCTCGATACGATCTCTAACCGGCGATTCTAACGACTCCGTAATGAACGAACATAAAATAAAGAAAACATATATTGAAAATAAAACAATGTTGTGAATTGTATTCTAGAGTGTATATGGTGTGTCTCAAATGAAATTTGTACAGCTCTATTTATAAGGGTTCAAGCTAATTTAAAGATATATTTCAAAATATCAAAACAATTAGAGATAACTCCCGGCCGATCCTCTATTTTTGGTGATCTCGCCCCCAGAGAGTTAGGGGCTCGCTGCCAGCGAGCTCAATGATTTCTGATTGGCTCGCTGGCTCTTGTCATGCTTTACTCCACGTTTCGTGCTGCTCCGATTTTTATCTTCAATGCATTCCGGATTTGCTTCGATTAATCTTGTAATTTAATTTATCCACTTGCAATTATCCTCCAAAATTATCTCAATCTATAAAATAAATATTTATCCCAAAGTAAATCATATTTAAATAATAAAAACGGATAAATACCAAATTATATCTTATAAATCACACAATACTAAATAATCAATATAAATATGTGATTTAATATAAAATATATATTATTAATATCGATTTAAGGCCAATGTTGATGACGTTTACGGGTAGAATTTGACCGTCATCACTATCCAAGCATATATGTACATGCAGACAATTTAACCGATCCCGCCCCTGTTACGACATTTGCACATTTAGATGCTACTACCATACTATAACGAGGATTAGCTGCCAAGGGTATCTATCCAGCAGTCGATCCTTTAGATTCAACATCAATCTATCATAATGATCCAACTGAAAGCACACATGTTCAATTTCCCGTTTAGTGATTGATGTAGTATGAATATTACAATTGGGTAATTGGGTAATTCTAATTAGGAAAATCGTATAAGAACAATAATATTTAGGTATAATTTCGGACTGAACTCTTGAGAGAGCTGCCTACGTATCCAATTTAAGTAATAAACTGGAATCAAGTCCCCTTCGTAGTTCAGGGTGTTCCTTATATAGCCGTAGATCGTGTATCTCGTCCTAGACGTGCTGGGAAGTTATCATCGATTATCTTCTGGACGTGGGGTCTACCCACGTAAGCAAACAGTTGAAGTGTTATTGACTCGGTCTTCACCACGTTCAGCCTGCTACTCTGTCCAGAAACCATTCTGGTCAGAACACGGTGAGTCTGCTCTCTCTCGATCGTTACATCCGACTTTCTTGATCTGATCAAGACTTTCGGCATCCCGCCTTGCCGGCCCATTTATCTTTGTTATCTAACTATGGACTTGGCCCAATTATAGGTAATCCGACCCAGTGGGCCCATGTATCATCATAAGTTCCCCCAGACTAGGGTGGAATGCTTTACAGCTGCCCTAGCCTGAAATGCTTCAACTTCCGTTATTAATATTACGTGAAACGAGGCCAAGTTGCATTCATTTGTTATCATTATAACCGTGGACTGAACTCTTGCGTCGCTTCACTTCTTGTCACATAATTATTTCTCTTTCCACATTACTCTTCTATTTTAAACCTTTGGAAACGCTTTTCTGCAATCACAAGTAAGTCTTTATCTTTACGTTATTCTGCATTTCTTTTAAATCTTTGATTCTTTCATGAGTTTGAGAGCCCACACTGCTTCCAGTGGATCTGTAGAGAAATTGTTTGAGTCTCCAGAAAAGATTTCTAGGGCCATAGAAAGTGAAGAAGTGAATTCTTCTAACCCTGTTTTTTGTCCTGAAACGGTAATAAACCCCAATCATCCATCTTCTTCGATTGATTTAAGAAATACCTCCACTTTTGGAGATAATCCGCTGTGTCTTTTGCCTTCTCACCTTCTGCCTCCTGGGATTTTTACTCCCACTTTAATTGTTCATCAGTACCCAGAAGAGCATACCGCCTTTTTAAATACTCTAAAGAGGGAGATCAATCGTTTTGATAAAACCAAGGCTATAATGGCTTGTCATGGCGTTGCTAGCAAGATGACCAAAACAGAGTTATCCAGTTTATTGAAAACTTACAAAATTCACACTGACCCATTTGAAGTTGTTCTCCCAAAATCCACTGAATATGCTTACAGTCCCCCAACGGGTTTCTGTACAGTATACGCTGATCCGCTTCACAGTGGGTTGAGATTTCCTCTTCCCCCTGGGTATGTAGAGATAATGAAGTATTACAAGTTGGGAGTTGGTCAGATCCATGCAAACAGCGTCAAATTCCTCATAGGTTTTATGATCTGGTGTCGTCTGAACACCACTCCCTTCACAGTAACGTTATTTAGGAATTTCTACCAGTGCAAGTTAACGCAAGGTAGCGGGGGGTGGTATCATTTCTGTCGTAGGGCCAATGCTCCAGTTATCCCTGTAACTGGCAAAGATAAAACCAAGAAGAAGTGGCAAGAGCACTTCTTCTTTGTGAAGCATAATACGGATATCAACCTGGGGCGATGGAATACCTCTTCCATGAAAGACAAGTTGGAAGACTTTATTGATGCTACCCTGTCCCAATACCTTGTCAGCAACAAAATATCCCTTAGCTTAGATTATATAAGTTCTACCCTGATAAATGCTGCTCAGACGGCAGGGCCGGTTGGCTACGTGGAGTTCTCCAAAAAACAGTACAGAAAATGTATGTTTGTACTTGTCTTTTGTTTTTGTTTTTGAATGACTTTAATTGTTTCCGTCTTTGTAGTGGCCAATGTAGACGATCTAATTAACATTGATGCTGATGAGGTGGAAGAAACAGAGCAGATACCGGAGGACTCTGAACAGACATTGTCTGTCATCGCTGAGGGTGGTGATGTTTCTGGTCAGCAAGATGCCGTGGAGACATGCCTTAACTCTGGTAACGCTGCTCAGGAAACCATCTCTACTGCAATTTCCTCTGATCAGAATATTCTGACCACAGTTAATCCTGTGGATTTGACTGTTGAAGAATATCTTCCTGGTGTCCAGTCTACTGGCTTGAATGCAGTGCCTCTCAGGACTGTTTCCCAAAGACAGAAGAAGAGGCACAGATCCACCTCCTCTGGTAGTTCTGCAAGTGGTTCTTCCTTCAATTTTGAGGATATGTCTGCTGATGACTTTGTTGATTCTGTAAGTGGCTTTTTTTGAAAGCTCACTTTTCTTTTCATTTTTATCTTCTAAGACCTTTCCTTTTTGCAGTGCTACCGCTTGGGTAAAGCATTGCATAAGAAAACTGCTAGCATAGCTGGGGACATTTCTGCCCTGCAACAAAAAGTGGTTCAGTTGGACGAGGCCAATGCTAAGGTGGCTAATTTGGAAGAAACCAACCTTGCTGCTCGTCGGGAGATTGAGCAATTGAAAGCTGACCTTGCCAAAGCTGAGGGTTTGATATTCACCCAGGATGAGCAATTAAAACTTAGAGATGAGCATCTGAGGCAGATGAGATAGGAGAACCAGCAGCACCTGGCTATGGCAAAGAAGATGAAGGCCGATTTCGACGAAACTGTGAGGCAGATGGAGGAAGCTCCTGCTCAGAACGTTGTCAAAAAGGTTGTTGCAGAGTATAAAGTTGCTCCTGAAACTCTTGAGGAAATCCAGGTGATATTGGCTCCTGCTTTGCGTAGAGGATACACCCTTGGCGTTGATGAAGCTAAACCGGCCGATTTAGTGATTAGTACTTTGCCTAATCATAAGTTATATGATAAGAAGCGGGTGAAGTCTTTACGAAGCGGTATGATGAGTATAAGAGTGGGGAGGACATTGTCCGCAAGTATGCCAAGAAGAAGTCTGCTCAACCTTCTACGACTTCTGCCCAGCCCTCTACTACTAATTTTGTCCAGCCTTCGGTTACTCCGTCCTCTTAATTTATGCTTTCTTGAACACTTTGGATTTTTCTGTACCTTTTGAACAGCTTTAAATGTAATGATTTATCTGTTCAGCTTTTGATGTTGATACTTTGATCCTTTGGAATATTTGAATCTGTTTCTTTTTTGATATTTTCTGGGCTTTGAGTCTGCTTCTTGTTGCGCTGCAAAGAAGTTAGGATTATTTATCCTTAGCTTCTTTATCTTTATAATATCGCTGCATAGAATTTTATTTGTGTGCTCTGCACAGAATTTTCTTGCGCTGCAAGTTTAACACTTGTGTGTTTTGTAATTGGGTCCGCTACCCAGAATACCCTTGCCCTGCAAGTTTGGCACTTTCATATATTTTTTATTTGTGTGATCTGCACAGAATTTTCTTGCGCTGCAAGTTTAACACTTGTGTGTTTTGTAATTGGGTCCTCTGCCTAGAATACCCTTGCCCTGCAAGTTTGTCACTTTCATATATTTTTTATTTGTGTGCTCTGCACAGAATTTTCTTGCGCTGCAAGTTTAACACTTGTGTGTTTTGTAATTGGGTCCTCTGCCCAGAATGCCCTTGCACTGCAAGCTTGGCATTCACATTTTTTAAGTGGAACTTCTGCCCAGAGTGCTCTTGCGCTGCAAGTTTGGCACTTTTATCTTTTAAGTGGGACTTCTGTCCAGAATTTTTGCGTTGCTAGTTTACTAATAATCAAGCATCCTGTCTTTAATTCCTTGTTCCAACACAAGTTAAAAACATCCACACGTATAATCACAAAATTGAAAAGGGAATAATAATTCAAAGTAGCATTACTCAAAGAAATAAAATTATTCTAAGGAAAAAATTTCCTTAGGTGAACAGCATTCCAACTTCTAGGAATTGTTTTTCCAGAGGCATTAGCTAGTTGATAAGATCCTTTTCCATTCACTTTGATAATTTTATAAGGACCTTCCCAATTTGGGTCTAGCTTTCCAGTGGGGCCTTGCTTACTGGCGTCATTTCGCCTCAGCACTAAATCGCCTTCTTAAAATACGTACCTCTAACTTTGGAGTTGTAGTATTGGGCAATCCTCTGCTTGTACTTGGCCATCTGTATCAGTGCAATATCGCGTTTATGTTCCAGCTCGTCCTTGACATGCAACAAGTCTACCTCCTGCGTTTCTGGACAGTATAACTCTGTCCTGTGAGACTTGTGTCCAATTTCTGCTGGTATGACTGTGTTGGGGAGATTTTGCATCATTAAAACAAAAGAAAATTTATAAACCTATACTACCATGCAAAACTACCTCCTAACCGGCCGAATACCGGGTAGTTGCTAGTAAAGTTGGATAAGTACGGGTATCGATCCTCAGGGAATTGGGATGTTGACTCTAATTTCACTAATTCCTTTCAATTGTTACTCAAGAAACGAATAAGCGAAAAGCAAACATAAAAACGTAAAGAACAATGAGAATAAATCTAACCTAGGAAAACAAAATAAAACAATCTAAACTAAAAAGACATGGGATCAAACAAAGCACAAACCTACGTGATCTCAATCCTAGTTCAATTCATGATTCTAATTCGATTTGTGGTTTCACCTTTTCACGAGACATAAACCCCTAATTCCTTAGTGAATTTATTCTCAAACTACGGATTCCTAATTCCTTAGTAAATCCAATTTATCAATCTCTACTCTCTCGTAAGTTGAAACTGATTTCCATACAACACTCGGTGTAGATTCAGGTTAACTCTCGTATTTTAGAATCTATCAACCTAGATGATTAATCGATTAACTTGTCATCATTAACGATTAAAAATCATATCTTCCTATGGTGATCTAACGTTTATGCAACTTCCGTATTATAAACATCAATAGAGAACTAATTTTCCAATCTATTCTCATGGAATCATGAGCACAAAGAAAGATACAGAAAGAACCAAGACCATGAAATAAAACTGGAATTGAATAAATTGAGAACAAACTCACATAGTATTGGACAAGGATTGATCCAAGAAACGGAAAAGAAAAACGAACTAATCTACTCCTAATCTAACCTCGGTTCACCCGAGCACAAGGCTCGGGTGACCGCCTTCAACTCTCCAAGATGCGGTGAGAGCTCTCTTTTGATGTGAAGAAAAACATGGATGATTTAGGGTTGGGGCGATGGCTGTTTAAATAGAGTTTTAAGTCGGCTGGCTCAAAGTCGGCGGTGGACGCTCGTCCGCTTTTATGGACGCCCGTCCAGGATGCTTGGACGGAGGATGGACGCCCGTTCACCTAGCGTCTGAACTCTCTGTATGTGAATTACAATTCCGAACGCTCGTTCACTTTATCAAACGCCCGTCTGGGATGGACGGGATGCGGACGCTCGTTCGCTTTGCCTTGACATCGAATTTCTTGATTTTTCCATCTTTATCTTGATTGATTTCTTTCCTTATCTCTTTTATTCTTCCATATCTTTAATTGATCCTCTTCCATCTCGAATTTAGCCTTTTAGGATCACCTTTTCCAACATAATTGAGTATCTACAACAATAGGAAAACATACCAAAACATAACACAATTCCAAAATAACATAAAATAATCATTTAAGCACATAAATCAATACGTTTTCATATTTAACCATTAAAAACCTCATTTACTCAATTAATCAATTATAAACTCGATTCTATGAAAATAATCCAAATATGAGGAAATTGATATATAAAACATATGTGAAAATCACTATAATTTGACCCTAAACAACACCCCCACACTTATCTTTTTGCTCGTCCCCGAGCAAAACAAAACAAAGTCAAGCTCGAGAGAAATAAACATCTACACAAATATGAAGTATATTCAATAACTTAGAAGTTCACCCGAGTGAGTGTGTGCAAAGCCATAATAAACTTCCACTAAGATCCACAATTTGAAAGTTATTCAAACCAAAACTAGCCCGGTTTCCCATCTAAGTTAGAAATATTCAAAAATTATAACGGGCATTTTACAAAACATACATATCCCAAAAAGAAATAGTAGAGAATATCTAAAACATTTCTCGACGGACTCAGAGATAATCCCTACAACATATCCTTCGATTTATCTTGGGTATAAGATTAACGATAACTAAGTCCTTACTTATTCATAATAATATATTTCAATATTTTCACTTTTTTCACATTTTTCTAACACACATCGTAATAAGCTTTTGCCTCATAGCGTAATAGGACATTTCAAGATAATCCCTACCTTACTCCAATCATAAGGCAACTATAAACCGATGGCTCGTGAGCTTTTGGTCATCATAGTGGAATAGGACATCGTGGTACACCCTACCTCACCCAAATCATAAACCCGACTTCCGACACACACAATTACAATTATGTTTACTTAGAGAGATTTACATTGGCGGTGGAAAAGATTATTTTCTAGTAGCCACGCACCACTTGAGCATAACACCTCAAGTAAACAATTTATTACTATTGCAAAGACTTAATCACGTTTCACTTATCACATTCAAACTTACTGAGATATTCACAGATGTCATACTTTAATCCTAGAATACAAACTACTAAACTTTTCAAGAATTGTACATAAGCAAAGAAACATGCTATAATCATCAAAAATCTCCAACTAAAATGGGTAGGCTTTCAACATTTAGCTCATCATTTACTATGGCATGTGAAAAAGAGTGTCGGGTGAAACAACTAAAATTACTAAATATACGAATCTGAAGATAAATGATATAAACTCAAGCAAAGATATGCCTTTGTCTACTCGGGACTTAACAAAAAAATTGAAAATTAAGCACTTTTCATAGAAAATTATAACTAATATGAGCAAATGAAAGTAGACACATAAATCATCTATCCTTCCCCACACTTAGATTGCAACTTGTCCTCAAGTTGTGCGAGAATAAAGAAAAGATAAAAGAACTTAGCCGATTTCGTGATGATCCGAAAATTGGTGAAGAGGACAACAATGGTGATGTCATATGAGTCCTTCCCGACTTCAAATCCAAAGCTAGCTTAACAAAGACAAACTAGAAATGTACTGCACCACTCGACGAAACATGGCGGATCTCGGGGACACGGGGAATAACAAATTGCGAACTCAGGGCGTAAGCACATGATATAACGGCTCGAGATGGAAAAATCACCACACAGAGGAAAGTGCAGGACACCTAAGCATCAAATAAGCCACAGAAGCTTATAATACAAATACAGTCCAACATGTGCATACAGAAATAATGATACATGGAACATTACAAAATAGTAGGGCTAGGTGCAACTACATGAAAATATATTACAATGCAGCCTACATGATATGCAATAATAATAATGATGGCATATGGAAAACCAACAGTAACCATCATAAAAAAAAACGAGGTAGTATTACGGAAACCGACAGTTAACTACACTCAAGAAAAATAAAAGAAAATAGAGAAACAATGCAACTAGATGACATGCAACTAAATGATATGCATCTAAATGATATGCAAAAATAAAAGAAAATAAAAGAAAGAAAACTAGCCCACTATATGCAACACGACATATATAAAATAAACGTCTACCAAATAATGACAGGTTACGATAAACGACAGTGCTGTTCATTACATGCAATGTAGACGCGCCTTAAGACTCATCAAAGGTGATAGCATTATGGAAAACCAACAGTTAGCTATACTAAACAGGTATAACTCATATGGATCGGCGTAGCATACGGAAAACCGGCGATAGCTACCCAAATGAGTTAAAAATAAAAAAGAAAGCACATAAGTCTTAAAGCTTAAAAGATTCATCATAACGGTATGTAGCATACGGAAACCGACATTAGCTACTTTAACTATGAAAACAAGACAAGTTATAGCTTACGAGAACCGACAGTCACTATAACTTGCATAGATGAATCATATATAAGGAATTGATCAATTATCTAACATGGATTCATAGATGGAAAATTGGACACATGCAAGCTCAGGACATCTATGTAAAAGAAATAGCCACAGAAGCTCATATGAAAGAAATCCATATTAAATAAAGCATTAAAAATAAAGAAAAAGAAAAATTGGAACACGACGCAGTTGGGCGCTCGTCCAACCTTCCTCTCAACGCGCAGCGTTCAATCCTTCCGAGCAGCGTTCTCCTGGAAATTCGGCCTTTGGGCGGCCATTCAACGTACCAGGCGCTCGTTCACCAAGCATTTATGAAGCGGGCGGGCGTTCACTACCTTGAACGCTCGTCCACACAACCAATATGCAACAAAAACCAAAGCAGGCAAACACAAACCACCCTAAAACTCATAATTCAAAACATCACAAAGACATACACGCATGACCACAGACAAATTTCAGCATAGGAGTTAGATTAGATAACACATAAACATATAAACTTCACGTAAAACAAGTTGAGTAAAAAACTTTTGCACATTCTTAACCTAACGGTCATCGAAACACGGCAAAATAAAAACTCTCAACTTGGTATACGCTACTTTTTATTAAAAACAAAAATAAAACGTAACAAAATCGAGAACTAACAAAACTAGATTCAACATGACACCTATTCCCCGGCAACGGCGCCACTTTTGTTGGGGAGATTTTGCATCATTAAAACAAAAGAAAATTTATAAACCTATACTACCATGCAAAACTACCTCCTAACCAAATTAATACCGGGTAGTTGCTAGTAAAGTTGGATAAGTGCGGTATCGATCCTCGAGGAATTGGGATGTTGACTCTAATTTCACTAATTCCTTTCAATTGTTACTCAAGAAACGAATAAACGAAAAGCAAACATAAAAACGTAAAGAACAATGAGAATAAATCTAACCTAGGAAAACAAAATAAAACAATCTAAACTAAAAAGACATGGGATCAAACAAAGCACAAACCTACGTGATCTCAATCCTAGTTCAATTCATGATTCTAATTCGATTTGTGGTTTCACCTTTTCACGAGACATAAACCCCTAATTCCTTAGTGAATTTATTCTCAAGCTACGGATTCCTAATTCCTTAGTAAATCCAATTTATCAATCTCTACTCTCTCGTAAGTTGAAACTGATTTCCATACAACACTCGGTGTAGATTCAGGTTAACTCTCGTATTTTAGAATCTATCAACCTAGATGATTAATCGATTAACTTGTCATCATTAACGATTAAAGATCCTATCTTTCTATGGTGATCTAACGTTTATGCAACTTCCGTATTATAAACATCAATCGTGAACTAATTTTCCAATCTATTCTCATGGCATCATGAGCACAAAGAAAGATACAAAAAGAACCAAGACCATGAAATAAAACTGGAATTGAATAAATTGAGAACAAACTCACATAGTATTGGACAAGGATTGATCCAAGAAACGGAAAAGAAAAACGAACTAATCTACTCCTAATCTAACCTCGGTTCACCCGAGCACAAGGCTCGGGTGACCGGCCTTCAACTCTCCAAGATGCGGCTGAGCTCTCTTTTTGATGTGAAGAAAAACATGGATGATTTAGGGTTGGGGCGATGGCTGTTTAAATAGAGTTTTAAGTCGGCTGGCTCAAAGTCGGCGGTGGACGCTCGTCCGCTTTTATGGACGCCCGTCCAGGATGCTTGGACGGAGGATGGACGCCAGTTCACCTAGCGTCTGAACTCTCTGTATGTGAATTACAATTCCGAACGCTCGTTCACTTTATCAAACGCCCGTCTGGAATGGACGGGATGCGACGCCTTCGTTAAGCTTTGCCTTGACATCGAATTTCTTGATTTTTCCATCTTTATCTTGATTAATTTCTTTCCTTATCTCTTTTATTCTTCCATATCTTTAATTGATCCTCTTCCATCTCGAATTTAGCCTTTTAGGATCACCTTTTCCAACATAATTGAGTATCTACAACAATAGGAAAACATACCAAAACATAACACAATTCCAAAATAACATAAAATAATCATTTAAGCACATAAATCAATACGTTTTCATATTTAACCATTAAAAACCTCATTTACTCAATTAATCAATTATAAACTCGATTCCTATGAAAATAATCCAAATATGAGGGAAATTGATATATAAAACATATGTGAAAATCACTATAATTTGACCCTAAACAGACTGCCTCACATCCATATGCTAAGGAGTATGGAGTTTCTTGTGTAGCAGTATTTGGGGTAGTTCTATATGCCCACAAGATATTTGGAAGATGGTCTACCCAATGAGATCCCTCTTGTTCCAACCTTTTCTTCAATCCCTATTTTATCTGCCTGTTGGTCTGTTCTACCTGCCCATTGGCTTGAGGATAGGCCACTGATGTAAAATGTTGGGAGATTCCTAGGTTTGTGCACCAAGTCTGTACTCCTTGATCTTCAAATTGTGTGCCATTATCAGAGATGAGAACTTTAAGGATTCCATACCTGCATAGAATATTTTTCCATAGGAACTTCTGTATTTGGTTGGCTGTGATGGTGGTTAAAGGTTCAGCTTCTACCCACTTGGTGAAATAATCCACTGCCACCACTAGAAACTTGAAATTTCCCGGTGCTCGGGGTAATGGACCCATTAAGTCTACTCCTCATTGATCAAAAGGCCATAGAGACACAATTGGTATCATCTCCTGTATAGGATTGTGTGATAAGTTACTATGCACCTGGCATGTCCTGCAAGTCCTGACCAGATTCTCTACATCATCTTGCATTTCTGGCCAATAATACCCATAGAGCCTACATTTCCTGGCCAGAGCTCTTGCTCCCAAATGATTTCCACAAATTCCGAGATGGATTTCTCTTAATACGTAATCTCCCTCATCAGGAGTAACGCATCTCAACCAAGGTGCTGCATAAGATTTTCCGTACAGAACATCGTTGAACAGAGCATACCTGGCTGAGAGTCTTATCAATTTCCTGGCTCGTACCTTATCTTCAGGAAGTCTCTCATCCCTCAGATACATCACAATTGGATCCATCCAGGTTTTTGCCTGTGTTATTGGTTGTACTTCAATTTCATCAAAACTCTTGTGCTTCAATTGCTCGACAACACCTTTTTGTTGGATAAGAAATTTGATCCTAGCTTAGATAAAGCGTCTGCTCTGGTATTTTGGGCCCGAGTTATTTGTTCCACTTCTATCATTAAGAAATTTTGCAATTTCCTCTGTGCCACTGCAAGGTACTTTTTCATGGGGCCTTCTTTTGCTTCATATTCTCTTTTGATATGATTCGTTACCAGTTGTGAGTCTGTGTAAACTTTCAAATTCTGCACACCTAACTTCTGTGCTAGGTTTAATCCAGTTATCAAAGCTTCATACTCTGCCTCATTGTTAGTGGCTTGAAAGTCAAAATGAAGAGCGTATGGAAATTCTTCACCTTTTGGGCTAATGAGTAGGAGTCCTGCTCCTGCTCCTTCTTTGTTGGAGGCTCCGTCCACATAAAGCTGCCACTATTCAGCTTTGTTCTTCTCAGCCTTATTCTGCTCAGCCTTTTGCTCTATAGCCAAGGCTTTTTCTTCTGCCAAGAAATCGGCTAACGCTTGGGCTTTGATTGCTGTTCTTGGTTTGTATTCGATATCAAACCCTGCCAATTCAATTACCCATTTTCCTAACCTTCCAGACTTGTCTAGTTTATCCAAAATTTGCTTTAACGGTTGATTTGTCAACACAATCACCGGATGACTTTGGAAGTATGGCCTTAATTTCCTTGTGGCATGCACTAGGGCCAAGACCAATTTTTCCACCTCAGAATATCTAATCTCATGTCCTTGTAGGGCTTTGCTTACAAAATATACTGGCCTTTGTATTATGCCATGTTGCTTTACCAACACATCACTTACTGCTTCATTGCAAAAAGACAAGTAAAGAAACAGTATCTCACATTCCTGAGGAGGAGTTAGAGTTGGCAAGTGACTGATATGATCTTTTAACTCCTGAAAAGCCTGTTTACATTCTTCATTCCACTCAAATGGGTTGGCCTTCCTAAGAATTTTGAAGAATGGCAGTGACTTCTGTGCAGATTTCGACAAGAATCGGTTTAAGCGCCGCTAATCTTCCATGTGTCGTTGAACTTCTTTGATATTCTTCGGTTCAGGCATGGTCTTTAAAGCTTCTAATTTTTCAGGGTTGGCTCTGATACCTTCTTTAGATATCATATAACCCAGAAATTTGCCTGATCTTGCTCCAAAAGTGCACTTCTTTGGATTCAGCTTCATTCATGTTTGTCTTAAAACTTGACAAACCTCTGCTACATCTTTCAAATATTGGTCAAGAGTCCTGCTCTTGATCAATAAGTCATCCACATATACTTCCATTGATTTGCCAATCTATTGTTTAAAAATGGTATTGACTGCCCTTTGGTAGGTAGCCCCAGCATTCTTTAATCCGGAAGGCATAGACACATAGTAGTAGGAACCAAATTCAGTAATAAAAGCAGTTTTTACAGCATCTACAGGGTCCATCATAATCTGATGATATCCCTTATAAGCATCTAAGAAAGCAAAGATTTCATAACCAACTGTAGAGTCTACTAGCCTGTCAATTTTAGGGGAAGTATAACTATCTTTAGGACAAACTTTATTTAGATCTGTGAAGTCCACACACATTCTCCAACTGCCATCTGGCTTCTTGACTAACACTGGGTTTGCTAGCCATTCTAGGTAGATAACTTCTCTAATCATGTTGGCCTGCAACAATTTTTCCACTTCCTGCTGGACAGCCTGTATCCTTTCTGGGGCAAAAGATCTCTTTTTTTGTTTCACCGGTTTCCTGGTTGGGTCGATGTTGAGCTTATGGACAGCCAACTCTGTTGACAGTCCGGGCATATCACTTGCTTTCCATGCAAACACATCCTGATAATCCTTCAGGATTCTGACCAGCATATGTTTCTGTTCAGCAGGTATCCATGATCCTATGCTGACTGTGGACTCAGGATCCAGTTCATCTAGCATTATTGATTCCATGGGATCATTGGATTGCCAGCTCTTTTCTTCATCTGGAACTAGATTTTCCATTGTCACCTGCTGCACCTTCATTTTTCCACTGATTGTGGTTGTATAGCAGTTTTTGGCAGCATCCACATCCCCTTTTACCGTGGCTTCTCCTTCAAAAGTTGGGAACTTCATACTGTTATGTGCTGGCGATACAACTGCCCTTAGGTCAATCAATGCTGGTCTTCCCAGAATCACATTATAAGCTGATGGAGCTTTTACCACCACATAATTGACCATCAGAGTCCTGCTCTGTGTTCCTTTGCCAAAAGTTGTCAACAGCTTAAACATACCCACAGGATGTATGGGTGGCCCGGTAAATCCAAAAAGAGGAGTTGACACAGGAGTCAACTCCGAGTCCGTTAGCTTCATTGCCTGAAACGCATTGTAATACAACACGTTTACTGCGCTGCCCGTGTCTACGCAGATTCTTCTGACCAGATTTTTCTGGATAACCGCTTCTATTACCAGTCATTCGTTGCTCACGATGGCTGGTAGCGCATCTCTTGGACCGTACTGAACGGTTCCCATCACTTTCTGCTTCTTTGCTTCCCGTCTTTTTCTGCGCTGCCACTTTTCTCTTGCTGAGAAGCCTTATTAACTCCTCCTGGTCCACCCACAATCGTGTTCACAGTGCTGATTGGGGCATTTTCTCTATGTCCATCTGCATCAGGAGACGGATCTCTGTGTCTCCTTTGATTGTACCTGTCGTGCCCACTGTGTTGCTTTTTAAATTCTCTCCTTCCTCTGGGATTATCACCCTGTGCTCGATCGATGCATTCATCGATCTTTCCTTCCATTGCCGCTGCGTCTATATCTCTGATCAGGTCCCTGCACTGTTCAGAGTCATGTCCGATATCTTTATGGTATTTGCACCACCTAGTGTGGTCTCTCTTCTCCCTTGGACCCCTCAATGGAGGAGGAGTCTTGGCGATTCCTTTCTTTTCCATAATCGCCAGAACTTGGTCACGAGACCTGTTCAGAGGAATAAGGTCTCTGTCCTGCAAAGCACATTTTTTCCCTAACCTTTCAGAAATGGGGTTGGTTACCCTATCCCAAACATATTTTCTCTTTTTGTCGGTCTTATCATCAGTCTTTCCTTTTTTAGAATCCCTGTGGGACTCTTCCCTCTTTGCTCTGTTAGCCTCTTCTCCTTGGCAATGTCTGTATGCAATTTCCAGACATTCTTTCATTGTACCCGGATTTTTGCTGCTCAGCTTTGCATGTAGGCGTCCTTCTATAAGACCTGCCACGAAGGATGCTACTAAAAATTTATCATCCAGATCTGCTATCTAGGATGATTCTCCGTTGAACCTCTTGATGAACTGCAACACCGTTTCATCACTTTTTTGCCTAATTGTCGAATACGTCTGGTTTCACGGAAGGTCTTCTTTGCAATGAATGCATGCATGATCTTTCCGGTCGAGTAGGAAATTTGGTATGGATCTGGGGTTCAACTTGTTGAACAAATCTCTTGCTTTTCCTGTTAGAAGAGTTGCAAATGCCCTGCATTTCATTTCTTCTGGAGCGTTATACAAATTCATGTGCTGGATGTATTGGTGCATATGGTCATATGGGTCCTTAGTTCCATCATATGCTTGAATCTTTGGGATCTTAAACCCTGGAGGACATGGAAATGCATCGATGTCTTCAGTGAAAGGAGACACCAGCCTAAATTCATCTTGCTTAGGCTTAAGCATGGCGTCTAACTCTGCTCTGGCGTTATCACCACCTGGGTGAGTAACCACCACTCTAATGCTAGATTTTGCTTCCTGTTTTTCTTTTTTAGCAGTTTGAAGCGGGTAAGGGCTTCAGAGATATCATTATCATGATTTCTCGCTTTCAAAACTGCCTTAAATATGGCTTTTATCTCTTCTGCCTTGAGATTTGCAAGGTTTTCTACCAACATATGTTTAACAGCATCTGGGTTGCTTGTCTGTCCTTCTTCCAAAATTCTCTTTCCAGTATCTTGATCATTTCGATCTGGGCTTTTTTCTCCCATTTTTTCCTTTTCGGGTTGATTTTGCTGCTTCTTCGAATTTCCTTGATTTCTTGCCATTTTTTTTTCTTACAACAATCACTCACTAACTAGAATTTCACCCTCCTTCTAGCGCCAAATGATGTAGTATGAATATTACAATCGGGTAATTGGGTAATTCTAATTAGGAAAATCGTATAAGAACAATAATATTTGGGTATAATTTGATCGAACTCTTGAGAGAAATTTATACGTATCCAATTTAAGTAATAAATCGAATCAAGTCCCCGTAGTTCAGGGTGTTCCTTATATAGCCGTAGATCGTGTATATCTTCCTAGACGTGCTGGGAAGTTATCATCGATTATCTTCTGGACGTGGGGTCTACCCACGTACGCAAACAGTTGAAGTGTTATTGACTCGGCCTTCACCACGTTCAGCCTGCTACTCGTCCCGTAAACCATTCTCGTCGAACAACACGCGAGTCCTCGCTCTCTCTCGCGTTTCGTCCAACTTTCGATCTGTCAAGACTTGTTGTCCTGCCTTGCCGGCCCATTTATCTTTGTTATCTAACTTTGGGCTTGGCCCAATTATAGGTAATCCGACTCAGTGGGCCCATTTATCATCAGTGATCCTTTTGTCCTTTGAACCTTCCTTGGAATTGGAACATGTAAACAATTTAGACCTCAACTATTTGGTACCAGCAAAGTAATCCTGATTTCCTTTCCGAACACTAAATCCTCTAGTATGTGCATACTCACAATATAATTGATAAGCCTCATCTTCATTGCTAAGTGCAGCTCCTTGCACTTTCTTTTCAAGCAAAGTCACATAGTTATCATCATAAACTTAATTTTCTTGACTTATGGACAAAGCTCATCCTCATGATGATCATCAATATCACAAGCAAAATCTGTTTTTCAAATAGTAAACTAAATTTAAGAAATAATAATTACCACCGTTTAAATCCATGAAATTCCTCCCTTCTATCTCAAGCATTGTTATATGAACGATAATCGAGAGATATATTCACGTAATTGAGAATCTTATCTACTTTAGCATAGCCTACAAAAAAAAAATATAAATCAAAATATTTTGAAAAGTCGATCAAAAGATAACATTTTCTTTCTTTACAGCATATATATGTATATATACATGTAGCTATATACTTTGCCAAAAAAAAAAAAAAAAACAGAAAAAATAATAACAACAAAAACAAAGAAGAAACACAATCTTATGAATCAACAAATATTTTAAAAAGCCGATCCAAATGATAACTTTTTCTTTCTTTTTCAAAAAAGAAAAAAAAAAGTTGGATCCAAAAGGAAAAAATACATCGTGAAATACCACACCCAGAAAGTATCATTCTTCCTTTCCAAAAAAGGGTTAAATTACAATTTTAATCAGAATCTTACACGTATTTTTTTTTGGTCATATTTATTCTCCGATAACAAAATTGGTCCTTTAAATGGATATTTTTTACAAAATTGATCCTACCACTTAAAATCGCCGACGCTTAGTTTTAACGAAACTTGATGCCATGTCAACTAAACATTTCCACCTATGTAAATTTTAATAAATAAAAATTTATCCCGTCAGCATATATATATTTATTTATTATTTGATTAAAAATCTAAACCTAATCCTAAAACAAAAACTTAACTTAAATAAACTCTTTCTTCTTGTGGAAACCCATTTTCCATAGGAGCCCCGATCCCAATTCTTTACGATAGAGAAGGAACTTCATCGGTTCTGTCCAAATCCCTAACCTTCTTCCCTCCACAAAATCCACAATCCATGGCTTCCATTCACTAAACCGTGAGAAATTTCGAGGGGTGGTCACAAGATATTCAAAATCTACTCCTGAATTAGAGATGCGAATCAATTTCCCAAAATCTACTCCAGGTCGACATTGATATAACCCACCGGAAACGAATCGCCATTCTTGGAGCCGACCGCCATCAGTTATGAACGTCGGAAAGGTTCTCTTCTCTGGTAAGTTTTCTAAGCTTATGGTGGGTTCTCTTCTCTGTGTGATATTTGGGAATTTTTTTAAATTTTGTTTTTTCATATTGTGGGTTATGATCCTTTGCATATTGTGGTTAAACATTGATAATGAAATCGAGAGTTCATCTCTCATAGCATAAGAGATAGTGTTTACAGATCTGAGCCTATTTTAATGAAATTAAAAGTTTCCAAACCAGTAAATAGCCCATATGTCACAGAAGCTGATAGGAGGCCGGAGAGATTTCTGCGAAAGTCGAATTGATTTACTTGTGAAGAGTGATGTTTTGTGGATGCTTCATCAATTATAGAATGGGATTATAAAATATTTCTCGATGGAATTTTTTTTACGCCTTTATTTGTACCACACAGCCGAGAGTGATGCAGTATTCAGTGTACTTGGAGAAGCCTACAAAAGTTTCTAGAGTTTGAATCGAAACTTTGTGGATTGCATTTACGAGATGTTGATATAGGTACATAGAGCTTAATAGAAAGTTCATATAGTTGGTGTTTTGAATGTAGTCCAGAGGTCTACTCACTGCCCATTTTATTGTAATTGTGCCAGGCTAAGTGAGAGTTTTACGTTATGTTCAAGATGACAATCATTTGTTCCTCCATTTCTTATATTGAAATGTTTTGGTTTGCTTCTAAAAAACATTAGCTAAGCTCAGTCTTTTATCTTGATATTATGTTGTACTTATTGCTTTAAGTACTAGACCCATTGGCATGGTATTGCATTGCAATACATGTTAATGTTGTGGTACATTAATCTTGGAGCAAGTTCGCATGTACTGGAGTTGACATTTTTCTATGTTTCTGCCTCTCTGTTTAAGCAATTTTTTTTACTTGATATTCTTACTATAGCTGTGGGCAACAAGAAGCCAAGAGTTAGTATTGAAGATTTTTGATGTGGAAGATAGTGAAGTTTGAGTGCATAATTGAAGAGTTCAAAAAGGTAATGAGAGGTGAAGCTATGTGCGGAAAATTGAGAAGCTATGCAAATTATATTCATCTTTTGAGGCAAATTTGTTGGCTATACCATGTGTAAAACTAAAGTAACTCTAATAGTCTAATTTGGTCATTGCTTTTTGTGGCTTTGTGATTGCAGGTTTCTAGTGTGGATTGTGTATATAAATTTATATCGTGGTCATTTATTTCTCTCTCAACTAACAAACCCCATTCTTTTCCCGTTCGTTATAAATACACATTATTCTCCAAATCGGCCTTTTTAGTAATTCAAAAAAAAAAGTAACATTTCAAAAACAAGCTTTTAGTAGTCTGTTAGGCCGTTAGATATTATAATTTATTGGGGGAATGAGGGAGAAGGACAGAAATATTTCATCAATTGAGTAGAAGGACAGTTTTTTGAAACTTTTGCATAAAGACAAAACTATTTATTCATTGTCGAAATTCACTTGTGTTAAAATCACTGCTTAAATTCATTGACTTAAATTCATCGTCGAAATTCACTATTTTTCAAAATTCATCGCCGAAATTCACTAATTTTCGAGATTCACTGTCGAAATTCACTATCGAAATTCAACGATTTCGGGATTCACTAGGAGATTCACCGATTTTCTGGATTCACTGTTTGTCTTCTCGCTTATAAAAATTATGCAATTGTCCTTCTCCCTATAAAAAATATGTAGTTGTCCTGTTACTTAAAAATATTTCAGATTGTGTCCTTATCCCTAATTTTCCATAATTTATTTAGTCGTTAAAAAAACACATGTAAAGACAGAGCAGTAACGCCAACGCAAAAAACAAATAAAAAGTAGCAAAATGAGTGAGCAGCCCCTCTAAAAAGGTGATAAGCATCATCCAAAAAATTATGAGATCCAAAACATCATTCACTAAACAATGCAACGCCAAACAACATTGTAGCCTATCAAAAAAAAAAAAAAAAAAAAATAGCATTGTCAATGATCATCGTTCATGGACCAAAAAAACAAAACTAGCAAGAATCGCCAAAGAACGTAACACGGACTCAAAAAGCTTGATCAATGTTTGGCAGCAAAACATAACTCTTTTATCCTGCATAAAAGGATGACCACATGATTGAATATTATCATACAATAAAATCATAACATACCAAATAATCACACACACACACAAATTACCTTCAACTTTCATTCACTTTCAGGTTATCTGGAACTATCCTTTTTAATCATTATGCTCAACCCTTGACTTTCGATTGCACCTAGTTAGGAGCCTCCTCGGTTATCACTCACACGAAGATCATACAAAGAACTTGTTTCGTAAGATTACAAACTTGACTAAAGTGGGTTTTAGTGCATGTGGTATAGCTGGTGGCTCCAACAAACTTGGCAAGTAAATTTGCGAGCAACTCCAAGTAGCTCAGACAAGTATCCTAGCAAATGGTTGATAGAGAATTCAAAAGCAATAAATGAGACACATACAGAGCTATTGTTAATCGAGAAATGCAGCTTAACCATCGCTGGTGCATCTATTTGGACACCTAATTCTTCATCAACATCATCAATCTTAACTTTGCCAATTCCTACCATGTATTGATTGTCTCAGATGCAAAACTCAACACCACTATATATAGCTATGTTAAAAAGCCAGGGATTTCTCCGGGAAGAGGAGCCAACTCATCGTAACGGAACTTCTCTTCGTCATAGAAAGTACCATGGACAACCCTCCCACCGAAGAAACGGTCTATGAGGGCTTTAGTTGCATGTTCTGCTTTCTCAAAATGAACAAAGATTCGAACTGCTTCATCGAACATGAAGTTCGTCTCTGTTATCTCAAATATCAAGACCCGAATTACTATTTCGAATTTGTTGGCAATCTCTTTGGCCTTCTATCAGCTCTGACATATGGGCTATTTACTGGTTTGGAAACATTTAATTTCATTAAAATAGGCTCAGATCTGTAATGATTAAAGGTAAAAGAGAAACGCCCAAGCCATGGTCTGCAAACACTATCTCTCATGCTATGACGATGAACTTTCGAATTCATTATCAATGTTTAACCACAATATGCAAAGGATCATAACCCACAATATACAAAAACAAAATTTAAAAAATTCCCAAATTATCACACGGAGAAAGAACCCACCATAAGCTTAGAAAACTTACCGGAGAAGAGAACCTTTCCGACATTCATAATCGATGGCGGTCGGATCCAAGAATGGCGATTCGTTTCCGGTGGCTTATATCAATGTCCAGATTTTGGGAAATTGATTCGCGTCTCTAATTCAGAGTAGATTTTGAAAATCTTGTGGTCGACCCTCGAAAATTTCTCACGGTTTAGTGAATGGAAGCCATGGATTGTGGATTTTGTGGAGGGAAGAAGGTTAGGGATTTGGGCGTAATCCGATGGAGTTTCTTCTATGGTAAAATGGGTTTCACAAGAAGAAAGAGTTTATTTAAGTTAAGTTTTTGTTTAAGGATTAGGTTTAGATTTTTAATCAAATAATAAATAAATATATATATGCCGATCGGATAAATTTTTATTTATTAAAATTTACATAGGTGGAAATGTTTAGTTGACATGGCATCAAGTTTCGCCGGAAAACTAGCCCAGTCAGCATTTTCTGATGGCTAGGATCAATTTTGCAAAAAATATCCATTTAAAGGACCAATTTTATCACCGAGAAAAACAGACCAAAATCAAAAACGTGTCCAATTACAGACTAAAATTGTAATTTAGCCTCAAAAAAGTATCATTCTTGAAAGGAAAGGGATGCACAAACAATTACTAGAAAATGTTTTTCGAGATTAAAGCTATCTTCTTGTTTAATTTCGAAGCAAAACCCACAAATTAATATTCCAAAATGAGATTTAGGTTAAATTGGGTGAACCGTCAAAAACTAAAATTCCAAATTCTACCTATAAGATCAAGACCGTAAGCATATCATTACCTTGTTCCAAGCCTTGATTCTTCGATGCTTGTGACATGCTTCTAAGAAACTCAAATGGCGTGAGAGTTTATTTTGTTTTGTTTTGGATCGTAATGTTGGACAACAATATACAAAGGATGACTTCATTTGGTGAGAAAGTTTAGGCTCGGTTACTTGGTTCGGTTCTCATTCCAAAATTTCCAGCCTTACACGCCTTTTTTCCTATCAATTAAATGTTTGTAGTGATCCAATCTCGGATCGACACGTGTCCCAAAGCACCACGGACGATATGGGATAGAATTTCCACGATTTCTATCACGATTTAATTTTTACAAACGTTATTATGTATTATCAGTTAGTTTTATTAAATTAACCAATATATAATAACATTATGTGTCGTTTATTATATATATGTGTATAAAAATAAAAGTGTTGTAGTAATGATCCGAACTGGTCGAATCTGATCGAACTCAATTAGGTTCAGGGCACTACGCTAACAAAGATCGTCTCCAGTGCACTCATGCATTTCGGGATATAATGAATTACCACTAATGCGTTGGAACAAAGTGACAATCTTTTATCGAAAATAGTGTGTGATAATTCTGGTGACATCGCCATGGGGTCATTGGTTTAATTAAAATGGGTTCACCGTAGATGTACGATTTCTTACGATGATACTTTGTCCGTGTTTGCATGAACTACAATGGCTTGATCCTCACAAAAGTACGTAAGCAGTCACTTAAGTGATACAAATTGCTTCATTCATTTGATTTTTACATATCAATTTTGTTTTGAAAAATTGGGGAAATGTTGGATATTTTTCATTAATTACATGTTTTAGTGATTGTTTGCATTGGAGTTGTCAGACATATACATATTAACAAACCGGGGATCAATCTGAATGGCTTGCATCTTTGCAAAGCCGAAGAGATATAGCTCTACATGCGAAGAGACATAGCTCTTGTCTTTGCGATCATTTCAGAAATGATGTGATTTGCCTATGAAAGGCATCTGATTCATTCAAGTCATAAGCATCATCAGTATTTTTTTTGTCTCTGGTTTGATAAATGAGTCACCGTTTGAATCAAACACCTCAATTTATCATGAGAGAGATTTTTTTGTAGTTTCCTTTAGTAACAATTTGAAAGGACAAAACATATTTTAAAAAGCAACGTATTTACGTCTTTTGGAGTTCTGACTTTACAAGGAGCACGATCTGTAATATTCCGATTTTCGGGAAATGACAGACGTGTCATTTTGCGAAAACGAAATATTATTATTCTGACTTCTTTTATTGGAGTTAAGTATTTTTCTTTAATATATATATATATACACTAGTAACCAACCCGTGCATAATGCACGGGACAAATGAATTTTTAGAAGAATAAATTGAGGGCATTGAAACTTCTATTTTTATAAAAAGAAAAAGAAAGAGGGAATCTATCAAGAAACTTCACTCGGACACGAATTACTTCTAAAATAAACTTCATAATCTTGAATAAAATTTGTGCATATCCGTACTATGCACGGGAATTCAAAGATCTTTTTTTTTTTTTTTTTTGACATTGGAATTCAAAGATCTTGATTACATGTAAATGCAAAGATTTCATACAGCCAAAAACCTTAAATCTTGATTACATGTAAATGCAAAGATTTCATAGAGCCAAACACTTTAAAATCAAGGTATATATACAAACAAACGTGTATACAATAGTTGATTAGTTGAAAGGCTAAGGAACGCTTTGACTTGAAAAATAAGGGATTGCGCAAAAGAACAAATTATGTTTTAAAGAAAAAAAAACATCTACACCATAGAAATTTCATGTGTACTCATAATCACTTCACACATTCCTTTACATCTCTCGTTCTCGCCTTCTTAAAGATAATTAGTTGAGTTGGACCCTCGGTATCATCATCACCATCATCACCAAGAAGATCAAAATGGATTCATTGTTGCCGCCTAAAATATCTAAAGCCCCAAAATTCATGAAGTCATCGAAAAATGGTAATAAAATAAAAATAAAAAAAACACACACACACAACATTGGTGACTATGAAATTAAAGAAAGCATTTCGAAATGCAATACAAACTTACTATTGTATCAAAAATGTTGATCATACTGAGATAAATGTTTAGAAGTTGTGTAATTTGCTCTAATACTACTTTTTTGGGTAAAACGTTTAACCAAACAAAGTACCTGCTCACAACTAAGCTGATGGTAAGATGAAAATCCAATTTGTGCTCACTAGATGGCCATGTAACCATGAGATTTTCCTGCTAATTGCTATAGTCATTGAATCTGAAAAAGCATGATTGCAAGAAACCAACATCTATGTTTTATATCACAATGACATATAAAATGCTTTTACAAAGTCACTTACATACAACATTGTATTGTAAGCCTTGAATGATTATGACAAAGAAACTAAAATTACAGACTAAAAGGTCTTAACAAAACATTAAACCTACACAGATACAACGTTACTTTTGCAATGGACGCGTCCACCCAACCCAATAAATATACCAAATTTAAGAGTCACCCTCTCTTGAATACTCGTTGAAGGATATTTTCACATGATACATCGTATAACACAACAAAATTTCTAATCAGTGCTTATGCATACGGTAAAATCACATGTGTTAACGTAAAATGGAAGGCAAACCATAACTAAATAAATAGAAAAAATAAATAAATTAAACATGAAACTTTCTAACCTTGTTCTCTTCATCCCATGTCATTTAACTTTGCATCAACACAATAAAACATTCAAACCACAATATACATAAACTACAAAATCAAGAAAACCCATAACCCAAAACTCGCATAAATAAAATAAATGAATAAACACTCAGCACCCATAACACGAAAGTGCATAAGAAAGAAACGAAGCACCTCGTGTTTTCTTCATCTTTTGAACAGAACTCACGATTACGATGAGTGAAACTTCAAAAAGCGGACAGATCTTCAATTGATTTAATTCCTAAAACTGACATAAACCATGGCTAAGACAAATCACAAATATTTGACAGCCACCCTATAACACGAAATTGCATAAGAAAAAAAACAAAGAACGTCATGTTTTCTTCAGCAATTATGAACAAAACTCACAATTACGATGAGAGAAACTTGAGAAGACGGTATACCTTCAATTGATTTAATCCTAAAACTGACATAAACCATGGCTACGCCAAACTACAAATATTTGACGGGTGGGTAGAAATCCGGAATTGAAGGAGAAAATGGTGCATGATGCCACATTACCTATGTGAACCCCGTTATCTGCACCGGTGTATATTAAATGGTGCATGAAGATCTTCATAATCAATCTTGAATGTAGCTGGAGTTTAATCATTAGAATAAGAAGACATTGTTGTTTTAGACAATGTCATTGCAACTCCTGCTAAATCATAGACAAAGGCGTACCGGTGACTCAAAGGAATCTTGTATTGTTGTAATGAGAGAAAATGATGTTGAATCGGTAGACAACATGTTCAATTTTCCATCAACTATGTTGATGGAGAGGTAATGATAATTGAAATGAATCCTCAAGTGTCCTCCTAGTAATGAATCGACTATAATTTATGTTTTAAAAGAGTTTATGAAATTGGGCATTAAACATTAACCAACATACTTCAAGTTTCCTCCTAGTAAAAAACATAATCAAAGTTTCAATGCCAATTACATACCCTATGATTAAGATAGATAAAAAATGAAAAAAATGCATCAATGCACCCCTAAGCAGATCTTTCATCCAAACACCATTAGGCAACTTAGACTTGCATGCATTTATCATGTTTCAGTGGTTGCAAACTGGACAATAATTAGGAGAATGAAAAGAGACCAAGTAGTACAAATACTGCATTGTCAAAAGATGAAAAAAAAAATGATACAACCACAACCAAATTACACAACAATTTGACACATCATTGATATTGATTATTGTGGGAGCTATATTGATTGATATGATCTAGATCTCATAATAATCAATGATGAAGATGAATGTTGTGTCATACTGTTGGGTATTTTCATTGTGCATGTATCACTCCTAAAAAAAGCACATTCAAGAGAAGTGTAGTATCTTTTAGGGGGAGGAACCTTAGCTCGAGGCTTTCAAAATGACTATGGTGTTTGATACCTTTGAATTGGTTTTCCCGACACACTTGCTGATGGAACCTGCACATTATAAGGAGCAAGACCTATAATTAAGGCGAATGAATGCATGCTAGGATGATAATGTCAAGAAATTAAAAAAAAAAACTTACCGATTGCCCGCATTTCTCTATTCGATCGGTTAATGAACCGTCAAATACCTCAAGATGTTTGATGAAGCTGTCTCGGATTTTATCTAAGCAAAATAAACAAGTAATAAAATAATCCGGTTTATCCCAAGTGCAGGGATCGTAGTATAGTAGTTACAACCGGAGTCGAATCACAGGGAATCGAGATTGGTCTAGTTCTTAATTTTTCTAAAGGTTGTCACGAAAAATAACTAAAACGCAAACGAAGAAACAATAAACCGGATGAGAGGGTTGTCAATCCAATGCCAGGAAAGATAGTTGCGAAACCTAAATCTAAACTATAAACTAGAAAAGAAAACAATAAACAACTATAAAGTTGTAACGATGATCATGGTGATTAAACAACGAACAAGCAACGATCCACCGCTCCCAACCCCTCAATTTCCTCTCTAAGGTTATCTTGTGAAGATTTAACTAAAATTGTGATTCACCTATCAAAAGTATGAATTTCTAATCTCTTAGATAATTCGCTATTAATCTCGTCATCTCTCGATCTTTAAAGATTAACGCTTTCATAACCAAGGTGTAAGATTTATTCAATCTAGCAACCTAGATTTCTAACCTAACAACTCTCGTTATATATAGGTTAAAGATCCAATCTTTCCTATGGTGATCTAGATTTACACCGACTCTCGTCACATACTAAACATCAACAGCAATACATCTCTCGATTTAAATTGCATAACAATAATAAGCATATAGAAAGATAATGACTTTAATTAAAATCACAAAATAAACCAAAGATTGAAAATAAAGAACTCAATAAACGGTTTCACGAGCTTGAACAGATCGCTCGACCTCCGATCGAGATCGTTACAATCCGTAAAGAAAGCGAAACAAAATAAAACCTAATCTAACCTCGATCGACCCGGCGAGGGGCACTCGGTCGACCGAGCCCGCTTCTAGCTCGAATTAGGGTTTTACGTATATGATATGATAATATTCGATGATGCCTAGGGTTGAGATGCTTTGCGTTGTATTTATAGGAATCAATGTCGGTTTAACAAAGTCGGTCATTGGGCGCCCGTTTAATAGGATGGGCGCCCGTCCCTAGTTGCTTGAAATCTTCGAGTCGGGCCGAACTTGATCGACGCCCGTCCTATTTAATTTTGGACGCTAGTTCGGTAAAAATCATGCTTTCTGAATCCAACTCCTCTTGGGCGCCCGTCCATCCTGGACGGGGATAAACGCTCGTTCAGCTTTTCCAAATCTTCATTCCAAGTTTCACTTGCATCTTTCTCCTTCTATTTAACCTTCAATTGAATATCTTTTTTAGCTCATCCTATGCCATGCAAATGTACCTACAAGATAATAGAAACGTGAAAAATGTAGAACCATATATATCGATAGAAAATCGCTAATAAAATCACGTAATAAGCTCGATTATGCACTTTAATGATTTCCATACGCATTCTTTCAATAAATCCATTAAACACCTAATTTTCTATAAAAATTAGTAAAACACGAAGGATAATTGTTACGAAATAAAGTCATATAAAACGTAAAAATCACCGTTAACAGAAGCCAAATCAAGCATAGAAGAAAAAAAATCGAGCTTTCAACGCTGTTTATGCAAATCTAAAGAAATCTCGGAGCATTGTTCTCGAATGGCTGGATTTCAAAACAAAAAAAAAATCCCAAAAAAAAAAAAAGAAGAAGAAGCCTTTTCTGCAATTTCTTTCCTTCGATCTTGGTCCAGATTCATCCATCTTCTTCTAAAATAAAAAATAAAATAAAAAACTTACCGATTGCCCGCATTTCTCTATTCTTTATTTTTTTTCTCCACTTTCTTTCAATCTTCGTTCTTCCCATCTTCTTCTTCTTCAAAAAAAAAAAAAAAAAAAACTTCCCAACCAATTTCATGGCCACCCCTCCTTTCACGGCCCAACTCATTACCGTGGAGGCCGACCTCCCTGCGATTAAGGGATTTTTAACGGGGTTTGTGCGGTTAAAGAGAAAATTGAAAGGGGTTGAACGTGGGGCTGGGAAATGGGTTTGTGCGGTTGTGAGGAGATGGTTTTTTTTTTGGCACGATGAGATGGGGTTTTGGAGTTGGCGTAAAGTGCGGCCGTGAGGAGGTAATGTTAAAGTCAAAACAGTCAAAATACGGGTCAATTAGGAAAACGGGTCAATTGACGGTTAATCGATTGAAAATATAATATAAGATATATATATATATATATATATCCGAAAATATATATATATATTTTGGGGAGGAATATCTGATTATTTAATAAAGGAAAATAATAAGAAATTATTATTATTGGGATTAACTATTTAAGGAAAATAAATCCCAATAGTTTCCATAACCTAAAAGAAATCAGATACTTTCCTATGTTCTTTGAAAACGGCGCAGAGAGCTTTTTAGGGCTGAAAGATTTGTCTTCCAGTTTCTAAGTCAAATCTTAACGGTTTTCAGTTTAGAGTAGAGCAACGGAATCGTTGTAAAGAGAGCGTCGATTCGTTACCAGAAAGCTGAGACTTTGTCAAGGTATGTTTTGAGCCCTAGTTGTGTTTTGATCGAGTTTAATGGATCTAAACTCTTAAATTCGTAGTTTTGTTGTTATAGATGCGTGCGATCGAATCTAATTTGATGTTGGATAGATTACCTAAGTTTCTGCAGAAAAGAGGATCAAGTTGCTGCAGTTTTTCTGAGTTTTTGGCTTGGATTAGCTTGCTTATAAGGTAAGAGACTCTTCCTAAAAATTAATTATGCTTTAGAGGAGTTAGATCGTGTTGTTGATGCGTTTTTGTATCAAGGTTTTACCTAGATGATGTTTATGGATTAAGAGATGTTAGGATATGAGAAAGCTATGTTTTTCTGATAAAATTTGTGTACAACATGTTTGGATTCGAGTAAGGATCGTAAAGAGATGAAAATCGTGTTTTTAGGGTTTAACAACATTGAATGCGCACGCATTTCTGTTACAGGATTGCCTAGTTTAGTTGCTGCAGGTTGAATGCGAACGCATTCAAAGGAATGCACACGCATTCGTGATTCAGGATGTTCCATCCTTTTCACAGCAGGTGCAATGCGCACGCTTCAAGGGAATGCGCACGCATTGTTGGTTCAGGTTCTAAGGAGTTGCTCCCAGCATGAACAATACGCACACATTGGTTGGGCAGTGACTTTCAGCATGCCTCTGGTCAGAGAATGCGCACGCATTGACCCCCAGTTTTATTAAAATGTTGTTTAAGCTATGTTTTGGGATTTTAAACATTTTTTATTAAGAATCAAAAGGAAATAAACTAATGGTTCAAATTTTTGACCGGTCAAATGCTGGTGGATCACTGGCGGTGAACCATTAGTTAGCCATCGGGTCATCCACCGGTGGCTGTTGACCGGTCAATGCTGGTGGATCTCCAAATTTTTGTTTTGTGTATTTGTGATTCAATATGGTTCATATTTGTAATTAAAATCTCCTTAGTTTAGTTGTGTCATGTGGCTTACTAATGGTTCAAATCGTTTGGTCATTGGGATGCCACATGGCATTAAAATAATATTGGCTTTTTCAAACTTGTTTAGAATAGGCCTAGGCCCTTTTCAAAATTTTGATTTTGGAAAGGGGCAGGGAGATGTCTTTTGGTTTTGGAAACCAAAGGCATCCCTTTTGATTAAGAATCAAAAGGAATGAAACTAAAGAGGCCTAATTTCAATTTTGATTTAATTTTAGAATAGTTCTAATTAATTAAAATTAAAATTGAGATCGTTTAAAATTAATCGTTAATTTTATTTCGATTAAAATCATTTAATTAATTAAATATTAATTAGTTAATTGAATGGATAAATTTATTTAATTGATTAAACATTAATCGATTAATAAAGACACAAGTAGTTAAATGTTAATTTAACTTTTTCATAAGATATTATTGTATGAATTAGATAGTAGATATAATATGATTATATGGACCCGATTGATCATGTACTCGAATCCGATAGGATAGATGCGAATGATTTAATTTTTCTGTTGGTTTTAAAATTGTCCTAGGCCGTTATGAAAAACATGACCTAGTTTATTTTCTGCATTATCTCATTCCCGTTAGCTCCCCCCGTGTGCGGTGGGTGTATTTATTTTATTAGATAGAATTAAATGTAACAAGAATGGAGCGGAAGATGAAGACCAAAGAAAGACGAAAATAAAGATCCCATTGGAGAATGGAGCATTAAAGATCCTATTGGTGGTAGCAGCTAGCCTTAGATTGTGACCCGCGGTTTCGTCAGTTTGTATTCGAAACCGTACCTAGGAAAGATCCATTATTACCGGTTACCTTACCCATTTATTTATTTTGTGTTTGTATTTATTTTATATGATACGATAGATGCATAACTAGACACGATCTAGATGAATGTGTAGGATGTATGTCTATAGAGATAGATATATAAACGATGAGACCGTAACTAAAATTAATTAAGTGAATTAATTTAAAATTACTCCCACCTCAAAAGAATCAAGTCGAAATTGCCTCCCCATATTATAATGACGGTGAAGAGTCCTTGTTCGGATCCAACTCATCAGCCAAAGTAGGGGGTTGACCTACCTCGGGTATATCCTCATTATCGAGATATGATTGTATGAGATCTCACGAATATTGGGGTTATGACTTGACTAAGAATTCTCTCGGCCACCAGCCAAAGCGGGGTCGTTTGGATTTTAAAGGCAATGGTTTGACTATTTCATAATATGAAAATTGTCAAATAGTTGACTAGTCAAACAACAAGAGTCGTATAAGATGCGATTGACAAAGAGTTGTCTACCTATTAGACTATTTTTGGCCCACCAGCCAAAGCGGGGGTCGCGGTAGTTTAATAGGATCTTGTCCACTAGAGAAATTAATTTTTCTTGAAAGTCAATTGGGAGTAGTTGACTAGTGGAAGCAAAATCATAAACCAAAAGACCATTTTTGATTTTTGCGTGTATAAACAACAACACTCTTTTATCTTCATTTTTATGTTGTAGTATTTTAGGAAGCTTTTATTTCTATGTTTTAATTCTCGATTAGTAAAAACCAAATTATGACTGTTACCTTTTGAGAAACGTTCTCAAGAATGGTTAAGTGACTGTTACCAAATTATTGCGACGACAATGTCGTCCTTTTAAATGAATTCAAAAAGAGTCAAAACTTTGGGCGGATTTTTTGGAGGGAAACTTTAAAGGGACGACAATGTCGTCCCCATAAATAAAATATTAACCCCACCGTGCAAGCTTGGATTTTCACGTGGACAGGACTATCGGAAGGGACGACATTGTCGTCCCATTAAAGTTTATTCCAGAAAATAATATGTTACATAAAAGAAATTATAAAATTTGGGTTTGTAGAGACAACACTTGTCGTCCCTTTAAAGGAAATTAATTTTTTTTAATATAAAACATTATGTTAATAAATAAGATTCAGTTTTTTTTAAAATTTTAATATACATATTCTAATAAACATTGCGTTAAAATATAAAATACTTTATTTTTTATAAAAATTCCTTTATCGAACGATAATACAGGTGATTCTGATAATACTCTCTACTATAGATTGTCAGTTCGTTATCGAGGGATTGATTTGAATCTCAGGGTTCGTTAATGAGCGATTGATCTCAATCCCGAGATCCGTTATCGATTAAGAGATTTCAAACCGATATCTTTCCTTACAGATCATTCGTATAGTACTGTCTACTATAGATCGTCATGTCGTTATCGAGCGATTGACTTGAATCTCGGGGTTTGTCACCGAGCGATTGAATTCAATCCCGACATCTATTATCGATTAAGTGATTTCAAACCGATATCTTTCCTTATAGATCATTCTGATAGTACTATCTACTATAGATCGTCGGTTCGTTATCGAGCGATTGATTTGAATCTCGGGGTTTGTCACCGAGCGATTGATCTTAATCTTGAGATCCGTTATCGATTAAGTGATTTCAAACCGATATCTTTCTTTATAGATCATTCTGATAGTACTCTCTACTATAGATCATCAGTTCGTTATCGAGCGATTGATTTGAATCTCGGGCTTATTCACGGCGATTGATCTCAATCCCGACATCCGTTATCGATTAAGTGATTTCAAACCGATATCTTTCCTTATAGATCATTCTAATAGTACTATCTACTATAGATCGTCGATTCGTTATCGAAATGATTGATTTGAATCTCGGGTTTGTCACGGCGATTGATCTCAATCCCGAGATCCGTTATTGGTTAAGTGATTTCAAACCGATATCTTTCTTTATAGATTATTCTGTACTACTCTCTACTATAGATCGTCGGTTCGTTATCGAGCGATTGATTTGAATCTCGGGGTTCGTTAATGAGCGATTGATCTCAATCCCGAGATCCGTTATCGATTAAGCGATTTCAAACCGATATCTATCCTTACAGATCATTCGTATAGTACTATCTACTATAGATCGTCATGTCGTTATCGAGCGATTGAATTGAATCTCGGGGTTTGTCACCGAGCGATTGAACTCAATCCGTCATCCGTTGTCGATTAAGTGATTTCAAACCGATATCTTTCCTTATATATCATTCTGATAGTACTATCTACTATAGATCGTCAGTTCATTATCGAGGGATTGATTTGAATCTCGGGGTTTGTCACCGAGCGATTGATCTCAATCCCGAGATCCGTTATCGATTAAGTGATTTCAAACCGATATCTTTCTGTATAGATCATTCTGATAGTACTCTCTAGTATAGATGGTCAGTTCCTTATCGAGAGATTGATGTGAATCTTAGGGTTTATTCACCGAGCGATTGATCTCAATCCCGACATCCGTTATCGATTAAGTGATTTCAAACCAATATCTTTCCTTATAGATCATTCTAATAGTACTATCTACTATAGATCGCCAGTTCGTTATCGAAAGATTGATTTGAATCTTGGGGTTTGTCACCGAGCGATTGATCTGAATCCCGAGATCCATTATTGATTAAGTGATTTCAAACCGATATCTTTCTTAATAGATCATTCTGATAGTACTCACTACTATTGATCGTCAGTTTGTTTTCGAGCGATTGATTTGAATCTCAGGGTTCGTTAACGAGCGATTGATCTCAATCCTGAGATCCGATACCGATTAAGCGATTTCAAGCCTTTTTATATAATTTTAATAATTTATATAATATGTAATTTATATAATTATATTGAGTAGTGATTTCAAACCCGGGGCTCGTTAATTAGTCCATTGATGATTTCAAACCCGAGGATCGTTAGTTATCTCTATATTTAATAATTTTAATAATTTTAATGGGACGACAATGTCGTCCCAACAAAGCAGTAGTCGCCCCAAAAACATGTTAACCTAATAAAATCTGCCCGAACCCCTTTCTTCTTCCGCCACCATTTTTCTTCCTCTCTGGATTTTCTGCAATTAAACCCGCCCCAACCCGATTGAAACCTGCCCCCTCCGTTCCAGATGCTTAATTTCGCATATCTACACTAAATAGCGGCGGGAAAAGCGGCGGCACCCCTCCTCCTTGCACCTCCTCCTTGCACGGCGGCACTGCAGCAACGACAAAGGTGGGAAGGCAGCACACAAACTCTTCTCTACTCTTCTTCTCTCACGCAGCATAGAAGAGAGAGCGACGGAGTCTCCGAACTTTGGGTGTCACCTCCGGCCAGCAGCAGCACTCTCCGGCCAGCAGCAGCAGCAGCAGGTATGTCCATCAATTTCTTTGTCTTACAAAATTTAGTTTTTTTTTATTTTGTTAAGTTTTGATTTCATTTTGATTAAGTTCTATATGCTACACTTACTATTCTGGCACTCTCTTAGAGCCTTTATTCTTACTGTTTTGGAACATTATTATCAAGTTCTGGACTTATAAACACTAACTGTTGCAAGTTTGTCCGGAACAATTTCTACATTGCATTTACAATTTGTGATGTTTTTGCTTGAAGGTAAGAATCAGTCTTTTGTGAGTTCAAAAACATATGGACATCTGTGCGTTTGTGCATGCTATGCACTTATTTTTTTGTCTGCAACGTGGCAAACTTCATCCAGATAGAATGTTTTGTCCACCATAGTCACCTTAACACGAGGACCTCCTTTTTTTTGCTTTTCCTTTTTCTAAAATACGGTTTTGGTTTATTTCATGATTTTGTTTCCCGTTCCCTTTATCCTATTGTCTGAGCTTTTTATGTGGACATAATTGTGTGTGAAGGCCAAAAATGAATGTGTTTGAATGTATCTGCAGCATTCCTTCAGCTGAACCTCTTATTTTACATATCTGCCTGTCTCTTAACCTCTCTTTCTGACCTAAAACATTGGACTACCATATGATAAGAAAAGAATGGTGTGTAGTGAGTAGTGTAGTGAATGGTGTGTAGTGATAATATAGTAATTTTGTAGTTTTTGATGGATAAAGGAATAGAAGTGTGAGTGTTGAAATGAGAGATAGTAGTGTTTATGATGGATAAAGGGATAATAGTGTTTTTGATGGATAAAGGGATAGTATTGTGTGTGTGTGTGTGATAATTTTGTAGTGTGTGTGTGTAGTGAATGCTGAATGGTGTGTAGTGAGTGTAGTACGAAACTTGTTTGAAAAAAAAGCTACTTAGAGTTATGAAACTATAGCCACAAGAGTTATGAAACTAAGGCTTGGTTTTTTGGTAGTAGATGTACTATATAGTTGATTTACTTTACAATGTTAGTGTATAAAGCGTGTGATTGACTAGTATATGTGTGTGATTGACTTGAAATTTTATTTCGTCAAGTAGTAGTGTATGAATCTTGGTCATGTATATGTGTTGGAAAAGTGTTGAAGAACATGATGATATGTCTAGCATGATGATGAAGAACATACTCTAGTTTTGTCAAGATGATGAATAACTTAACACCTAACACATATGGTATTAACTTTTTATTGTGCCTTAAGTGAGACACTAACTTAGTTATTGTGGTTTGTCAAGTTATTGTGTATCAGTGATTTCAAATGGAACAAGACAAGTCATGGTTGTATATTGACAGAATGAAACCCGAGTTTGATAAAGGGTTGAGTGAATTCATTAAATACGCACGACAATTTCTTAACAATGAAGGTAAGATTCGTTGGCCATGCAAAAAGTGTTTCAACATCTGTTTTGAAACTTTGGAGGACGTGTATGATCACTGTTTCATTTGGGGATGGGCAGCTGGGTATACAACATGGTTTCACCACAATGAAGATGGTGTATCCCGTAAACGTGCACGAACAACTCAATTGGTAGTAGAATCCGGAGACGAAATGGCTCCAGTTATAAATGATTTCCTTGGTAGAGCCCCAGAAGAAGAAGTTTTACAGACAGAGGAGGATGACAACATTGATGAACTCCTCTCCAAATTGCACGAACATGTTTATCCGGGACGCAAAAGCTCATCCGCCTTGAAGTTCTTAGCGGATTTAATGTATATAAAAGTGCTGTACAAGTGGCCAAATGAAAGCTTCGACGTTCTTTTAGCGAAACTGAAAGAAGTTTTGCTGGAAGGGTCAAATTTACCCGATTCATTCTACAAGGCAAAAACTCTTCTAAACAAATTGGGTCTGGGGTATGAAAAGATCGATGCCGCAAGTACGATCATTGCATTTACTATAAGGAGAATGTCGGGCTTACAATCATGTCCAGTGTGCAAAACGAGCCGTTATAAAGTCTAAAGGAAAAAGGTAGCTCAGAAAGTGCTACGTTATTTTCCGTTAAAGCATCCTTTGAGACGTTTGTATGCTTCCCATCACACAACTCAGGCAATGACATGGAATAAGACGGGGCATTCTACGGATGAGGATGTGATGAGGCATCCAACCAATGGTAAAGAATGGAAAGAATTCGACGAGCAACACCCTCACTTTGCTATCGAACCTAGAAATGTACGCCTCGGCGCTACAAATGGTTTTTGCCCGTTTGGTAATTCGAGTCAAACATACAACATGTGGACTATTTTAACACAATTGTTGAATCCAAAGACCATGGGTTTGCAACAATGAATTGTATAAACACATGTGTTTACTTATCCTAGGACCAAACTCCCCAGGCAAGGACTTGGACATTTATTTGAGGCCATTGATTGATGAGTTGGAAGAATTGTGGTCATAAGGGGTGGTTGTGCTTGATGCTGCTACAAATACTACCTTCACAATGCGAGTTGCAGTTATGTTTACGGTGAACGATTTTCCCGCTCGTAGTTATCTCTCAGGTTGGACTGGTCAAGGATATAAAGCATGTCTAACTTGCAACGACGAAACACCTTCGGTACGGTTAGAGTGTAAGACTGGATATGTCGGACATCATAGATGCGACGACAAAAGGGATTAGGGGGCCGACACGCGATCTCACTTAATAAACGGGTCCGTCAGCGACCTCCACAGAACAACGTTGTTTTCACACATAGCAGCAAATAGGAACTGTCAAACTACGTAAAAAGAAAGCACATATGCAAAGCCAATGAAGAACTTTTTCTTGTAGAGCTGATGTTTGTAGAAACACGTTGATTATTGAAAGCATAGCAACATGGCAGCCAGTTGATAGGAAACAAGACTTCATAAGAAGCATGTTTCTTTTCTCTAACAAGCTAAGAAACAAAGGCAACATAGTTTCTATTGCTAGCATTGATCACAAACCAACACTTAGGAAAGCACAAATACATTATATTTGATAGACAGCTTTGTAGAAAAGCAAGGATTTACACATAGCATTAAACAGAAAGCTTTAAACGGTATGAAAAGAAAGAACATACCCAAAGCCAAGCGAGAAATTTTTCTTGCAGTGTATTGTTTGTAGAACTCAGTAAAAGAAGACACCAAAAAGTAAAACAAGTGGCGTAAATTTGGCAAGCAACACTCATTTTAGAGCTAACAAAGGTCATCCAATGAGGAGCAAATGATGCAGTTTTAGAACACAAGAGAATAGGCATTGGGGAAAAGGGTGAACACCGTAGTTATCCGGAAGCACGTAATATCGCCTTTCCTTTAACCATTTTTCTTACACTTGGTGGTATATATATACAGAGATACAAACAAACCAGTTCACAAGACACCAAAGGCACATTTATCGTAAGCAAAGAATGCACCATGCCTCATAAATGCTACAACTAAATCAATGTCTAACCACACCAATATAGTTAAATGTAAGAACGCCCATTATTCTTGGATATATTATGTTACATTAACTGGTACCCCTACTTTCCCAACCGCATGGATACTTCTTTTCAGAAGGTACAAATCATTAACAACATCAATGAGGAACACATGTAGAGTTTCATGTTAAACTAAACACTTGTCGTTTAAGCAATCAACACCAGAGGCAAAGACAACAGAAGGATGTTTGAGAAGCAGACAAACCCAATGACATCTATAGAAAAGAAATGAAAAAGTGAACGGCTACACCTTAGCAAAAGGGAAAAGAGTAGCAAGTGGTTGTTTGAGTGCAGCACCAAACATGTAGTGTTAAACTACAAAAAACGAAAGCACATAGGAGCAAGAGATTTCTGTAGTTGGCAGGGAAGAAGACCTCATAACAACTATGTTTCTTTTATCTAATTGTCTAACAAGCAGCACTAACAATGTTGACGACATAACTAAACAAGTAGAAATGACAAGACTTTTCTACCCAGTCTAATGCACCAAACATCTGAATTAAAACACAGAGCACCCTTTTTTCAGAGAAGAAATCTAGAAGGCAACATCTACACTCAAGCAAAAGGGAGATCGTTAACTTTATGGTGTAGAAGAGAGACGCATATAGTTTACAAATTCTTTAATTATTATTTCCCAGTAGGCCGTTGAAATATTAAATTCTAGAATCTACTATGTTTTTGTTTTATAAAAAAACTGATCTGAAACTGTATGGGACTTATGGCCTATGTACGCTGTAAGTGAAATTCAAGGACAGACGACACTGTGACAATGCAATAAGACCTACAGATATTGCAGTCTGGAACAGCATGATACTCAAGTCTATAGCGATTGATTTTTTTTTACAGTAGCAAGCACCAAAAAGAAGAGGAGCATAAACTATAAGATGCATAAGCTATATGGTACAACCACAAGAACTGTCACAAACGTTCATTTTCATCTTAAGGTTCAAGGTCCAAATTCATCCACATTTTTAACTCCTCAAATGGTTTCAGCATCGAAGAACCTCCCAAATGGGGCATTACAAACGGGGTATGTAGGAATATGGTTTAACAGAAACAAAAATAATTTGCTATATGAAGACAGTACAAGATGCAGGGCTATACATACAGTGCATGGAACCATAAGTAGAAAGCTTTCTCTAAGAACGGAAGCAGCCAATCAGGACACATACTCGCATTCAGCTTCACATGATGAATAGTTTGCACAAGTGGAATAATGTGAATCATGCGTCAAAGTTCGTTAGTATGGCCTAAACTTAGGATCCAAGACCAAAATATATTTAATTCAATATACTGATTTTTTTTAAAGGATCAGACAAAATGAGTACATAGACGCACGATGCTATTTAAAAATGTATGCATGACAGAGTTTGCATAAAGATATGGTATGCATCACATAGTTTACGCGATAGAAAGCTGTTGCTACCATTCTAACAATGGCTGATGTTCCTGATAGATTCTCCTGCGCACCCACAGAAAACACCCTCTGCAGCAGGAAACACCAGGTCTTAGACCACGGCGGAACAACTATGTGTTTGCAGTTATGTGCCCAAACAGAACAAAGTATGTTTACTATTAAAAACCCTGCAACACCCCAGTCATGTTGCTGGAAACAAGTTTTTTTTTTGTCCATTATTAACACATATTTATCTCCTACACACTTGAACAGGACACCCACCACAGCAGCAAACAATAGGTCATATACCCTATTTTATGCACTAAACAGCTGAGTAGTTTTCTGAATATCTTTTAGGCGGAACAACTATGTGTTTGCAGTTATGTGCCAAAATAGAACAAAGTATGTTTACTATTAAAAACCCTGCAACACCCCATTCATGTTGCTGGAAGCAAGTTTTTTTGTCCATTATTAACACATATTTATCTTTTACACACTTGAACAGGACACCCACCACAGCAGCAAACAATAGGTCATATACCCTCTTTTATGCACTAAACAGCTGAGTAGTTTTCTGAATATCTTTCAACTGTATATAATGTGAATCTATGGATTGGCTTAACTGTTAAGGTTTAAATCTAGCCTATAAATTTCTTGGCTTTCAGGGCTGCTGGTTGTGCAGTCAGTGAAAAGGGCATAGCCAAAAATAAAACAAGGGTGGGAAGCTAGTAAACCATGAAATGCAGTGGACATACAGGAGGGAAAAGTAAACACAGATAACACACCCAGCCTAAGAAAAACCTCAAGGCTAGCAATAACCTTAACATCAAAAACATAAACACAACTTACTGCTATTAGGGCAAACATATACTGAGTTGGTGGGAAAATCCAGAGAAAATGTCGAACTTTTTAAATCCTCGGGAAATTATATGGTGGTTATTGTGGGAACCATAAACAACAAGAAGCAAAGGATAAAACAGGGAAAAGAGAACATGCCAAACCTGGCACAATTGCACCTTCAAGGGATTATTTAAAACATTTACTTAAGTTTTTGGTTCACCAGTACTCTGGCTCATACACTAAACATCTGAGTTAAAACTGGAAAGTAACTTGCTTTAAATCGGGAATTGGCAATAAAACGAGATGATGAACAGAGAGGCGCCAATGTATATAATCGAACAAAAGACACACCCCATATGTTGATAGACACTACAACTATTGCGTGCATTTTCCAAAAACCAGTAAGCAACTTTTTTTTAAAGGTAAGAACGTATGATGCAGCATCCTCGGAAAACAAGAACGATCAAACCGGAAAATGAAATTGCTTCAAACATGACCCGAAATTAAAGAAGAAGAGCAACAGACTGTAATGCAACAGCACCAAATCAGCGCACAGAGCCATTATATAGAAGATTAAGCTACGAGCTGGAAGGAAAACCAGAAAATAAGAACGGGAAAGCTAACCTTGGCAATAACAGGTGTAAACCCAAAAATGCAGAAGGGGGGAGTTTTATGGAGGGTCAAGTAGCATAGAACCATAGGAGTCTGAGGCACCACAGTAGAGTTACCAACCAAATCTGCCAAATCCATTGAATATAACCAAACCCCATCTTCGGCCATACAAATATGCACGTGGAAATATAAATCTGCCACCTTCCCTCTGTGAAACAGACCAACTCCTCCACTCCACTGTTCGTGAATAGTCGAGTAACCGGTAGTGCCGGTGGGTAGCGTACGACAACGAGGAAGGAGATTTTGGAAGCGCAGAGAAGCGGTGGAAAACTGTTAGAAAAGGCTTGGCTGCCAGGAAAAACCAATCTACTATGACCATTAACCACTTATATTATTATTATTTCTTATTACGCATAAATCTCGTAAAGAGCATTTTAACAAGTTTTTTGAGCCAACTTCAGCCACGTGGAGGGGTTTTGGCAAATCTTTTGAAACATTGCCTCAGCCACGTGATGCTGATTATTGGTTTGATTGCATCTGAAAAACCTCTTTTTTTGAGGATATTATTGATGCCTCACTTCCCTTTTCCAGGGCCCATTTGGAGGCTCCTACTTCTTTCTTCCAACTGTTAAAGATGATGTTGGGTTTCGCCACCTTGCTGTCGACAAGTTAATGGGGCAACATCAACATCAAAATAGCAAAGGAAAGTTAAATCCTTGCATCAATTGGTATGGTTAGAACTATTGTGTATTTTTATTCTCTTACATATCAGTGTCAGCTTTTGAGAAGAATGCGTCCGTCATCGCAATTAGGGATTCCTCAGTAAGCACTTGAGACTAAAATAGGAAACACATTGAGCTTTAATTCTATACGTCCTAAGAAACCATCTAAATCACCCTTCATCTGGTTATGGATCACCATTGGTTTCATGTTTTGTCCCTTATCTTCCATTTTTCTAGTTGGTCATGAGGTTCATAGTATGTTCTTGGATCAGCACTCTGTTCTGAACCTTGTCCATTTTAAGTACTCTGCCGGAACATGTCTCAATGGACCGTCCTGAAACTCGTGCTATAGTTTTTTCTGTCCTTATTGAGATAAGACAACTAAGTTTAGCTACTGAATCTCTTGTATTAGTTTAAATAAGTTTATTTATGGGGACCAATATCATTTAAGGGGTGTATCATGTCTACAACTATGTAGTGGCACAATTTTGTCTGTATGTTTCTACCAGTCGTCATTGAAGATAGTTATATTAGACTTTGGGATCATGGTTATAATGCATTGATAGATAATTTTTCTTCTTTTGGAGAGGTCACAAGGATTGATGTGCCTATAAACGATTACTGTTTGAAATGGTCTATAGTCCATACTTTTTTTTTCAATGGCATTTGATTTAGAGTGCATATCCTAGAACTTTGTATTTGGGAAATGTTATTGATCATTTATTTGCTGTAAACATTGATTTCTCATTGGTTGGTGAATATTTTTGAATCTCCTTTTAATTTATAACGTAGGGCCAATCGCTTCAAGAGCTACATCTCAATGACTTCCGGTTAGGAGCAATTTCCCCATGGTCGATGGAGTGATTCTCGAGATGCATCTTATGGGACCTTTTTTTGATTATCATGTAAGTGTAACTCTTCCATTTCGAGAATTTGTGAGTCTTTGCATAGGTTCAGGTTTTGCATTTGCATCTGCCCTGTCCTGTCATGATTTGTCTGATGTCTGGTGTCTGGTGTCTGGATAGTCTGTCTGTGTCCTTGGACTTGTCCAGGACATTTCCAGACCTTGCCCAGATGAGTCATATCCCTTGAATTGGTCTTATATCATGTTATCATCGTATTCGAAGTTGATTTAGCCTTGCCATGATCCTTTTTGCAGTCTGCTATATGGTCTGTTAAAAGTCTTTTGTTTCTGTTCACATGTTGTAAGTATGCATGATAGATGTTATTTTAGGCCTTTGCATCAGTCCTGAATCTGTCTTGGTTGTCCAGTCATTGTGACTAGTCTATTTTGGTCTTGTCTTGACATGAATATTTGAGTACAATCTGTTTTATATGCTTGTCTGATCAGAATATGAAAGTCTGGTTTTGGAATCTTGATACGTGCTCAGTCTGTTTTGTAACTAGAACTTATTTTATTGGACTTGCTTGCTTTGCAATACTCTTTGGTCTTAAGCTTTCAAAGTCCTAATTCTGTGTGTATGCACACAATCAGGTTTGCCCGATAAGTATGCATCTGTCAAATCTTTATTTATGTATCTGTTGTTTGTTCAAGTCTGTCTGCTACGATTGCTTAGAAGTCTTGGTTTTCTTTGTGTGTTCTGTCAAGTCGGTTTTGGATCTACTTGCATATGTGTTTTGCACATTGGACCGACCCAATGTTTCTTTGAATTTCCTTTCCGTGTTACCTATTTGATCTCGGAACTAACTATATATTCCAGATTTACCCAAGGACTCCGAACACTGCACCGTGATTCATTCAGAGATACAAAGGTTGATCGGAAATTTATGGTTAGGATAGAAGCATAACTGTGGATACTTTATATTTTCTGACGTGATTAGACATATATGTTTTGAATTTATTGATTCGATAATGACCAGATATCTATTCGTTAAGCTTCAGTTAGTGATGATGTATACTTGGGATACAGTGACGCATCTTCAATGATTCGGTGATTTTGGGAGGTCGTTCAAGGATGGGGTGTGGGTGGGAGTGGGGTGAGGGCGGGGTGGGGTCGTTCTGATTTTATTTTTTGTATAATTATTTGCTTTTGCCGCTGTGTGACATAGTGGCAATAGAGTTTAACTTTTTGCATGGTGTGACACGTGGCAATGAAATAGACTTTAACTTTTTGCCGCAGTGTGCAGCATCGTGATGATAGATTTTAACTTTTTGCAGCGGTGTGGTGAAAAGCGTGTGAACTTTTTTCACATAGTTCTTTTTCATCGCGGGTGACACAAAAACAATAGGTGTCACAATAGGTCTATTGTGTCAAATTTTTAGGTTTTTGTGGCACTTTGTATCCGCGGCAAAAGCTAGAATTTTTAGTAGGATCTGTTGCTCTGCTTTGAAAATCTGTTGCTTCATGGCTGAGTATTAGGATCACTGTGTAATTGATTTTTAGCATCTTGCTGATTTTAATAAAATTAATGGCTGTTCAAAAAAAAAAAAAAAAAAAAAAAAAAAAAAAAAAAAATCTTGATTTACAACTAGAAGGTACAACTATCTCAATCTACCACAAAAGAAAAAGAAAGATTCTATACCATTAATACAATAGATATTAATAGAATAAAAGAAAGATCGGCTTCAACGATTGCAACTTTAGAAATCACTCTCTAGCGATCTCGAATTCAACCTACAACAAAACCACCTTCTCGGGGTAGGGAACGATAATAACATGGTAAGTAAGAAAGTACTTAGTAAATGGTAGAAACATCGAGTTTTCACATGCTATAACACAAGGAATATGAACAATAACAATATCACATATGTTCAAGTGGCTAACTCCCTTTTACTACTCTCACTTAGTAGACATAATCAACAAAGACATTTGTTACACATTGATCCAATGACACTTTGCATGGTGAGAATACGCCCTGACATATCCTCAACACCTCTAGGGCATGGTAGCTAACCAAGTGTAATATTACACGAGCCTGTTTGGTCTCTTACCATGTGGAGATGTAATAGTTCCATGAAGCAAGCAAAAATGTGCCTAACCAAAGATCAACATGTTTTAGTTTTTAGACAAGTCAAGTATGTATTTACGTGTTTAATCTAACCACTTTAGTTCATTACACATAAAAAGGCTTCCTATGGACTTCTAGACCTTAGACCAACTCTACATTACACTACTTAGCACATTGCATAAAAATATTGAGATTGCTAGAGAGTGATTTCCAATTTTAACCAAATGTTCAATACACACTTGGTTAAGACGGCCATTGCACAAAATTTCTTAATGAAATTTAACTAAAATTAATTTCAATAAACATGTAATTAATAGCAGCTGAATGGAATGTACATACTAGAATCAGGTGTGTAAACAGAAAACCGAGACGTGGTTGACCGACTTAATTAAGACGGCCATTAGCCTAGACTAAAACGCGTTTGTAAGTCGGTTTCTTGACCGACACGAAAAGAAACGCGTCATTAAGGTCTGCTAAAATCGCGGTTTAGAGGTCTCATCTCCACTATATAAAGAATGTAGATGATGTGTGGATTAGATCGTTCTACGTCACGTGTTCTTCGTTTTGACTGCTATCATTTGCAAACGGAACACCAATTGATGATAATCTCTCTTTAACCTCATGTTTTTGCCCTCGTCTACAAAAGGAACATTGATCAATGATAATCTCTCTTTAACCTCATATTTGTCGCCGCAGAACATAGGGTTCGATAAGGGTGGTTTATGCGGTCAATAATTGATAGAATACGGTTTAAGATTATTTCTAAGTCCTAATTAGATAGTTAAACAATTTCCCAGTTAGTCCTGGAATTCTTTTGTTTATCCAACGAAAGATTTTTATAAGAACCGGACTAACGCCGGAATACAACCGGAAGAAAAACCGAAAATGCCACCAACCGGTGGACAAAGACCAAACACAAAAACAACCAACAGACGGCCAAGACCAAACAAGAAGCGAATAATAGATTAGTGTGAGGCGTCTTTGGCAAATAACAAGAAAAACATCTTCAAAAGATTGGAGGGGCGCTGAAACAGGGGACCTCAAACACCAACCCAATACTTGACAACAACCACAGAAAATGAAAAGAAAACAAAAAGCATAACAAAATAACACTATTTATTATTTTTTTTGACAGGAAACCGGCAAGAAAAGCAATCAACAACGACGAACCACCGGCGAACAACAAACCAAGCTGAAATATGTTACCGTTGACGCGCGTGCGCCACCAAACGGAAAGAGAAGCCCGATATAATGACTTACACCTCACCTCCGAAGAAAAGCAACACCATAAGGTCAAATTTAATTTAGTAAAATTCACAAACATAATTAAATAAAATTCAGAATAAGTAGAGAAAATACATAAATAAAACTTAGGTGGAATAACAATATATTACTACTGCGCATTCAAAAGTGCCATATACGCAGCACCATGGCAGCCATCCATGGTGAACAGTATATTCAATCTTTTTTCCTCAAAGAAATAGTAACATTATAGAAATTAGCCTTCCCCTTTGACATGCAATCACTTAGATTCTTTGCAAGTTTCTTGAACACCTCATCAATTATATGTTCACCAAAATGACTAGCAAACAAGGGTTCATATGCTGCTCGAAGAGTCTTTGCAAGATCCAGTCCAGCATTCTTTAGTAAATCATGAGTGGAAAGCTCACGGTCATCCACATCCCAAGGAACATCGACTATATTCATACGGCTGATTGTGAAAGATCCTTCCTCTTCAATTATACCTCTTAGCTCGGGACCCGAAGGGAAGTAGATAGGCGCATTGAACGAATCTAATCTTTCATTCTCAATTAATCCCTGAAAAACAAGAAAAAGGCAAATTAATTAAAACAACTAACTAGAAAATGCTATGAGCTTGAATTGAATAAAAAGGGAGAAATATCCATCGCTACAAGAAAAACACTCTATTGCTACATTAGCTGTTGAACTACGTACCATCTCTCTCAAAAGCTTTAAGCTGATGGGGAGGTTGATAATTAATATCTTATACACTTTAACACGCCCCCAAGTATTGGTCATCTCTCCCAATTAACACCATCTCTCCCAAAAGCTTAAGCTAATGGGGAGGTTGATAATTAACATTTTATACACTTTAACACGCCCCTCAAGTGTGGGCTATCTCTCCCAACACTTGAACAATCTTAATTTTAAAGACTTCAATACGCCCCCTCAAGTGTGGGCTATCTCTCCCAACACTTGCACAATATAAATGAGAAAAATAATGTTGACACCAGGGTTCGATCTCATGATCTCTGGCTATAATACCATGTTGAACGACTATCTCTCCCAAAAGCTTAAGCTGATCAATGGGAATGTTGATAATTAATATCTTACACTTTAACACTACCTTTTGTCACACATATCCCAAAAAAAAGTGTTATTTGTTTATAAGGACACGTTTTGGAACTTAATTAGACACTTAGGACACACTTAAAAGATCATTAGTTATAAGGACATATTTTATTTAAACTTCCTAAATTACCCTTTCTTCTAATTTTTTTCTCTTCCCCTTCGATTCCAGATTCCTCACATTCCTGAATCGTCTTCTTAATTCTTAATGATTTCAGCTTCTTTTGATTCAGGCTTCACCGAGAATTCCTCCAATATTCCCGGCATGTATTCCAAGTAATCGATTCTACCACTTTTCGTGGTAACAAGCTTTCAGGATTCTCAATTTTGACGAATTCCAGCTTTCACGAGACGGAAATGTACCGGAGAGAAGCTGCCATTGTCGACGTCGGCAATTTTCCTGAGAGCCCATTGTTTTGCAAGTCTAAATGGAGCAATTGGGGTGGTAGGTTCGCCGGTAGTTCACCGGCGCTGAGAGGCTAAAAAACTCTCCTTGCGAACGTGCACGTCAGGCTCAGGGCTATGGGCTTTAGACTATGGTTTGTATTCCATCGGCAAACGGCGTTGTCGAACTGGGTTCAACGGATTTGATTTTCCATCGGCAAATTGTGTTCTAGAGAATTCAATTCCTTTTGGGAATAACAACAAACAGGTTGTGTTCGGAAATGGTAATAATACTTCTAGTACCTTGACTGAAAATCATGAAACCATAAGTAGTCACCGTCAAGATTCATCTCAGAAATCAATTTTCACTCGGGAATTGAATATTTCCGAGTACGGATACGAAGCAAGAAATGGGAAATGTAAGCCGGAATCCGGTGAAATTCTAAGCTTTGGCTTGGGCTAAGATTTTCTATGCAGCTAATATTAGTGACTGGTTCTCAGCAGTTGTTGTCCCTGTTGGTGCTCAGTGCAAAGACGTTGCCATTAAGACAAGTTCGCATCAGGTGTTAAACACATGAATTCTGTAGATTTCTTTCTTCCTTTTCCATTCTTTATAACTTCTGATATACATGTAAAATATCCTATGTGCCGGGTGTTATAGCTGTTTTCATCTGCTTATAGGTCCATCCTTATCCTTCTCCTAAGCAGATATTAATTGGGAAGGAAGACATTCTGATAAAGATTTTTGGCAGGAAAAGGGCTTGACTGAATATTGGGCTTTTGGACCTCCAGTTTTGAATCTAAACAATGGTGGTGCTCTTGGCATGTCAGTAAGAACATCACATTTGGCTGCATCATGGGGACAGTTTCTATCTCAGGTGTCATGTTCCAAACATTACATGGCATTGAAATTTCTCCCCTTGATCCCTTGACAAGAAAAGTCTCTAGAAATATTATTGATTGATGTAACTGTGAGTATATTTGCTTCTTTGTTAGTGTTTTTTTTCCATCTGATTTTGGACAAAATATTGGTACCAACATAATGCTTCTTGGCATACCATTGAGTTTGTGGAACAATGAATTGATTCTCCATCTGCGGCTGTCATTTTACGATTTGTAATATGATCATATGTGTATACATATGTATTGGTGCAGTGACATTAATTTGATGGTGGGTTTGTGTATGATTTGAAATAAAATTGATGCAGCGACATTGATGTGCCTGACAATTTATCTATTTTAGTCTCAAGTAACTGCCTTAAAGTCTCTGTTGATGCATCTTGGCTGCAAAATGGTACTACAGGTTTGGGTGCTATAGTTGCTGAGGGCAATAATCCTATCATTGAAGCCTGGGGAGCCCCTCACTCATATGTCCCATCTCTTCTTGCTGCCAAAAGTGTTGCTTTGCAGTGGTCTATGTCTTGCTGCATCGACAGAGGATGGAAGAATGTTTGTTTTGCCATGGATTGTAAAGTGCGGACAGATCTTCTCAATAACCGCATGCCCAACCCTTTGGATAGCAGATGCATAGTGGATGATATTTTGATACTTAGAAGAAGCTTTGATTCCTGCTCTTTTGTTTTTGTTCCTAGACACCGGAATTGGCCGGCTCATAACATGGCAAATTTTGCTAAACAACTCAAGGATAGGGTGGCCTGGACCTCTTCTTTTCCAGTTTGGTTATGTAAATCTTGTGGTTTGTAAAACTTCGTAATGTTCCTTTTGTTTTCGTAATGGAATTTTAGTTCTTGGAAAAAAAAAAAAAAAAAGCTGTTTCAATGCTTGGAACACTTATGGCAATCAAAGTTTTTTGCTCATTTGCATTTGAGCCTTCAAAAAAAAAAATTGATTAAGGTTATAGTGTTCTCTGCTGGGATTTCAAAGGGTATTGTTTTGAGTTAGCTGGTAGGACTTTTGTGCTGCTTATGTTTTTTTTTTTTTTTTTTTTTTGAAAGTTGTGATGCTTATGTTTTTTGATCAATAAAAGATTTCTAAATTCTAATGTATTGGAAATGTGAAAAAAAATAGAAATAGAAGTTGGATGCTTTGGTATGATTATGAAAGGCTTTGGATGATGTTTTATATATATATATATATATATATATATATATATATATATATATTTTTTAGTAATGATCCGGACACAACCGTTGTGACACAACGAGTGTCATATCGTGTATCGACACCGTTGATTATGATGTAATAATGATCAATTAGTTTTACACGCATCACCTTGAAACAAAGAAAGAAAAGCTATACGTTGATGGTGGTTGTGTATGATTTGGAATAAAATTGATGCGGTGATATTGATGTCATTGCGATTTACGATTAGAAGAATTGATGCAGATGACATCGATGTCATCGTGCATATGTCATCGCATATACATTTTACAAAGTTTTTGTTTTTGCAATTTGGGTGTTGATGTCACTTCATAAAATGTTGGTGTTATTGTGTGTTATTCGATACTCCCTAGGGCTCGAGCTCGAATCGACTAAAAAAGTTCGGGCTCGATTGAGCCATAAAAAGGCAACATCGAACTCGACTGGCTAAGTACTCGATATAGCTCGACACGGCTCATAAGCTCGATTTCCCCTGAAAAATCTTCCTAATTTCGGGGCAAAAAGATCAACAAAAATGTTGATGTCACTGCATATTTGATTTCCGATATCACTAAATAAATTGTTGATGTCATTCATATATGATTGCTGATGTCACTGCATAATATGTCGATGTCACTGCATAAAATGTCGATGTCACTTCATAAAATGTCGATGTCACTGCATATACATTTTACAAAGTTTTTGTTTTTGCAATTTGAGTGTTGATGTCACTTCATAAAATGTTGGTGTTATTGTGTGTTATTCGATACTCCCTAGGGCTCGAGCTTGAATCGACTAAAAAAGTTCGGGCTCGATTGAGCCATGAAAATGCAACATCGAACTCGACTGGCTAAGTACTCGATATAGCTCGACGCAGCTCATAAGCTCGATTTTCCCTGAAAAATCTTCCTAATTTCGGGACAAAAAGATCAACAAAAATGTTGATGTCACTGCATATTTGATTTCCGATATCACTAAATAAATTGTTGATGTCATTCATATATGATTGCTGATGTCACTGCATAATATGTCGATGTCACTGCATAAAATGTCGATGTCACTGCATATACATTTTACAAAGTTTTTGTTTTTGCAATTGGAGTGTTGATGTCACTTTATAAAATGTTGGTGTTATTGTGTGTTATTCGATACTCCCTAGGGCTCGAGCTCGAATCGACTAAAAAAGTTCGGGGCTCGATTGAGCCATAAAAAGGCAACATCGAACTCAACTAACTAAGTACTCGATATAGCTCGACGTGGCTCATAAGCTCGATTTCCCCGAAAATTCTTCCAATTTGGGACAAAAGATCAACAAAAATGTTGATGTCACTGCATATTTGATTTGCGATATCACTAAATAAATTGTTGATGTCATTCATATATGATTGATGATGTCATTTGCATAATATGTCGATGTCATCGCTTTGCGTATATGATTGCCGATGTCAATGCGTCGTGGTGGTCAATGTATTGCGGTTGTTAGTGCATCGCGGTGTCTTTGCATCCGGGTGGTCATCGCATCACGGTGTCTCTCATCGGCGATGACTACTACTACATCGGGGTTGCCCCGGATCGGGGTGGTCAATGGATCGGGGTGGTCAATGCGTCGGGGTGGTCGATGCGCGCGGTGGTCAATGATCACGGTGTCACCGAATCGCGGTTGTTAGTGCATCGATATGTCACTTCATCGATCACGGTGTATCTGCATAGGTGGTGGTCAGATCGCGCCGCGGGTGGTGATCACGCGATGATCATCGCATTGGCGGTGGTCACGGCATTCGCGGTGGTCAATGCAAAAAAAAAAAAAAAAAAAATCTCAACCCCAGCATTTGAAGGAAAAAAAAAAAAAAAAAGAAAAGAAGAAAAAGCAAAACACAACAGCAGCATTACATAAAAATGTAAATAAACATTCAGGATCGTGAATGTGATCCGGCCGTTTTTTTTTTTTTTTTTTTTTTTTTTTTTTTTCCATTCATTAAAGTATTTGGGTTTATCTACCTATTTTTGTCGCTTATAACTAAGTGTTTGTTTTGGCGTCCTTTTTGCGATTAAATCCAATATGTGTCATTTTTGAATAATTGTCACTAAAAAGAATGTGGCTAATATACATTTAGTTAGACTCATTCACTACACTCATTCTGCTGGTTAAAGTAAGATATAACAACATTCTTTAACTTTTAATGTGTGGCGAAAAGTAGAAGAAAACAACGTTTTTCTCGTATGCAAGTTAAAGGTACGTAGAATTACAATAATAATTACCTCGTTCGCCATATCTTTGAAAGTCTTAGATAAAGGTCCCCATACGTGTTGGCTCTCCCAAGCACCTGGGTCTTCTAGACTCCTCCCCAGAAGAGTAAGTACCATGCCCCCACTAGCTACCAATTCAATGGCACGGCATCTTAAAAATGTTGAAAAATCTTTAGTGAATTGCATCAGATATGCATTTCCCACATTTGAAGGACTTGTATTTGATATGTAGACATTACCCTTGTTATCGGTTGCCTCCACAGGAGCCTGAAATGAAATTAATTTTGACAACATCCATCTTAAAATACACTTAAGTACAAATATATATGTATCACATCCCCCTCTACACACACCCAAAAAAAGAAGTTAGAAGGGTACATACACGAGATAACCAGTGTAGTGCCTGAGATGAGTGCACAAAGTGCAGAACTTTGGGAGGAAAAAGTCTGCCGTGAAACGAACCAGGAACTCCGGTAATAAAGGAACAAGATCCAACGTCCCTACAACTTAGATCTTTCTGAAACAGGGGCAATGATCTGAAAATGGCGTTAAAATCATTATCCGGAAGATCATTCAAGTATATCAGAAAATCTGGAGATTCATGGCTGAAACTCCGGCGTATGGCATCAACAGCTTCCATGATCTGTGAGATTGCATAGAAGGTATTGGGTCCACTTGAACACCCCATGTCTGAAATGCACAAGGTTTCTGGAAATAGTGTGCCATAAACATCTTTAATGGCTTCTTCTATTATCGGCTTTGCAATGGTTATTGCCTTGCGCTGTAAAAACAAGCCATGCATGCATGCAAACAAATTAATTAAAAATAATTCAAAATTTGCAGATGAATCAATTATATGAAAATAAATATAGGTTTCGTACGTGCATGTACCTGAAGTGTTGAGTTATTGGCATAACTTTCTTCCCCGGTTCCTCCATTCATATGAAGAACACGTATAGCCTTCTTCATCCTTAATTGATTAATTCCCTGCAGTCTGCAGACAGCCTCGATCTGTACTATCAATGTATACTATCAAATATCAATGTATGCAGATTGCAGAGAAGATGTTGAGTGCAGCCATCATTTATACAGATTGATTCTGATGTACGTATACTACTTGCAGATAAATTAAAGCCTCATTAATTTGCTTACAAGTCAATTTGGGAATGATGCCACACCCTTTCAGGCCGGCTTAATTCCACGTAATTATATCTTAGTCAATATCAATAAGTTTATTACACAATTCACAAAAAGTTTATTACACAATTGATAATAAAAAAAGGGATTTTAACACTTTTGGTTCCTCATGTTTTAGCATTGTTTCAAAATTAACCTTTATGTTTCTGAATGACAATTTTGATTTGATAAAGAGCAAAAGCCCAATACAATGTAGCAGCCCAAGGTCAGTCCGACGCAACACAAATCCCAGCAATTGTCCCAGCAAACGAAAAAAAGCAGCAGCAAATGACTAATGTTACAATAAAGAAGAGCTTGCGGAACCAGTCAGACGGTTACTAACCACCTGAATATTCAGGGAATATTCCTTTATTGACCCGAATATTTCCAGAACATTCCTCCATTGAGCAAAATACAGTTTTTGGCTAAGCAAGTATTGTTAGATGTAATATCGCCGGATGGATCATACATCCACCCGATTACACAGCGGAATAGTATAGATCTAGATCTAGTCAACCAAAATATATAAAATAAATAGATCTAACCTACGAGGGGGTTAGATCGCTTACCAGTTTGTGGTGAATAAACTCCAAGATCAATCTTCAATCCACGATCCAAGCTAGATGAGAAGCCACAGTCTTCCAACGTGTGTCTCCAAGCACCACCAGGTGGATGGTGTTTCAAGCCGCCGGACCTCTTCGATTGCTACCTTAGAAAACCCGAAGTTTTCTAAAATTCAAACCCAAAGAACTATAGCCGAAAATTCTAAGCTATTTTCTTACAATAATTTCAAAATTATGTCATGTGATTTGGCTTGGGAGAACTCTCTTTATATAGGAGAGTAATCCTTGTAGTCCAAGGATTAATTAATTAATACAAAATCAATCACATTAATCCTTTTCCATAAAAAGATAAATCCAAAATAATCCTAAATTAATAAGGATATATAAAATATTTTCTTTTCCTTAAATTATTTAACAAATAAATAATTTAATCACATGTCTTATTATTTATCATGAAAACAAATTTCCCAACAAATAATACATGCAAATTTCGCCTACCCTAATTAAAAAATAGGTCACACGAAATTTTCATCACATTGGGCCGAGTCCACGAAAAAATTTCTTTTCCATGTATTTAATTATCTAGTCCAACTAAACAATTAATCCACATATCAATTATATAGTCCAATCCAACTATTTAATTACAATTGAGGTGAAACGACGAGAAATCGTATATGCAATATTAGGAGCCACGTCGGGGACCATGGACCCAGAATAGAGCCAACGAGAAGTGTTGGACCACATACTGCGAAGTGATCCTTACTAACACATCAAACTCTACCCTAGTCTAAGCGAATGTCTGCAGATCACCTCAGGATTAAGATTAATCCATATATGATCATCTTGTGATTTGATAAGACTTCTCGATTACGGAATTATATCGAGAACTCAAATCAAATCGGTCCAAATTTCTATATGATTATCATATATAAATGCCCCACTAGTACCTTTATTACCGATAAACTGGATAAGAATCACACACCTAAAGTGTTCTCGCGCATTATTAGCAAATTAATCATGAGACCCGTGCTCGATTAATAAACGCTACGGACTAAGTTAATTTTAAGTACATCTCACTAACTCAATCCTCTTGTGTATAGCCATACACTGAGTTATGTGATTACATAAACGAGGTACTTAGGGTTTTCAATTATAAGCATACATGCATATAATAAGATGAATTATTAATTTTGTCCTAAAACAATTAGATAATTGTCTTTCGGGCACTACACCTAACAAGTATAAATAAGTTGTAATTCTCAGATTCTACATTGAAAAATAATACTTCCCTTTTTCTTCTTACTGTGTTTCCATGGAGTTTTTGCCATATTTCCACATGGTATCAAAGCTGGTTTGAAGATCTGTTCTTCTGTCATTTTGTGTTCTGTTTTCATTGCAAATCAACAGCAAATTGTGACTTTCAGCCCTTACTATCTTCACCCCAATGAAAATCCATCACTAGTGCTCGTTCAACCTCCACTTGCTGGGAACAACTACCATGCTTGGTCTCGTTCTATATGGATTACACTCATGTCCAAAAACAAGCTTGGATTCATCAATGAAAACTTGACAACACCTCATATCAATGATATTGATCATCATGCCTGGGAGCTGTACAATAGTATGGTGCTGTCATGGCAGCTCAACTCAGTATCTGATTCGATTGCACAGAGTGCAATGCGGTTGAATTCATCAAGGGAGGTGTGGCTTGATCTCCAGGAAAGGTTCTCTCATGTTGATCACTTTAGATTATCAGACCTGCTGGAAGAGGTTTGTTAGACAAAACGATCTAAGTGTAACTGATTACTACACAAAACTTAAGATCCTATAGGAAGAGCTGCTGGTCCTAAGACCTTACCCTAGTTGTACTTGCAATCCTATATGCAACTGTGGTGCAGTCAGAGTTTATAGAGACTATTTTAAGTCTGAATGTGTTTTCAGATGTTAGAAAGTCCTTATTGAGAATTTTGCACATATTAAGGCATAAGTGCTGCTCATGAATCCATTACCACCTATTAATAAAGTGTTTGGTATGACTATTAAACATAAAAGGCAGCTCAACTATTATCTAGGACATCCTGACAGGATTGATAATCCTGTCATGGCTGTGCAAAGGTCTGATTCTTGTCAGCCTAACGCCCCTAGTGGCAGTGTTCAATTTAAAAAGAGGCCTCTGCCTGGACATACTGTGGATTGCAAGGACACACGTAAGATAGATGCTACTGAAAAGCATGGCTACCCTCCGTGGCGGAGGAAAAGTCGAGAAATGGTCCAGTCTTTGGCGAGGGGCATGATTGCAACAAACAATGTTGATACAGTTGAGGACTCACTGCCAGAACCTGCAAATCAGTCTAACACCTTCAATTTCACTCAGGAACAGTTGGATGAACCGAGGAACCTGCTAAACATTGCACATGCTCCTGGATTTAAGGAGGAAACATAACACATTTTGAATTAGACGGCTGTGCTGAGTGCTAACTTTGGACATCACACTGGTAAGTCTGGTGGTAAGTTTGGGAATTCTATCTCAAAATAGTGGATTATAGACTTAGGTGCCTGAGATCATATAACTTGTAATCTTGATGTTTTTTAGTCCTATAATCCTATTCCTTCAATTTGTGTCACATTACCTGATGGCAACACTACCACATCAACACATAAAGACACTGTGAAATGGACACATGAGCTGATTCTTTCCAATGTTTTGTATATCCCTACCTTCAAGCACAATCTGCTTTCTCTCAGTAAGTTATTACATTATAAGTCCTTATCTGTTACCTTCACTGCTAATCTTTGTCTCATTCAGGAACATATGACCAAGAAGCATATTGGATTAGCTAAGCAAGTTCATGGCCTCTACTACTTACATCCTATTGACCAACACCACACTTCCAACTCAAATCTTCATAATTCTACCAATGAGTTTATCAGTAAGACCAAACGTGCTATGTTTTCTAGTAGGCCTGATGCTCATATATGGCATCTTAGGCTAGGGCTTATGTCAAATAAAGTTGTTCATGATGTGAAGTCATAGAGCCAACTGTTTGATCTTTTGAAATAAGTGCTTTTACTGTTTGCCATCTTTCTAAACAAAAGAAATTGTCATTTCCTTTGAGTGATTCCATGGCCGTAGCAGTATTTGATCTCATCCATGTAGATATCTGGGGACCTTATAAGAAGGCCACTATGTATAATGAACATTACTTAACTATTGTTGATGATTACCTGGATTTTCCTTATTAAGAACAAATCTCAGGCTAGTACTGTAGGATGTAATATTGCCGGATGGATCATAGATCCACCCGATTACGCAGCGGAAAGTACAAGATCTAGACCTAAACAATCAAAATATATACATGAATAATAAATCTAACCTATGAGGGGGTTAGATTACCAACCTTTTTATGGTGTAAAACGCCAAGAACAAGGTCTATCCAATCCGAGCTAGTTGAGAGCCTAGTTGAGAAGCCAAAGTCTTCCAACGTGTGTCTCCAAGCACCACCAGGTGGATGGTGTTTCGAGCCGCCGGACCTCCTCGATATGCTACCTTAGAAAACCCGAAGTTTTCTAAAATTCAAACCCAAGGAAAAATAGCCGAAATTTCTAAGCTATTTTCCTCCCAATATGTCGTGTATTATCATGTGATATGAGTCTTGTGAGTGCTCTTTTTATATAGGAGAGAAATCCTTGTCCTTCAAGGATTTATTTAATTAATACAAAATCAATCAAATTTATCATTTTCCTTAAAAAGATAAATCTAGAATATTCCTAAATTAATTAGGATATACAAAAGATTTTCTTTTCCTTAAATTATTTAACAAATAAATAATTTAATCAATGTATTATAATTATCAAGAACTCAAATTTCCTAATAATAATAATAAGGAAAATGCGGCCAAACCTATTAGAAAATAGGCCACACGCATTTTTCCATTAAATTGGGCCGAGTCCATGAAAAAATTCTTTTCATGTATTTAATTATCTAGTCCAACTAAACAATTAATCCACATATCAATTAAATAGTCCAATCCAACTATTTAATTAAAATTGAGGTGAAACGACGAGAAAACGTATATGCTATATTAGGAGCCACGTCGGGGACCATGGACCCATATTCAGTAGCTACAATAAATTAAAAAAATTATTCGTCAGACCGAACAATAATACTCAATCTATTAATTCCGGGATTACACCACCATAAGCCCGAAACAGAACTATGCCGAATACAGATAACTTATACTCAACTATGAGTTGATAAGCGTCTACTAATATAATCATTACATACGGATAAATCCTCCATAGACTGTTCGTTTCGATTCGGGATATCTCAGTAAACCCTTCTCGAAACATCGTATCCTTATTTACCATCAACCCCTAGTGATCCATTAGTTCATAACTAATATAATATGAACTGGCGCCATCGATCAGTTTCTAGGATTAACAAATAAGAGAACCGTCTGTCTACTTACCGAGGGAAGGAATGGATTCCATATCTGTGATAGCACAGACTACTAATTCATTCCAGAATAGAGCCAACGAGAAGTGCCGGACCACATACTATGAAGTGATCCTTACTAACACATCAAACTCTACCCTAGTCTAAGCTGTTCTCTGTGATCACGTCAGGATTGAGATTAATCCATATATGATCATCTTGTGATTCGATAAGACTTCTCGATCACGGAATTATATCGAGAACTCAAATCAAATCGGTCCAAATTTCTATATGATTATCACCATATATAAATGCCCCACTAGGTACCTTATTACCGCTGATCCTGGATAAGACATCACACACCTAAAGTATTCGGCACATTATTAGTAAATTAATCTTGAGAACCGTGCTCAGTTAATGAACGCTACGGACTAAGTTAATTTTAAGTACATCTCACTACCTCAATCCTCTTGTGTATAGCCATACATTGAGTTATGTGATTACGTAAACGAGGTACTTAGGTTTTCAGTAGTGTCTTAATTATAAGCATACATGCATATAATAAGATGAATTATTAATTCTGTCCTAAAACAATTATATAATTGTCTTTCGGGCACTACACCTAACAATCTCCCACTTGCACGAAAGGCAAGTGGATTAATTGTTTTAGAGCACACCCTTTATATCTATATCTACAACATTCTCCCACTTGCTCAAAACAAGTGAGACATATCCCCAAGATTCATACCCTCCAAGCGCATCTTAGTAATTCATCCTTCTAAGCACGACCGGAGTGTGCCGCCGCAGGGTAGGTCAGTGACCCGGCGCGTACTTAGAATCCGAATACCATGTGACTCGGTACACTGATTAGGTAGGTTGGCGGCTTGAGTAAATCTTTGGGATCGAAACGTCGCCTTTCCATCTAATCCGGTGGAACGATTTCAATATGCTTATGAAGTAGTATCGGCTCTCTGGATAATACTTTATCACATGAGTAAACACTGAGACCGAGATTGATTTAACGATCATCCTCAATCTGACCTAAAGCCAGAATCAGTGTTATCACTTATATTCTAGTTTGCACCTGAATATACTAGCATATTATTCCTCATTCTCCCGAAGAGACTTGTGGATTCACTAAACATCCCATTTAGTATTCATCTGCAGGTTTAGACAAGCATTCCTGAGAGGTAGGGTAGACTACATCGTTGAATGTTGCATTCTTATATGCAAGAACATCTTAAACAGGTGAATGGGTTAATGGGATTGCCAATTGCTGATTTTCGAGAATTCGAGTGAGTCAAATTCTTTAGAAAATAGCCCGATGGCATGTTAGTCTCTGACTTCAGATAACACACCCATGTTGTTTCCAACAGTTTCAGTGTTACCATTCACAAACACTAATCTACATACTACTTTGCTAATATTGATGCCCAGTCTACGAAAGACTTATCAATATTCTGGTCAAGTCCACATATTCAAATATATAACTTTGAAATGACCCAGAGGTTTTCTTTAATCCCCAAAGGATATAAGCTGTGGCAGGTATCCTACCAAAGGTTCTATCTGAATAAATTAAGATACCGTTAGTCTCGCAAAAAAGTCTTAGGGAATCACCCCTATTTTCTGCTTTGTAACGAATCCGTTATTTGTTCTTAGCTAAAACCCTTCTGTTCTGAATGAGTTCATATTCCGTTGTTCGGCATGGAAGTCTTAGGGAATCACCCCTATTTCCCGCTCTCTGACGAAATCAATCAAGACTGAGTGGTAAGAGAGATCATGGCCAGGTTAACTCTCTACCTTTTAGGGAATCACCCCTAAATTACTCAGTTTTGCGGTGAAAGTTAAACCTTCCTATTCATTCGATTCTTCTCCGTGTAGTTCCAATTACTCCTACTGGGCCTGAGATACTCATGTGGTTCTACAAGAGTTTCAATAGAACTGGAGTATCAAACTCCATTCACAAGGTTATGGCTTTTAAGCCAACCTCTGTGATCAGGATCCTACACAGCCCACAAAGGACATAGGTCATCAATCTACCCTATAGACCGTAAGGTCCTGCAATGGGTAATGGACAAACCATACTCCCACTACGTTTGGGGTGGATCGATATACTGATCTAGTTTAGTAGTTTTTATTAGTGTGATCACCAACTGCCGGTGTTGGATGTGGATTGAAAAAATCATTTAGTAACATCTTGAGTACAAATACTTCAAGATCTAAGGTTGTTATTTATAGACTCTATCAGACTGAGTTTGACAGTATAACAATCATTCTCTGATTTTATGAGTTTTATAACCAACCTTTACCCAATGCATTAAGATATTTCACGACCTGAACGTGTACGCAAAATTTCCAGTCCTACCTTCAAGCACTAAATGCTAAATGTCTATATTTACGGAAGTGGGGTGAACCGAATTCACTCCTTATCCACAAATACGTAGGCATCTTTTAGGTAGACTTCTTGGTTTTTCATTACAACGTAAACCGTTATTTTGCAACCAATATCTTAAATGAGTTCAACAGCGTATTGTAGCACATCAATAACTATTTAAGGCAAATTTATGGTGTATCCCTTAGTGAAAACATTTCACTGGGAGGCAGGCCGAGCATCAGTCCCGAAGACTACGCAATAACCTAGTTCTGAGTATGGAATACTTTATCTTTGGTGAAATCAGAGATTTCCTCCAAATATTTTGGATAAACTTACCGGAGTCTCGAATAGTTGTCAGACAAGATGTCACTACTTCAAAAGCTCCCACTAGCTTGTACCTTTCATATGACCCCGAAGGTTGTTATGAACAAGCTATGTTACTTTTTTAAATCTATTACCCTTTCCTGATTGTAAGGAAACTTAGTCATTGTTCCTTTGAGACAGTATTCCTTTGACTGGGAGATAGGAATCACCCTAAGCCAGTCTTCAGATCTTGTCTTTAGGGAATATGCACTAATTAAAAGAATAGAAAGAAGCATTTATCGAAATACGGAAACCATTTGCGTTTATATATTTTAAGATGTGTTACTAATACCTTTTCAGCAATGCTTAGTGGTTCTGACTTTATCAAACAAAAGTCCGATTCTTGGATTCGTGCTACGAATGTTATATTCATCGTCAATAAGACAAACAAATTATCCTATTGAAAATGAATACGTTCGTTCCAACGAATCCGAAAACAGAAAATGAATTTTCTGTGATACTCAAGAATTGAATCCGAGATTCATTTCCTTATATCACTCCCACTAGTCTATCTGAAATAACTGCCCGTTGTCTATTTTATCGTTTAATGCAAAGCTATCTAGTTCTTCCAAAGAACTTAGCTTTTGAGAAAATTGCTAAGGATGCATTGGTCAGTGATCCGAAATCACTTTCCTTATCCTCTAATTTCCAATTTATTAATTTTCCGGTTTAGCCTTAAAACTACTTAGTTTAGATGACTAACACGTATAAACATTCTTTCTCATTCTCGACTTTCCTTAAATGGAATCAGTATTGAACTAGCAGTTCGTTTGAGTAGACACTACTCTTGAACTGTGAGATGTCTAATGATAGTATTACTAGCTTGTACTATTCAATTTTTTCTAATCCACAAATCACAAAAGCAAAGCTCATACTAGTTTATCGGTTCCAAATACCGTCTAACTAGCGACACTTTGTATTTATGATTTTTCAAAGATTAGAACATCACATAGAACTAAGCTTCCACTAGTTTATCAGTTCCAAATACTGTCTAACTAGCAATGCTGTGTTCATGATGTTTCAAAGATTATAAAATTTCCAGAACTAAGCTCCCACTAGTTTATCAGTTCCAAATACTGTCTAACTAGTAACGCTTTATTCTCTTGTGCAGTCTATTACACATTTCTAATGATTCAGAAAAATAACAAATCATAAGACTAAGGCTCCCACTAGTTTATCGGTTCCAAATACCGTCTAACTAGCAACGCCTTATGTATGATTTTCCGATTTTTCAATTAGAAATTTGATGTGTAATTACACTTTTAAAATTCACTAAATGAATTTTATGTATAGTCCTAAATCATCTTATGCAAACTAAGTACGGCCGTCTCTCGTTTTACACGAGCGACATCCGTGACATACATATACTATGTCATTAAGTTTTTAAAGGCTCAAGAGAAAATCTTTTCCGAAAATTAACTGCATTTATTGATAATTACAACAAACTTGTTACTTTCCACATTTTTAATGAAGTCCTATTACTTACAATTAGTAGCCTAGAGATTTAGTTTTAAAATAAATGTGACAGAAAGTTAAATTTAAAATTAAAATTTCACTACTAGATTTTTATTTTAGGAATAATAAACTTGTTAAAAATTCTATCCTACCATTCCAAGGATTTAACCTCACACCTCAGTGCCGCCGCAGGGTCAGTCAAAGAGGCGACGATCAAACTGAGACAATCTCTCTCAATGATTAAACTTTGATAATCAAACATCCCACGGGAATCAGATATCCCGGTCTTTAATCATTGATTACCTTCCCTGTTCTAGCCAAGATATTTCGAAAATATCCATAAAGAGTGTGACCTACTATATCAGATCTCAAAGTACGCCCCGAGTGTGCCGCCGCAGGGTCGATCAGTGACTGAACGAGTACCCGAAATCCTATCCTTTCGGAAACCAAGCCTTGAATTTTGATAGGGGTGAACACCACCCGCAGGGGGCCGGAATCAAAGCGGCTCGAGGCGTTACCCTTCTCTCACGTGCTTGCATTTATAGTAGAGGCCATGGGGTTGGTTATCGCCTTCCCCACTCCCACTCAATAATATGAAAAAGTGTTGGGTTTACTAATTACGGTTTCGGTCTTGACAATAAGAAACAATAAATCAAAGTACTCCGAACAGGGTCGGTTATGTAGGCAAGCCTACGCCGTCTTATTCGTTGGAACATATGTGACTGTCGGTCGGATCCGGCAAGAGAAGCCCCGTTTAGCCCGAAGGCTTATCGGATATGCTAAGTCTTGTCGAACCCCGTGCAAGCGCACACGTGGAGGGAGTCAATCGAGCCATAGCTCGGTTGAACTCGCCAACCATGGTTAGACCATTTCGAATCCATGTACTAAGATTTTCGATTTACGAATTGTCAACCAAAGTGTAATCTCGTTTCTGTTTAAGGTGGTTTCACCGAGAAGCCATCACCGAAAACTCAACGATTTATCTAAGTGGGATTCACCGAGAATCCATCACTAAAATCGTAACGATTGACAAAACCCGGTTCCTCGGTTTTTATAATTAGTTACTTATTTTAATTAACTACCACATATTAATTAAAAAAGTTTTTAACTAATTATATGAGTTATACATGCCTAATTTATTCGAAATAAACTAGCTACATGTACGTATTGGAGTGGAATCATGATATGATGCATGTCATGGCAATTTTCCGGTTTCTATCACATAATTATGATCATACATGAAAAAAATACGGAAAAATAAACACCGAGATGGACCGTTGGTACCCCCGACTAACACATTTTCTAAGGAAAACGTAAAATTTATTCTAAGTCTTCAAATCTTGATTTTCAAATCTCGATCTTGAAACTTCCGGATCTTTAAAGTTTCGATCTTGACACGAACCTTGAGCGACGAGAGAGGAGGCCGTAATATACCAATATATTAAATGTCTATATTATAAAAATTGTTATTATTAATAACAGTCCTCGGTCAAATTAAAAAAAAAACTATTTTTTTTTTTCTTTTCACGGCAGATCCAAAAATAAAAAATAAAAAAACATATTTATTTGTTTGGTTACGGTCAAACTTTTCGGTTAAAGTTAATTCACTAGGTTACCAAAAAAAAATTGCTTTGTACATCAGTGCCGAGACCAAATTTTTTTTTCTTTGTTTGACAAAGGCAATAAAAGTGCCGTGACATAATTAAAAAAAATTCGGCCTCCTCCCGTTTCATATTTTTGATGATTTTCAACACTTGTGATTTTAAGTAAATGCTTGAACACTGGAACAAATAAAAAAAAAACTACCTTTTACAAAATATTTGAGTGCTTAAATTAAATTACAGTCACATCTTTCAATTGATCTAATCAAAAGAGCTATAAAATAGATCTACGGGTAAACAGTATCAACCCCAATCCATCTCTTCAACCACGACAATCAAAAGGCATCATTCATCATATATATTTCGAAAATAATAAAATTAAAAACGAAAATAAAGCAATCTACACATGCTTATTCCACTCCTTAGATCTAAAATTCACATACTTTGATTGATAGATCAAAGGCTTTGATACCACTTGTAGGATGTAATATCGCCGGATGGATCATAGATCCACCCGATTACGTAGCGGAAAGTACAAGATCTAGATCTAAACAATCAAAATACATGAATAATAAATCTAACCTACGAGGGGGTTAGATTACTAACCTTTTTATGGTGCAAAACGGCAAGAACAAGGTCTATCCAATCCAACCTAGTTGAGAAGCCAAAGTCTTCCAACGTATGTCTCCAAGCACCACCAGGTGGATGGTGTTTCAAGCCGCCGGACCTCCTCGATATGCTACCTTAGAAAACCCGAAGTTTTCTAAAACTCAAACCCAAGGAAAAATAGCAGAAACTTCTAAGCTATTGTCCTCCCAATATGTCGTGTATTATCATGTGATATGAGGCTTGAGAGTACTCTCTTTATATATGAGAGAAATCATTGTCCTCCAAGGATTTATTTAATTAATACAAAATCAATCAAATTTATCCTTTTCTTTAAAAAGATAAATCTAGAATATTCCTAAATTAATTAGGATATACAAAATATTTTATTTTCCTTAAATTATTTAAAAAATAAATAATTTAATCACATTTATTATAATTATCAAGAAAACAAATTTCCTAATAATAATAATAAGGAAAATGCGGCCAAACCTATTAGAAAATAGGCCACACGCATTTTTCCATTAAATTGGGCTGAGTCCACGAAAAAATTCTTTTCATGTATTTAATTATCTAGTCCAACTAAACAATTAATCCACATATCAATTAAATAGTCCAATCCAACTATTTAATTATAATTGAGGTGAAACGACGAGAAAACGTATATGCTATATTAGGAGCCACGTCGGGGATCATGGACCCATATTCAGTAGCTACAATAAATTAAATAAAATTATTCGTCAGACCGAACAATAATAATCAATCTATTAATTCCGGGATTACACCACCATATACCCGAAACTGAACTCTGCTGAATATAGATAACTTATACTCAACTATGAGTTGATAAGCGTCCACTGATATAATCATTACATACGGATAAATCCTCCATAGGCTGTTCGTTTCAATTCGGGATATCTCCGTAAACCCTTCTCGAAACATCTTATCCTTATTTACTATCAACCCCCTAGTGATCAATTAGTTCATAACTAATATAATATGAATCGCGCCATCGATCGCTTTAGGATTAACAAATAAGGGAACTGTCTGTCTACTTCCCGAGGGAAGGAATGGATTCCATATCTGTGATAGCACAGACTACTCACTCATTCCATAATAGAGCCAACGAGAAGTGTCGGACCGCATACTACGAAGTGATCCTTACTAACACATCAAACTCTACCCTAGTCTAAACGGCTTATGCGTGATCACGCGTCGATTGAGATTAATTCATATATGATCATCTTGTGATTCGATAAGACTTCTCGATCACACAATTATATCGAGAACTCAAATCAAATCGGTCCAAATTTCTATATGATTATCACCATATATAAATGCCCCACTAGTACCTTTATTACCGGCAAATGCTGGATAAGATCAAAAACTAAAAGTGTTCTGCGCGCATTATTAGCAAATTAATCTTGAGACCCGTATTCAGATTAATGAACGCTACAGACTAAGTTAATTTTAAGTACATCTCACTAACTCAATCCTCTTGTGTATAGTCATACACTGAGTTATGTGATTACATAAACGAGGTACTTAGGGTTTTCAGTAGTGTCTTAATTATAAGCATACATGCATATAATAAGATGAATTATTAATTCTGTCCTAAAACAATTGTATAATTGTATTTCGAGCACTACACCTAACAAGTACTCTAGTCAAGCAGTTTTGTGCCTTCACCCAAATTCAATTTGGAAAACAAATTAAGATTTCAAGATCTGACAATGGTCAGGAATTTATACTTAAGGATTTTTATGCTACCCATGGCATCACACATCAAACCTTCTGTGTTCACACTTCAAAAAAAGGGATTGTTGAAAGAAAGCATCAACACATCCTCAATGTAGCTAGAGCCCTGAAAATTCAATCTAACTTTCCTTTTATCTTACTCGGGATTCTGCATCCAGCATGCAGTCACCTTAATCAATCTCATTCCGTCCCCTAAAATCAAACATCAGACTCCCTTCCAAAAATTGTTTCATAAACCACCCCTATACACTAACCTTAGGGTGTTTGGTTGTTTGGGATTTGCCAGGATACATAGCCAACATAGAACCAAATTTGATGACACAAGTGTGCATTGTGCTTTCCTAGGCTATCCACCAAACGTCAAAGGCTACCTGCTCCTAAACCTTCAAACAAAGACTATATTCATTTCCAGAAATGTTTTATTCCATGAATACATTTTCCCATATCATGTATCCTACTCCTACCTTTTACCAGCTTGCGATTCTCATTTTCCATTTGACCTAAAACCTACACCTACCAGTGCAGAAAATGCTTTTTTCTCCAATCCTCCCTCACCACCATCTAATACCACTATTATTGATCACGCTTAATACTAGCAAGAGGACTAGGTCAATCTTAGTATAGCAAGGGCGAGTCAAGGTCGATCCCACAAAGACTATTATTTAATTATGTTAAACACAACCACAATTTTTAGGTCAACCGGATAGGGTGGTCGTTGACCAACATGAATAAACAGTAAATAAAATTGATGAAAATAAACTCATGGTCAATCATATATTGAAAAGACATTAACCAAACAATTTACAACTAATCTCCCGTAATCCTTATCCGATCCATGTGTGTAATTAAGCTACGGTGCGCCTCCTAACCATATTTACTTCCACTTTATGGGGCAAGTGACGCGTCATGTGCAACTAACCTCCTTCGTTGGTTGTATTAGACCACATGCATTAAATCTTTGAAAGTGCCGCTCAAGACCGAGAACCTCCTTAGCGACTATCGACTATGACTAGCACGTTCTGAGATCGATCCAGACTATGTCCTAACTAACACTTCACTAACAGTCCTTCATGTTAGTTTACGAAGACATGCAATTAGGTGATCAGGCTAAGAACATGTAAATTAGATCTGTTGATCAACGTAGCTGTCGCCGAACCATATAATTAGGATTTACTAGGTGTCTCGATTAGTCGATTAAGTCCGTCGTCTAATCGAGAGAACGCAACCCATAATTCTGCATATAATATGAATGAATCGAATAATAAAGATTAAGGTTCGTTTAATTAATTCATAGTTGATTAGCTGCAAGCATAATCTAGATCTATCATAAGAACAATCATGAATCTATTAAAAGAAATAAAACAATGGAATAGATCTTACCCATGGGGAAGAATATATCTACTCCTCAATTCTCTCTCTCTCTCTCCGGCGATTCGAATCGATCCATGATGATCGTGAGCCAAGCACAATTCAATAACGAAAGACTCATGATTTATTTGCAAAAAAAGAAAAGAATAAAAGCAGATTTTATTCCCCAAAAGACTACATTGTATCAACTTGATGATTAACTAGAAGAAGAGATGAGGAATAATAATGAAATGGAAGATGAATACAAAATTCGCAGCTCTGATGGCTTTATATAGGTGTATAAACCGACTTAGGGGTAAACCCAATCCGTGGAGGACAAGAAAATGCATTTTTGGAAGATTCTAGGGCTCGATTAGTCGGTGGCTACTCTCGATTAATCGAGGGTATTTTTGTCCTTTTTCTTCTGCAGACTTAATTTGGAAGGTTCTGGAATACCCTAGGCCCAATCTTTTCATCAGATTTTGTATTTAGACCATAACTTGACCTATGTAACTCCGATTTAAGTGATTCAAAGAGCGATGGAATCCCTGTTTCAATCCCTACAACTTCTATGTAGTAGTGTAAGCCCAATTCATCTTGTAAGGCTTCGAAAACTGCGTTGCAAGATCACCAATCAGAATCTCGAGTCCAATCTCCGTTCGAAACACTTCAACCTTCAGCTCCGTTCAGTTCTTTATCGATTGACTCTTATATTCAGCCCAAATGATGCTTCATTACTTGTTCATCTGTCAATAAAATCATAGCACACATTTTTGCTTCTATTTCGAGCAAATAACGCATAAAATACACGGTTAATACTCATAATACCAATTTAGTCACCCCGGACGTGGCTTAATCACATTTAGCTAATTAACCTATGATTTCATACATAATATCACCATTGAGAACACAAATCCGGGGTAAGTTGATAGTAAAATATGATACCAAGTTGACCGTCATCTACCCCCCACTTAGCTTTTGATCGTCCCTAGAAAAAACCAAATCAAACAAACCCCATAAACAATTACAAACTAATTAAGAATAGACTGATTCAATAATTATAAATAAGATGAGGGTCAACACATATCCAACGGTAATCCATTAAGCACTATCTCGTAGTAAAACCGACGTGTGTGTGAATAACTCTCAAACAACAGTGACGCAGACAAAATCACATTATATCGATAAAGATTTCAGGCAAAACATGTATCATGCACATATCCATAAGTTCACCATTAATCATCACCTACCAATGCATTAATGTGTCGTGTGATATATCTTTTGTGATAATGCATTTGAGAAAAGAATGAAGTTATAGCGACCCCACAACATTAGCTTATCAATGTCCACACTCGCTCCTCTTGTCTTCAGACTTATGCAAACAACATGAAACCTTACTTGGCCCGTGCGGACTTGGGGACCGAGTATTACTCTTAGGTCCTTGTTTGTTTTATTTTCATGCGGTCGTGCCGTGCTTTTTCTACGAGTTCGCTTCCTCACCGCTTTTATTATATATTATTTTTTTTTATTTTTTTCCTGCAATAGCCGTGCGTTTTACGCTCTATCGGCTTTGCTTGACAGATTTCTCACTTTTTATTTTCTCTTTTACTAGCAAGCCCGTTTTGTCCCGTTTTACCTTTTATGGCCTCATTGTTGCTACCATCATCCTACAACAATTGGTTAAAGTATATCCACCGACAAATATCGATTCGCGGTCTAAGATAACTCTTCATCTATCCAAATACTTCTCACTCAGATTGCGTGCTAAAAAATTGAATGCAACGGTAAAATAACAATCAGTAAGTCACTACTTCATGCAATATAACACATGCTCATTTTTCCATACTTGCGTCATCTATACTACATACTGTAGAAGTGAGTTATACATGCTTAAAATGGTCGAGTCCAAAACAATATAGATGATTAATAAACCACTATTTCAAATAGTCGACAAACCCATTATTCATCATTAATGAATTAAGTATGTAATTAAGCAATTTCAACGATTTAAGGTTTTTATTTCATTCAATTCATTGCATCAAAATTCACAAAAGTAAGCGTAAGTGTGTCTCAATTTTTTTCAAACTATGTGTTGTGCCTACCCCCCACTTTAAAACTCAACATAGTCCCCAATGTGGAAAGTAAAGCAAAAAAAGTAGGAAGAAGAAGAACACTTAGCTTTGGAAAATAGAAGAACTCGGCTAACTGTTTGAAGCGAATCATATCAGTGATTTGAATATAAAGTTGTCTCATCCCAAGGACTAATCTGCACTAGGTCAGCTAATACAAAAAATTCTTGCACAAAGTCAATTAGTACCACGAGATGCGAATAAGTAACAAAGATGATTATGTCATATGGCAGTAAATAGCACTACTAAAAATAGTTGCAATAAACAATTTAAGCCAATACATAACAACTTTATTACTTAAACACAACAAAACTATTATAAGACTCCAAATAAAAATAAAAAAGACTCAAGGCTCAAAATAATAACCGAATAATCATGCGAAGTAAAAAAAAAACTCCTGCACATCCTTTGCTCAACAGCCTTAGGAACATGGCGATGAACAAAAACCTTCACCCTTTTATTCAATTATTGGGAAAAGAAAAAGAAAAAGAAAACTAACAAAAAAGGTTAACTATAAATTAATGGCTATGTCCAACAATTAAATAAATAGTCCCCGGCAACGGCGCCAAAAACTAGATCGCATGTAAGCCGCTTAATATTAGCAAGAGGACTTGGTCAATCGTAGTATAGCAAGGTCGAGTCAAGGTCGACCCCACAGAGACTATTATTTAATTATGTTCAACACAACCACAATTCATAGGTCAACCTGATAGTGTGGTTGTTGACCAACCTGAATAAACAGTAAATAAAAGAGATGCAAAATAAACTCATGGTCAATCATATATTGAAAAGACATTACCCAAACTATTCACAACTAATCTCCCCTTAATCCTTATCAGATCCGTGTGTGTAACAAGCTACGGGTGCAGTCTCATAACCTTATCTACTTCCACTGTAAGGACAGTAGACGTCTATGTGCAACTAACCTCCTTCGTTGGTTGTATTAGCCCACATGCATTAAGTACTAGAAAGTGCCGGCTCAAGTCCGAGAACCTCCCTAAGCAGCTATCGACTATGACTAGCACGTTCCTAGTGATCGATCCAGACTATGTCCTAACTAACACTTCACTAACAGTCCTTCAAGTTAATTTACGATGACATGCAATTAGGCGATCAGACTAAGAACATGTAAATTAGATCAGTCGATCAACGTAGCTGACGCCGAACCACAAAATTAGGATTTACTAGGTGTCCCGATTAGTCGATAAAGACCGTCGTCTAATCGAGAGAACGCAACCCATAATTCTGCGTATTATATCAACGAATCGAATAATAAAGATTAAGGTTCGTTTAATTAATTCATAGTTGATTAGATGCAAGCATAATTTAGATCTATCACAAGAACAATCATGAATCTAAGAAAAGAAATTAAACATTGGAATAGATCTTACCCATGGGGAAGAATAATTCTCTCTCTCTCCGGCGATTCGAATCGATCCATGATGACCGTAAAGCACAATTCAATAATAAAAGACTCATGATTTATTTGCAATAAAAGAAAAGAAGAAAAGAATATTTTATTCCCCAAAAGACTACATTGTATCAACTTGATGAATAACTAGAAGAAGAGATGAGGAATAATAATAGAATGGAAGATGAATACAAAATTCGCAGCTCTGATGGCTTTATATAGGTGTATAAACCGACTTAGGGGTAAACCCAATCTGTGGAGGATAAGAAAACGCGTTTTTGGAAGATTCTGGGGCTCGATTAGTCGGTGACTACTCTCGATTAATCGAGGTATTTTGTCCTTTTCTTCCGCCGACTTAACTTGGAAGGTTCTGGAATACCCTAGGCCCAATCCTTTAGCTTCGGTATATGGACCATAACTTGACCTACGTAACTCCGATTTAAGTGATTCAAAACTTGTTTCAAGCCCTAAAACTTTTATGTATAAGTGAAAGCCCAATTAGTCTTGTAAGGCATCGGAAACTGTGTTGCAAGATCACCAATCAGATTCTCGGTTCCAATCTCCGTTCGAAACAATTCAACCTTCAGCTCCGTTCAGTTCTTTATCGATTGACTCTTATATTCAGTCCAAATGATGCGCCATATACTCGTTCATCTCTCAATAAAATCATGTAAATGCACAAGACCAACTTGCCGACTGCCTTACCAAGTCTTTGCCTCGCCCCGCCTTTCATCGGCAACATACCATGTTTGTCCTACTGTCTTGGCCAACTTGAGGGGTGGTAATTGCCGATATATATATATAGGATGTTATAGATAATTTTATTTGTATTATATATTTTGTATTTTGTATTATATTTGTATTATATTTGTAATTGCCTCTCAATCCCGTGCCGAAGTCGTTCACATCCGGTCACAATTGGCCAATGTTCGTGAAGGTGGCCAATGTTCGTCATGGCAATCAAACATCTCACCGATGATTTGGCCCTTGCTGGTCAACCCTTGCAACCATATCAAAATAGTATACTTTAGTCGAGCAATAAATAATTAGTTTGAAAAAATTGAAAATAAAACATCAAGCCAATAAAATAGTATACTTTAGTCTAGCCAATAAAATATAGTTTGAAATAAAATAAAACAACAAGCGCAACTAGAGAATCGAACCGGTGTTATAAAATAACTAAAAGAAGTACAAAAGTTTAAGGAATAATACTATGTCAAGGAAAGAAAAACAGAGCAAAATAATCTGAAGTTTTCTTTTGTATATATCTTTTCATCTCACTGCTGAATTACACCCATTTAATATATATATATACACATTAGAAGTAGCAAGAATTGTTTGCTGCCTACGTACACCCATGTGATCCATTTGTATGTAACGCAAGGTCTTCACGTGATAGCAGCTGCTAGTTAATAATCCCGGATAATTATTTAACACTATGATCGCTTAATAAAGATACGACATATTACACGTGGCTTTATGGTGTTAATACATCCGTTGATTACACCATATATTTACGTTGATACTTAGCCATTAAGTAACTAGCTGCGGGCTAGCATCTTAGGGAGGAGTAGATATTATATCTAATGGACATCCACATATTACGGGTATATTTATAGGGACAATTATTGAAAAGGACGTATTTTGGACTTAATTAGGCAAAAAGGACGTCCAAAACAAACACTTAGTTATAAGGATAAAAATTAGGTAGATAGACCCAAATACCCTTAATGAGGAGGGAAGGAAAAAAAAAAAAAAAAAAACAAAAAACAGCAGCAAGCGGAACGGACTGCTATATGCTGAAAGTTTATTTAATTTTTTTATTTAATTTAGAAACAATGCTGCTGTTGTGTTTTGCTTTTTTTTTTTTTTTTTTTTTTTTTTTTTTTTTTTCAAATTCAGGCGCTTAGATTTTTTTTTTTTACCACCGTGATGTAGTGACCACTGCGATGCATTGACCATCGCGATGCATTGATCACCTCGATACAGAGACACGGCGATGCACTAACAACCGCGATGCATTGGCCACCGCGATGCATTGACATCGACAATCATATATGCAGTGACATCGGCAATCATACATGCGTGACAACAACAATTTATGCAGTGACATCGGCAATCAGATATGCAGTGACATCAATATTTTATGCAGTGACATCAGCATTTTATGCAGTGACATCAGCAATCATGTATGAATGACATCAACAATTTATGTAGTTACATCGGCAATCATATATGCAGAGACATCGCGATGAAGTGACACCGCGATGCAGTGGCCACCACCGATGTAGAGACACCGCGATGAAGTGACCTCCCCCGATGCAGAGACACCGCGATGCAGAGACCATCGGGATGCAGTGATCACCGGGATGCAGTGGCATTTGATGAAGCAACATCGTGATGACATTTGATATTTTTACGACTTAATTTCATAAAATCGATTTTTTTCTTCATAAAATCGACTTCAAATGGCTATATCTTTTGATATAAAACTACGATCAACATAAATCTTTCACCTTAATTCATATTTTTATGCAGTGACATCGACAATCATATATGCAGAGATATCACATTTTATGCAGTGACATCGGCAATCATATATGCGTGACAACAACAATTTATGCAGTGGCATCAACATTTTATGCAGTGACATCGGCAATTTATGCAGTGACATCGGCATTTTATGCAGTGACATCAACATTTTATGCAGTGACATAAACAATTTATGCAGTGACATCGGCATTTTATGCAGTGACATCAACTAATACACAAAATTTTAAGTTTCAGATTCAGCAAATGCAGTGATGTATTAATTCAGAAAAATACCCAGCAGGTTTCAAAAAATTGTATCAAATTGTATATGCAGTGACATTGACATCACTGCATCAATTTTCTAATTGTAAATGCAGTGACATCAATGTCACTGCATGAATTCTCCAATGAAAGCCAAACATAAGAAGTCACAGCCAACTGAAAATAAAGATGTGGCTTTAAAAATATTTTTATAGTTGTTCCCAATTGTAACCGTCTTATAAAATCTCATGGAATACACCAACAAGAATGTGATAAAACCAATGACAACTACTATTAAGTAAAATTATAAAGACATGACACTTCGCAAAATTGTCAACATATCTACTTCATATATATATTGAAGAACCCATGTAGCGATACACCGCAACTTTTACGTGTTCCCTCCAATATACTTCAGTGCACAAATCTGCTCCTGTCCCATATAATGAAAAACACAATTCTCAGATCACTCCAAGTTAAAAAACCACTGATGCCGCCTTATTAGCAGCAATTAAAAAAAACTTCACTGTTTATTCAACAGCATTACGTTGAGGAATAACACAAGTACAACAGGCTGATAGGTTATAAAAATAGTGTCCATAGATGAGAACATACATGCAAGAAAGAGTTTTGGTGCTTACAGATTCAATGGTTGCCTTAGAAGTGGCCTTATCCTTATGACTTATGAGCTAAAGCATATAAGGCACCAAGCACACCTGAAGCGAAAATCCCAATTCCCTCAAGAACTGAAACGAACGAGCCTATTGATGAACCTCCTGAAAGCTTGCTCTGTCAAGTAACATATTTAACAGCCACAGATTTAAAACAAGGATAAAAGGAAAATGTGTTGGTCTCTACACTTCCAGCAACAAGGGGCGAGATCCGAACCTCGAGTGCTTGATTCTCTTTTTCAGCTTGAAGTTCAGAAACTTCTGAGAAGAAATTACGAAAGCATCAGTGATGCCATGAAAAGATAAAGATCGTGGAGGAAAAGAACAAATGATATCATGTTTATTATGTCATATTTTGACCGAATTATCTAAAAATGAAAACAACTTATCAAACTAGCGCCAATAAAGCACAAAAAAAGCTACTTTAAGCCTTCATTGTCATTAACTTTCAAAATCAAGACCTCAATGCTTCATTTCCAAATCGTAATCTAATCAATTACGATGCAAATTCATCCAAAAATCCCTAAATTACAATCAATAAACACCTTTTAGATGATCATACTGTCAATCATAACAACAAAGATCAATGACTTTTGATCCAAAGAAAGACATAACGGAGCAACAGGGGGGGTGTGATGCATTTTACCATTTCTTCTCTTGTTTGGGTAAGTTCTATGTAGAAAACAAAATATTAAAGGAAAAAAATTAACTATCTTTTTCCGAACTTGCATGAGCAGCACGAGATCCATTCACTTTGGTAGGCGTTTTTATCACCGAAAACAATTAGCAGAATTTCCCGAACGAAGACATGACGTTGAGATCGATGGAAATCTAAATTATCCTCTAGATTAATGATTATCGCCTCCGATTTAAAATCGCCGCCGTGAATAGTGAATATACGATGGAGCGGCTCCGATCTGTATGGCTTGGAGGAAGGATTACGAAATGTATGTGGAGGAAGAAGAACATTGGTATATGAAGAAAATTGGAGAATGAAGAAGAAGGGGAGTCGGGGAAACTTTCTCTTTCTTTTTGCTGAAAGTGGTGATAAAATTAAGCCGAGGTTAATTTTGTCCAATAACATTTATTTTGTCCTTATAACTAATGATCTTTTAAGTGTGTCCTAAATGACTAATTAAGTCCCAAAACACGTCCTTATAAACAAATAACAAATATTTATAACACTCCCCCTTGGATGTCCATCCACAAAGAATCTGCCACGTTAAAACCTTCATTATGAAAAAACCCTGTGGGAAAAAATCATAATGAAAGAAAAAGAGTACAGCCTTCATTTGTGTTATACTCCCCCTGGTTTGAACATCTCTTCAGGTCTTCAAGTTGGTGCATCCCGATCTTCTGGATCAAACTCTCAAACATAGCGGTAGTTAATACTTTAGTGAATAAATCTTCTGGATTGTCGCTTGATCTGATTTGCTTAACCACCATTTAACTGAGAAATACACATTGCACTGTCTTCGTATAATATTATCTTAGTGTTTGGGTAAGCTACTGATGACCAAAATAGTAACGACCAACCTTAACCGGCAGAGTACCGGGTCGGAAGCACTATAGAGGTGAGCAAGGTCGTATCCCACGAGGAATCAATCGAATACCAAAGTCGTTTTTGGACTTAGTTTAAGTCAATCACGATGTTTCAAGTTCAATTACACTAGAACGAAATATAAACTAAGGATACTAAAGAGAGAAAGAAACATAGCCAAATCATGATCCAACCAATACTCTCACCCTCTAATTGACTATCTCGGAACGAGCTTTACCAATCAACCATCCTAAAACTTATATTGACTCATTCATGGGTGCAAACTCCTAAGATAGTACTAGGCGCCATGCAACAACCTAGCACCTTTTGCCCGGTTCAACAAATCGCTTTAAGGATTTAACCGATCGGAACAAGATAAACGCTTTAGAGCCGCTCGATTTACACCGACAAACCTCGTTACCCAATCGATCTAAACAACTAAGTCAATTGTAAATAACGATCTTAAAACCTCTTTTCCTACACCCCTTCGCAACATAAATTTATAAAAGTGGTGTGTGAGTTCATGAACTAGGTGTACAAGCTAATTCAAGCATTAAGAACAAGTTTTAAGACATGAATTCGTCAATATAACAACAATTAAACACTACCCATTCCCAATTTCATCAATTAGAGGGTGATTTCTTCAATCTTCACATAATTTTGCTATGAAAAGTTTAGCTACTCATCACAAAAAAGAAATAACAAGAAAGGAAGAGATTAAAGCCATAAAACAAGAAAAGAAACTAGCTTAGTTACCAAAATCGTAGCAAGAGTCGGATTACATCAAGCTTCATCCACACTCATGTCACTTGGGGAAGAAAAAGAACACAAAATACAAAATCCAAGAGAGATAAGAAAGAATCTAAGCTAGATTATGTTTAATCTAAGAGAAATTAAAGTAAGAAAGAGTTTAGAGGAGCTAAAAGAGAAGGGGTCGAGCTATATACAAGTTAGGGTTCTAAGGGAGTGAAGAAGCCCCGAAAATCTGTGTAAAAATGAATATATAGGTGCCCAAAAATGTCCGAATGTGTACGCATTGCTTCCAATGCGTACGCATTGCTCTAAGTTCAGCAAAATTCGACTTTCTGCTCCAGGAATGCGTAGGCATTCGAGTGAATGCGTGCGCATTGCCCTATCTGCATTGATGGCCTTCAGTAATTTGGTGATATCTTTGCGTGTAGAGCTCCGATTTGAGTAATTCAAAGTGCGTTGGAAAGATCATTCAATTGTATACAACTTTGATGAAGACCACAAGTCCATAAAATGGATCCAACATAGATAAAATTGCAGATAAAGTGAATGTAAGGTGAAAACACCCACTACTTTTGATCCGTTCCATTTCCGGGCTTCGGTTTCGTCACTCTAAGTCTCATGCTGTTTAGGGTATATTTTACTATATTTTCGGGCTTAATCCCTAAACAATTTACCTTGTTTTTAAAGGAAATAAATGAGAAAATCATGTTTTTAACCAATAAATTCATATAATGTTCATTGAGGTTTTATAATTTAATTAGGAGGAAATATTGGGATTAAATGTTATTTTGTTACACATTTTATTATTATTATTACTCGATGACTTGGTGTAACAATAATTTTGTAGAAAATAAAGAAATGCAAGGGGATATTATTTATTGAGAAGATTTATGTCATTCAATCAAGGATTTCAAAATAAAGAAGAAAATCGGATCAAGATTTGAAGAATAAATCGATCGAGCGAAAAGAGTGGAGTGGGAACACGGTATACGAAGGCTACGCAGTGTGAACACGCTCAGTGGTATGCCTTCGGTCGACCGAGCCGTGCTATTCGGGTCGACCGAGCCTGGACGCTCGGTCTATCGAGGCTCGCAGAAATTAATCCGACGCGCTTTCTAGATCCTTCCCTATGTCGGCCACAAACTCATATATAAGCGAAAGATCCATTCGAAAGCGTAAATGACATCCGAAACATCGTAAAATCAAGATAGCAATTAGCAATAAATTAGATTCATAGATAGTCTTTCTTTTATTTTTCTTTCAATTTCAATTCAAAGAAATAAGGATGTTTTTGAAGAAGATGAGTGGCTAAAGGCCCGAGGCTAGAACCACCAATGTGACGCGCCACCATCACCGGAATAAACAAGGATTTTTGCATTTATTCGTTCTAGTAAGTTTCTTGTTCTTCCTTCATGTTTTGAATTGTTTATGTGCAATGTGTATGACTATACTTGTGTTGCATGCTGATTGAATTTAGACATACGATAGTTGATAAATTCATAGATTGCCGTGAAGGAGTGTGATAATATTTCATCTAACAAACGAAAGTTGAGGGATAATATTGTTAGATTAGGATTTTATATCCATATCGCTGTTCCGTAAATTCGTTAGTTGCATCGAGAGGTGGACTAGTTAACGGTGTTAAATCGAGAGAGGAAACGCCTTTTTAGTAGATAATAATCCAAGTTTCGCAAACGAATGTGCGTCTTTCTTGTTAATTTCGGTGGGGTGGTGAATCAACGGTGCTTCTAGTTGTTTAATTATAATTGTTACGGAAAGATTTGTTACGTGCTAGTTTTTATTTTCAATTTTCAAACTCTTTGTTTTATTGTTTTTAATCCAAGATCGTAGTCATCAACCTTACAAAAGAAATCGAAAGCAAAACACTATTTTCGCATAAGTCCTCGGGATACGACCGGTTTCATCACTATAGTTGCGAACCTTCGCACTTGGGGTTTACATCGGTTTTATTTATTATATTTTATCACTGCTTTGCATAAAACCGCAAACAAGTTTTTGGCGCCGTTGCCGGGGACTTGGCACGGAAATTTTTCGTTTTCAGTCTCTGTAATTTCTGGACGGTCGCTAGTTCCGGTGCATACTAATCTTTAAAATAAAAAAAATAAAAAAAAAATTTAGTTCGATCGACGGACGAGGCAAACGATCCTGAAGAATACGTTGAGGAAGAAGCCCAAGTTGAGGAAATGGCAGATCAAAGGACATTGGCAGACTATGCCATGCCGTCTACTGTGAAAGTAAATCCTGCAGTCGTGATTCCTGAAATCACGGCTGATAATTTCGAACTCAAAACTTCTTTAATCAACTTGGTGAGAGGTTCCACATTCCATGGCTTCTCCACTGAGGACCCACACGATCACATTCACTCATTTCTAGAATCGTGCGGGACTACTTTAATCAAAGGGGTCACTGAGGACGCCCTGAGGATGAAACTTTTCCCCTTCTCACTGAAGGGAGAAGCGAAAGAATGGTATAAATCTTTACCAGTCGACTCCATTACTTCGTGGGAGGAGTTGGAGAAAGAATTTCTGAGCCAGTACTTTCCACCTGCAAAGACGGCTCATCTTCTGAATCAGATATTCACTTTTGTGCAAACTGAGAGGGAATCATTTTGCGATGCATGGAAACGATTTAAGTCTCTCTTGAGAAAGTGCCCCCACCATGGACTGGATAAACAAAGATTGGTCAACACTTTCTATAGTGGTTTGACTGAATTGACTAAGGAATGGTGAATAGTTACTCTGGAGGTGCATTTCTCGAGAAAGACACCAAGAGGATGGACGTTGTTTGAAGATATTGCAAAGTATAATTATGCCCCTACCTATAAAGGTGCATCCAAATGTAAGAGCTCGACTCCATGGAAGTATGAGGTAGATGAGACCACACTTCTAAAGGCTCGATTAGCCGCACTCGAAGCAAGTGGCGGCAATGAATGTTCAAAGTCTTGTATATGACAACCGCCATGGCCAAGGCCATCGCGATGTCGATGCCAGCCTGACCCGATCCTCAGGTCAAAGTCAGTGCAAAACAACGTTAATCTCGCCAAAATTGCGATACTATTGGGCACACATTCCATCAATGTCTCTATTGCGCATTCGGAAGAGGTGAATGCATTCGATTCTCAAAATTATCGACCTTTGGGTCGAATCGTAACACTCAAGGGTTTAATTACTGGAGTGACCCTTCTAGGGTAGCAAATCCCAATCAGTTTCAGGCCCCTAGGCCTAATCTGAGCAATTTTCAATCCAACTCTCGACCGGCATGGAACAATAATCCACCGGTCAATCAAAATCAAAATCGAATCAATCATTTCGAGATCTTAGAACAAAAGTTGAGTGAGCAAGTCATGGCCAACACTCGCCATAAATGCATTGAGTACTTTGACCAAGATCTGAGGAAATTTAGAGGTGCAAATGGGACAGATTTTGGGGCGAAGAAGCAAGTCGACCTCAGGTCGGTCACCGAGTTTTATCGAGAAGAACCCCGAGGGGTTAACGTGGTCCGTAATGACCATAATACTTGCACCGATCTGGCTGCACCATGGAACTATGGTCAAGATGAGTTGAATGTCGTAAATCGAGGAGTGGGAAAGCGGTTGGCGGTCGTGCCAACCAGGAAACGAATAGCCCCTCCTGCGAGCGCAGAGGCGAGGGGAAGATCTTCTTTCTCCTCGGAATGATCTTTGGGACGGCCGTTGAGCCAAGTGAAAAGGAAATTCAAAGAAATGTGAGAGTTGAGAATACTGCTTTGAAAGAAGTCGGATTCTAAGTTGAGTTCGGGAAGCATGTGAGGTGGAAAGATAGAGAAGACAAAGCAATCAATCATAAGACAAAGAAAGAAGACCTTCACCGAGGAGGACTTTGCTTTGATCTCCTTACCCACCTAGCAAGAACAAGTCACATTAACAATGATCGATAAGAGTATAAGAAGGTTATCGATTTGCTCAAGAATATTGAGGCAAACATTCCATTAGTTGATCTTTTGGTAGGGATGCCAAAGTATACAAAGTTTATAAAGGACGCAGTGAGTTCGAAGAAGAAGCTTCAAGAGCTCGAGCACATAGTGTTGAATGAAGAATGCTCCGCAATCGGCCAGACTAAACTTCCTGTGAAGTGTCCTGACCCTGGTAAATTCACGATTTCGTGTACTATCGGGAACAGGGACTTCCACAATGTTTTATGCGACTCGGGAGCATCAGTCAATCTGATGTCTACTTCAATCTTCCAATCTCTTGGATTGGATCAATCTATTACTCTTAGACCCATTTCTCTTCAACTTGCGATAGAAGTGTGAAGTATGCAAGGAATCAGAGAAGATGTGTTGGTCAAGGTTGAGAACTTCATATACCCAGCTGATTGGGTAATCATGGACATGACCAATGATGAGAAAACCCCCTTGATCCTTGGAAGACCTTTTCTTGCAACCGCCCGTGCCTTACTAGATTCCTACAGTGGTGAGATAACCCTACATTTGGAGGATGAGAGTGTAAAGTTCAATGTGGGCAATGCAGTGAAGCACGCATCCAGTGACACTTGTTTAGCTATTGAGCACGCATTTAGAAACATGATTCATTAAGTAAAACGCCATATCGTACTATGTCTCAAGTGTAACGAGGCTCAAATGTAGATGAAATCATGTTTCTAAACCGGAGATGTCTCGGATTTTATCAACGGAAAAATAAACAAGTAATAAAAATAATCCGGTTTACCCCAAGTGCAGGGATCGTAGTATAGAGGTTAATACCAGGTCGATCTTATAGGGAATCGAGGTTGTTTATCTAGTTTATTAATCTTTCTAAAGATTTGTCATGAAAAACACAAAACAAAACTAAAACGAATACAATAAACTGGACAGAGGATTGTCAATCCAAAGCCAGGAAATATGATTACGAACCTAAAATAACTAATTCTATTCTATAAACTAAAACGAAAATAAAATTCTAAGCTAGCAACGAAGAACAAGGCACAATGATTCTTTCAATTAAGTTAACGAGGAACAAGCAATGATCCACCTATCTCGCAACTCTCAATTTCTACCCTAGATCGTTTAGTGAAGATTTAATAAAGATGTGGTTCACCTATCAAAGGTATGAATTTCAACTCTCATAGATAATTCGCCTATTAATCTTTCATCTCTCGATCTTAATGATTAACGCTTCCATAACAAAGGTGTAAGATTTCTCAATCTAGCAACCTAGAAATTTAACCTAGCAACTCTCGTTATTTTTAGGTTAAAAATCCCATCTTTACTACGGTGATCTAGGTCTAACAACGATTTTCATCAAACGTTAAACATCACAAAGCAACCATCTCTCGATATAAATTGCAAAATCAATACAAAACGTAATAAAGAAACAACTTTAGATAAAAACTCACAAAACCAAATCCAAAGTCGAAATCAAAACATTGCATGATCGGCTTCACACGCTTGTTCGAATCGCTTAGCCTTTATTCATCGTTGGTATGCAAATAAAATAATTAAAAGTAGAAGAAACGATGTTTTTGGTAGGTAAAAACCGCAGCAGAGCCGCCCCCAAAGGGGCTGGGGCGGCCAGGGATGAAAAATATCGTGTCTAGGGTTGCAGAAAATGCGTGTATTTATAGATTTGTAGGTCGGTTTAGGCAATGGCGGTGGATGGACGCCCGTCCGAAGCCTCTCGGGCGCTTGATTCGATCTATGTAAACTTTTCGAGTCGGGCGAATCTTCTCAAACGTCGATCCTATGCAATTAAGGCGCCGTCCAGAAAAATCCATAAATCCTGAATCCAGCTTGGCTCCAGGTGGGCGCTTGATTCACCTCTTTGGGCGCGCTGATCCTGTGGACCGGACACCAAACGTCGTCGCCCAAATGCTCCATATCCAAGTTTAAGTTAAATCTTCAATCCCAAGTTCATCTTGCAACTTCATCCTTCTATTTAATCTTCAACAGAACATCGTTTAAGCTCCTTCATTGCCATCCAAGCGTACCTACAAGATAATCAAAGCGTGCAAAATGTAGAACCATATATATTGATGGAAAAATCATCGATAAAAACACGTAATAAGCTCGATTTTGCATTTAAACCAATTTCATATGCATTCTCTCAATAAATCCTTTAAACACTTACTTTTCTATAAAAAGTAATAAAACACGAAGGAAATTGCTACGAAATAATATCATATATATCGTAAAAATCACCGTTAACAACTCTCCCACACTTAGCTTTTGCTCGTCCCGAGCAAAACAAAACAAAAAAACCATGGACTTACTTGAACATTGAACCACATAAAATCCCATATATCAAATCACAACCGGTCGACTAGCATCAAAAACATACATCCCATGCAATAAACGATTACTCGACTGTGTAGTGTGTGCAAAGCCTTCTTCAACTTCCACTGATTCCACACTTGACAATTAAAATCAAGCTAACCAACCAATACCCATTAAAGACAGATAATGAATCACCCTGACTATACATACGCCCTACAAAACTACTCACGTCATGACAAGAGTAATACATGTGTTTTCTAAATCTTTTCAGTTGTACCCAGAGGATATTCCCTACAACATATACCTTGGTCTATACTGGGGATAAGGTAGGCGATAACTAAGTCTTTCACTTATTCATACCAAATTCCTTATGTAAGTTGATTTAATTTATCTTTCACATTTATACACACATCAGAATGAGCTCTTGCCCGTCATAGCAGAATAGGACATTCGAGATATGACCTACCTTACTCAAATCATCAGGCAGCTTTTCCTGACTGTCGTGAGCTTTTGGTCATAATAGTGGTATAGGACATTCGAGATATGACCTACCTCACTCAAATCATCGACCAGCTTCCGACACACCCGATTTCAATTTTTTCTATTTTTTTTTTTGTATTTTTATTATTTTGAAAAACAAATTTTCCAAAGTACAGTAGTTACGTTTCACTTATCACATTCAAGCTTCGGTATATTCACGATACTTCCTACTTCAATTCCAACTACGCACATATTACAATTTCCATGACATGAGCACTAAGCGAACGGTCTGATAACCAGAATCAAACATCATCGGTTTAAATGGGTACATTTTCCTAAGTTCAGCTCGTCATCGAAGAGGCTTACGTGAAAAGAATTCGAGTAAAGGCTTATTTATCAAAGGTCTATGCAAAAATACTAGTCAACTGAGCACAAGTATGGGAATATAACAAGTAAGTAAGCCAAAATAAACTCATGCTCGGGACGGATGTTTTTAAAAATTTGAAATTTTTTTGAACTTTTGGAGAATGGTGGTAAGCATAATAAGCATAATAAATTAAGCACATTTTGTAGGTACAAACGATACAAACAACCAATCCCTCCCCCACACTTAAATAACAACATGTCCTAATGTTGTGCAGAATAAGAAAAACTTAGCTGATTGTAGTTCGAATTTGGCAATTCTGGAAGTGGTCGCGAGTTAGATCCAGAAATGCGTGAAGAAATCAGTAGACTGTGGACCATCCACCGGAAAACTGACATCGTTTAAAAGCTCACAATTGCTATCAAAAATATCCTGCACACTTGAAAAACAAAACAAAACGTACCTCGGGGGATAGGGAAATATAACATATTGCGCAAAAAAGTTTGATATAAGCACATGATATAATTGCTCAGATGGAAAAATCACCACACAGGAAAAACACAGGGCATCTAAGCGTCAAATATAACCACAGAGGTTTACAAAACAAATATGGTCCAACATGTGCATACAGAAATACCAAACTCCAACTGAAAGTGCAAATGCGCGTTAAGGCTTACAAGATTCATCAGAAAGTAATAGCAACGGAAAACCGACAGTAGCTTCAACTAATGTCCAGATGAATCAAAAAATGACAGTAGCTTCCGGTCATGCAAGTTACCTGGCCACAGAAACCGACTCCAAAAACCTAGACGACACAAGACAAAACTAGCCCACCTTTTTCAACAAAAAACAAAATAATCCAAAAAAAAAAAAAACTATTTTTATTATTGGGTAGCCTCCCAACAAGCGCCTTTCTTTAGTGTCTTTGGCTAGACACACTTACGTCACTATCCATTATCAAGGAGGACTAAACCAAAGTAGGGCCTCCCTCTGCTTTTTCCTCCACATATCAGGGATATTCGCACGGATTCTAAGATATAGCATTGGAATCCTACAACCATGTCTTCTTAGAAAGTGATTAAACATTTCAAATAGCTCAGAAAGAAGTGTCATTCAACAACTTGTTGATTTCTTTATCAATGCTCATGACAAATCTAAGAGAATTATGGACTATTAGAGGTGCAACATCTATGTACTCGGTATGATCAACGTCAACATTGCTATTCAAGGACGGATAACTAACAGTATCAGATGACTTATGATCAAGAACAATAGCGTTACCTTCCTTTTCATCTTTTTCATGGCTCATTAATGTTGAATCTGTAATTATGGCACCATTATCCTGTGAAGATGGTTCAGATTTCCATGTGGCTTCACTCTTGTGGATCTCTGAGGCTTGAACCCTCGGCGGTCTTGGATAAATCATCACGAAACGTTCGAGATCAAGACAATATGGGTTCTCAAAAGGATCACGCTTTACATCCCTACGACTCTCAATGTCGCCTTACCTTTCAGGGACTCGCCATCATCTCAGGTTCCTTTTTCATATTCAATAACTTGGCGATCATGTGCAACTAATTTTCCTGAAGTCGTTTCCTCCTGCTTCTAGAGCAGGATGCACCAGGTGTGCCATTTCTCCAGAAACTTCCTTTCCGCTCTCTATATATTTCTCTAACAAAGCTGCCATGTAAGACTCGGGCTCTGAGTGAGGGAACACTTGTTGATAATTGCTTTCTTCTTGATCCCACGGAGAATAAGGATAGTTACTCCTCCCACCATTGTATGTGGATGCATAGTTAGATTGAAGTGGATTCTCATAACTTGCATCATAATTGCTATTAGTATTCCATTGGTGGGGTGAATTACCTCCACTGCACTGAGCCTCATAATGGTTTCCACCACAATACGAACATCTCACTTGAACGTTATTAAATCCATGTCCATAAGAATTCTCATCGATTGAGGTATACGAGCATCGGATCCAAAGACAGATGAATCCGTTAAACTTGACACTTCTACTTTTGGGGGACCACTGAATTGAATGCCGGATCCTAAGTTCATGGCATTGTCCTCTTCGCTATCATAAGGAAATGTGGGAGCTAGGTCAATGCCTAGGTCTTGAGCCATTTCCCCGATTCGTCTCTCAATATTCTTAAGCCTATCATTACTCTCATTCCGAAAGGAGTCCAATTCGGCTTCAAGATCATCAGATTGAGTGGGGTCTTGATAGTTCTGAAAGTTCTGTGGGAAAGATTGGCTAGACTGACTTTGAAACATAGGATCGGGACTATTCTGATTGAACCACTGATATTGATTGGAAAAATTGATATTTTGGTTACATCAAGTTCGTGTTTTGATAGAAATTGGTTACGAGAATGAAACCCTGATTAAAACTGCTTTGGCGGAGAACTGATTATTAAATCTCGTCATCATCGCCGCCACGAGGAAGCATTTATTTCGTTACTCGTCCCACTCATGGGACGTAAACGAGCGGCGATGTCCCACATTGTCACAATTTTGACATGTGACTAGATTAAAATTTTCCCCGATTATGGGCGGTGTTAACTTGATACACAAGAGGAAAGAAACCGACACCGGCCAACAACATGGCCAGTCAACAACATCTTCCACGAATGAACTTGTGAGTTCGTGGAAAAACACGGGTCCGATTCATAGGATTAAGCGACATTTGAAGAGTCGCCATCTGCGAGCTTCGACATGGCGATCTGATCTTGCATAATCCTAGTTGATGACATTTTTTGTTTTTTTTTTGTTTTTTAGAAAAGATAAAGAAACGAAAAAAGAAACGAAATGCAAGCGAACTACGAAAAATTTAAAACAGAAAACAATAAAACAATAAAAGGGAGAAAAACGTGTTGAAAGCTTCTGAGCCCAAAATGGAAGGGAAAACAGCAGATTTTGACCTCGAAAACGGTGCCAAACAGTTGTTTGACACGTTGTCGGCGTCGGAACGAGCTTTCCGAATTGGGGTCCTGCGCGCCAAACCGACACCGGAGCCGAAAGTTACGGCCAAAATACTACCATGTGCCCTAACGATCCCTTTTATCCCAACTTATAACAGAAAATCAGAAAAATTAATAAACTAGACAACCGTACCGATTCCCCGGCAACGTCGCCAAAAACTTGTCTCGGATTTTATAATGGAAAAATAAACAAGTAATAAAAATAATCCGGTTTACCCCAAGTGCAGGGATCGTAGTATAGAGGTTAATACCGGGTCGATCTCATAGGGAATCGAGGTTGTTTATCTAGTTTATTAATCTTTCTAAAGATTTGTCACGAAAAACACAAAACAAAACTAAAACGAATACAATAAACTGGACAGATGGTTGTCAATCCAAAGCCAGGAAATGTGATTACAAACCTAAAATAACTAATTCTATTATATAAACTAAAACGAAAATAAAATTCTAAGCTAGCAACGAAGAACAAGGCACAATGATTCTTTCAATTAAGATAACGAGGCACAAGCAATGAACCACCTATCTCGCAACTCTCAATTTCTACCCTAGATCGTTTAGTGAAGATTTAATAAAGATGTGGTTCACCTATCAAAGGTATGAATTTCAACTCTCGTAGATAATTCGCCTATTAATCTTTCATCTCTCGATCTTAAAGATTAACGCTTCCATAACAAAGGTGTAAGATTTCTCAATTTAGCAACCTAGAAATTTAACCTAGCAACTCTCGTTATTTATAGGTTAAAAATCCCATCTTTACTACGGTGATCTAGGTCTAACAATGATTTTCATCAAACGTTAAACATCACAAAGCAACCATCTCTCGATATAAATTGCAAAATCAATACAAAACGTAATAAAGAAACAACTTTAGATAAAAACTCACAAAACCAAATCCAAAGTCGAAATCAAAACATTGCATGATCGGCTTCACACGCTTGTTCAAATCGCTTAGCCTTTATTCATCGTTGGTATGCAAATAAAATAATTAAAAGTAGAAGAAACGATGTTTTTGGTAGGTAAAAACCATGCAAGCAGAGCCGCTTCAAAGAAATTTGGGGCGCCGAGGATGAAAAATATCGTGTCAGGGTTTGCGTAAAACGCGTGTATTTATAGATTTGTAGGTCGGGTTTAGGCAATGGCGGTGGATGGGCGCCCGTCCGGTGCCTCTGACGCCGATTCGGTATGTGTAAACTTTTGAGTCGGGCGAATCTTCTCAAACGCCAGATCTATGCAATTACGGGCGCCCGTCCAGAAAATCCATAAATCCCGAATCCGATTGGCTCCGGTGGGCGCCGGATTCACCTCTTTGGGCGCCAGATCCACTCTTCCGACGCTTGATCCAGTGGACGGACACCAAACGTCGTCCCAAAGATGCTCCATATCCAAGTTTAAGTTAAGTCTTCAATCCCAAGTTCATCTTGCAACTTCATCCTTCTATTTAATCTTCAACAGAACATCGTTTAAGCTCCTTCATTGCCATCCAAGCGTACCTACAAGATAATCAAAGCGTGCAAAATGTAGAACCATATATATTGATGGAAAAATCATCGATAAAAACACGTAATAAGCTCGATTTTGCATTTAAACCAATTTCATATGCATTCTCTCAATAAATCCTTTAAACACTTACTTTTCTATAAAAAGTAATAAAACACGAAGGAAATTGCTACGAAATAATATCATATATATCGTAAAAATCACCGTTAACAGGAGACTCGTCCCAACCACCAACATCACAAATCAAATCAAAACACAAGTCTTAAAACGCTTGCCCTTCTTTGACTCAACCTTTATTACACTTTTATTGACTTTATTGCAAGCTTTCTTTGATTGATTTCATTTTCTTTTCTCTTCTTTTTTTTTCTTTTTTTTTTTCTTTTTTTTTTTTTTAATTTGAACTTAGAAAGCTGCATTATACAAATTAAACAGGTTTTGAGTCAAAGGCCATCATGTACATACTATATATACATGAGCTCCTCCCCTCCAAATCGTGAAAATAGCTCGTAAAAACCAACTCCTATATACATACGTACTCCTCTACCACCCCACACTTGCTTTAGCAAGTGTGCTCGAAATGAAAGGATTAAGCTCGACCCGTAGGGTGTCCAAGGGAATGTAGACCACAAATAAGGCTTGGGGGTCGGGAAATTACGGGCTACAAACGAATGGCTAAGTGTCTGATGGGGGTCTAACCATCCTACCAAGGCTTAGAGGGGTTACTGTGGAATATGTCACGGGATGGCTATTTGGCTCTAGTTAGGTCAAAGAAATGCCATAACTATCGTCCCAAACTCTACCAAAGTCGGCCTTTCTATTTCATCTCGAAGTTAATGATATGAGTTCTAGGTAGCCGAATTGTGACTAAGTCTACCATAATCGGTCACTAGTTACCATGGTTCAAGAAGTCGAAGCTATACGTGCATAAAAATCCCGTCTCCAAGATAAGGTAGTAAGCCAAGTAACATGCATTTAAACATTCACTAAACCATTTATCCTATCTGTGTGGCGGCTCAAACTATGAATGCAACATCAATACCATGGAAAATTTTAAAAAGTGCTCAAATTTTTGCTAAAGAAGTGACCAAATGAAAAGCATACAACACAATGGCTAAAATATCAATGAATCACATATCAAAGCTAAGCCTACCACCCCCCACTTTAAATGCAACACTGTCCTCAGTGTGTGAATGATAAAGGAGAAAGAGTCTTAGCTTAACCCGGCAGAGAGGCGCAAACCATGTACGTGACATATCCATGAAAGTTCCACTCGAATACCTGAAGCCATGAGACAAAAACACCAAGAAAACGCATGCACAGGGAACAGCCACCATGCCAAAAGCAAACAACAAATATAAAGATATAATAAAAGAGCGCAAAGTCACATACACGATCATATGAAACCAAAAGGAGGGAACAGACTCGGGGCGCATGGGATGAAAAGACAATCAAACAAGTAAAACAACATCCATGCATAAAAATACGAGCCAACAACGGATCGAAGAAGAACCACTCAAAAACGGTACCAATATCCCCCAAAGTATCACCCTAGACCACTCCGAGCACCAAAAACTAAAGCAAAAATAGAGAAACAGTGGGTTGCCTCCCCCGAGCGCCTTTGTTTTATGTCATTGGCTTTGTAATAGGCCTATCCCCGACCCCTAGGGTCCACTGGGGTCTAGTCAAAGGGACAAGCCGGCGATCCACCGCCCAAGTACTAAATTCTCAAGAAAAGGATTGAGGGAACTAGATCTTTATTCAAACATTACTAAATCCAGAAAATAAAATAAAATGTCGCGACTCCAAAATGAAAGAACATCGTCAAACTCTTATTACACTGGAAACATGAAACTCAAAGGTACTGAAAAACAAATATCAAGCTTGACACTAAGCTGTCAGATCCACGTTGAACTCCTCGTCTACTCCCTCTCCCAGAACAGCCTCCAAGGTTACCCTGCTTACCTCACCACCCTGGTATTCTTCCTCCAAACCTAAGAAAACATTTCACAAACGTGTGAGCTAAAAAGCCAGTGAGTTCCAGTGTGTGCCCGTGAAATTTTATATACAAAATAATAGTTTCAAAACCGTTAAAATGTTACAACAAAAGGCTTTTTCCTTTACCTGCACTTAATTGTAGTTAGTACATGACAAACATATGATATTTGCAAAATATAAAGCAATTCTCTTGAAATTAGGCGTACTCAAGTCTGACACCGGTTTACCTTAGCCGATGAGCCATTACCACCCTACTCCAACATGTTTTTCTACCGCACTTCACAAGCAAGCAAGCAATTGCCTGACAACTCCGGCCGATTGTCAGGGAAAGGATTCAGACTATCGCCTAGTGAACCTCCCAAAAGGCTCCAGCCAACCCTCATTGCCCTCTGAACCATGACATAACCGTCGGCCCTTGCTTTCCCGGCCATGCACATGGAACATCGGGGAAAATTTTTGGTACCATCACTCTAGGACTGTCGATGAACCAAGGTCAAGAGGCCCCGAGACCGGTGACTAGCCGTTTTGCGGTGCAATAACCCAAACTCACCTAGTCGCTAAGAGTTTTGCATCAAGCGAGGAACAAGAATTGGTTATCATGATGATCTTTTCATTAATTTCACGATAAACTATGTATGTCAAAACCAAACTTTATAAGATCATCATGACAACTATTATTCAAATGGAAATTAGATTACATATCATATATACATAACACTTATTGCAAAAATATTAAACGAGGAACCTATTAAAATTCAAATCCTCCTTGGAATATATTTCGATGATTATATAATTGTCAACTTATAAGCATTTAAAGCTAAACTAGTAATTGTTGAAAGCCAAGAGTCTGTCAATTTTTCGTACATTTGAAATAGAATATGCTATATATATTCCGAGTAAACAAAATGTATCGTAATTTTTAACCCAAAAATTCTAACAAATCTAGATCCAACTAATGAGTATTCTTTTAAAATAAATCGTTTAAGAAAAAAATGAATAAAATAAGCCACTCATCGGCTAATAGAAAGACTGACAGAATGTCAAAACCAAAAGCTACGGTTTTAGTGTGTGTAAAATAGTTATGCGAGCAATACTTAGGTACTAAAGCATTTATAGGAAACAAATAATAACAAATATAATGATGAGAAGATAAAATACGACCATCAACTTACAAACATTAACCGTTTAAAAAAAAAAATTGGTATCGTTAATTTTATAAAAGAATAATAAATCTATATTCTACTATGTTAAGATCATTTGACAACAGAAATAAAATATAACATTAAAATATAACTAGGATTGACAAAAAAAAAAAAAAAATTTTCACCTGCCGAAAAAAAAGGGATCTAAATTGTATACATGAAAGGACGGAGTTTAGCAGAGAAGCAAAGAAAAAGGGAAAAGTAGGACACAGTAACATAATATTTACAAGTGGAATTAATACTGTCAAGTGGTCGATCCAAAAGCTAGGTCCCTGAAATGCATTTAATACTTTAGAGATCCTTGGGTATATGACACGTAGATTTTGCAATAAAATAAAAATAAGAACCGAGGGAGAAAATATAACTTAGAAAAAAAATGGAACTCACAGTCACAATTTCGCTCCAACTATCCTTCCTTCAACCGTCTGCTAGAAGAGTTACTTTTTCTCTCTTTTTTGTGTGCTATGGAGTCAGTCTCATGTCCTATTTATAGTACTAAATTTCTATGGATAAGTCCTAATTCAATATTTAAAATTTTGAGTTAACTTTATCTCTTATCTCTTATCTCTTAATTTGATATTCAAACCTACACTTTATCCTTAACTTAAACACATAATTTATTACAATTTATCTTCAATCACTTTTACCAAATCATTATATTTGAAAAGAAAGAGATATAGCCGTGTATATATGTATATGTATAGACCTAATCATTATTTTTTTGAAACAAAGGAAAGGAGATAGACATGTACTCATTGTTTGAAAAAAAAAACAAAGAGATAGACGTGTGTGTGTGTGTGTGTATATATATATATATATATATATATATATATATATATATATATATATATATATATATATATATATATATATATATATATCTTATTCGTACGGTCATTTACAAACGAAAATAATAATAATGAGGTTATAATATGTTTTTATTTGTTTATTTTATAACGACCACCGTAATTAATATAACCAAATATAGTATCTTATGTGTCCCGCTACAACCCAATAATTTGGGGTGTTACAACCTCCCCCCCTTAAGAAAATTTCGTCCTCGAAATTCGTACCTTCAAAAAGATGCGGGTATTGTTGTCGGAAGTTCTTCTCCAACTCCCAAGTTGCTTCCTCTATGCCATGATGTTTCCAATGGACACGTACCATAGGAATGTCCTTCCGACGCAGCTTCCGGACCCGCTTGTCCACGATTTTGAGGGGAGTTTCGGCGTATGCAAGGTTACTATCAATACTGCAGGGTATATTTTCTTCGGTAAGGACATGGTCAGGGGACGGTACATACTTCCTTAACTGGGAGACATGAAATACGTTATGTAACCCGGAAAGGGGCGTTGGTAGATTCAATTGATAGGCTGTAGCCCCTACTCGTTTGAGTATCCCATATGGACCTAGAAATCTTGGGCTCGGCTTTCCTTTCTTGGGTAGTCGAGAATTCCACGGTTCGGACTTACCTTAAGAAACACCTTATCCCCAACGTCAAATTCCAATTCCTACGACGGTTATTGGCATAACTTTTCTCGCGGCTTTGTGCGGTTTTCAAGTTCTCTCAGTATGAGTCGTGACCTTCTTAATCTGCTTCACAATTTCGCTAGAAGGTCTTCGGGTAACACCCTACGTTCTCCTACTTCCTCCCAGAAAAGAGGTGTACGGCAACGTCGCCCATACAAAGCCTCGTATGGGGCCATTCCAATGGATGAGTGATAGCTATTATTATAGGCAAATTCCGCATAAGCCAAACAATCGATCCATTTCTCACCAAAATCCAAAACACACGCTCGCAACATGTCCTCCAGGGTTTGTATGGTTCGTTCGATCATCCATCTGCTTGTGGATGATGAGCCGTACTAAAATTTAGTTTTGTCCCCATTGCGTTTTGAAACTTAGGCCAAAATTTGGATGTAAACCTTGGATCTCGATCCGAGACTATTGTCACTGGCACGCCATGCAGTCTCACTATTTCTCTTACATATTGCGAAGCTAGTTTGTCCAATGAGTCCTTATCTTGATCGGCAAAAAGTGGGCGGTTTTAGTGAGGCGATCAACGATTACCCAGGCTCAAGGCCTTCCCGCTCCACGATCTTGGAAGGCCGGTGACAAAGTCCATCGTAATGTGTTCCGACTTCCACTCCGGTATGGGTAAAGGTTGTAGTTTGCCTCCCGGTCTCTTATGCTCTGCTTTTATCCTTTGGCAACTTAGACAGGAGGAAACAACTCGGGCAATGTCGTTCTTCATTCCTTGCCACCAAAATTGTTGTTTCAAATCATGGTACATTTTTGTCTCGCCCAGGGGTGAATAGTATACCGGGATCGGTGTGCTTCCTCCGTAATCTTAGATTTTAGGTCCTTTTTATCGGGTATACACACTCTTCCTCTGAACGTCAATGTTCCAAAGTGCCGTCCCAATTCAAAATCCTTTGCTTTCTCTGTTCCAACCTTGGACTTGATGTTCCTAAGTTGTCATCATGATCCTGCTCCCTACGGATTTCATTTGTCAGCTCTGACTCAATCTTGATATTTGCAAGGACCAATCCATCATTTACTCTTTCTAGTTTCCATCTACTTAATTCTTCTAGCATATCCCACTCTTGCACTTTCATAGTGCTACTACCACATTCCTACTTAGCGCCCGCATCGGCAACTACGTTAGCTTTTCCAGGGATGGTAGTTAATTGGGCATTTGAATTCTTCCGAAAATTCCATCCACCTTCTTTGCCGCATATTAAGATCCTTTTGAGAGAAGAGGTACTTGGACTTTTGTGATCTCAGAAGATTTGGAATTCCTCTCCATACAAATAATGTCTCCATCTCTTTAGGGCGAAAACTATGGCTGCAAGCTCGATATCATGAGTGGGATAATTTAGCTCATTTTGCTTCAACTTCCTTGAGGCGTAAGCAACCACCTTATCACCTTGCATAAGTACGGCACCAAGTCCTTCCTTTGAAGCATCCGTAAAAATCACATAAGGTTGCCCAGATTCGTAACACACGATGTTGGTCTTTGTAGTTAAGCGCCTCTTTAATTCTTGGAAACTGTCTTCGCACTTGGCATCCCATCTAAACGGAACGCTTTTCTGCAACAGCCGAGTCATCGGGCCGGCAATTTTTGAGAAATCCTGGATGAATCTGCGATAGTATCCTGCCATGCCGAGAAAACTTCGAATCTCAGTGACCGATTTCGGGGCACTCCACTTACTCACTGCTTCCACCTTTGCAGGGTCAACCGAAATACCTTCTCTCGAGATTACATGACCTAGGAAAGCCACCTTTTCTAGCCAAAACTCACATTTTCCAAACTTAGCATACAACTTATTCTCCTTTAGTACTTGCAATACAATCTTTAAATGTTCACTATGCTCTTCCTTAGTCTTAGAGTACACTAAAATATCATCTATAAAAATGACGACGAACCTATCCACATATGGGTGAAAGACCCGATGCATAAGGTCCATAAATACATGAGTGCATTTGTTAAGCCAAAAGGCATTACTACAAACTCAAAATGCCCATACCTGGTGTTAAAGGCTGTCTTGGATATGTCTTCCTCTTTGATTCTTACTTGGTGATATCCTTGCCGCAAGTCTAATTTCGAGTACCACCCACACCCTTGTAACTGGTCAAACAACCCATCAATATGGGGCAAGGGGTACTTATTCTTTACAGTCACATTGTTCAACCCTCTATAGTCAATGCAGAGTCTCATACTCCCATCCTTCTTTTTAACAAATAGATACAGTGCACCCTGGGCGCAGTACTTGGTCGTATGAAGCCCATCTCTAACAATTCCTCCAAATGCGCTTTTAGTTCTTTGAGCTCCTTAGCGGCATCCTATATGGGGTCTTAGAAATTGGTTCGATTCAGCGCCAATTCAATGGTGAACTCCACTTCACGCTCTGGTGGTAATGAGGGCAACTTTTCCGGGAAGACATCCTCAAAGTCCTTGACTATGTCTACCTCAAAAATGCTTGGCGGCCGCTTAGGCGGAGCGACTAAATACGCGAGGCGCTTTGTTTTGTCCCTTCTTTGGCCTCGGTTCCGTAGTTAACAAAGACTCCTTTCAAGGCGTCTATCTCCGTAAAATGTCACTTCTGCTTTCCAGGCTCACAGAATCGTACCAATTTTACTGTTTGCAATCCACCTGCGAAATTTCTTGAAAGCCAATCCATTCCGAGGATCACATCGTATCCCTTCATTGGAAGTGATATCAAGTCTACATTCATACTCCTACCATTTATGATCATTACACAATTTTTATGAATTTTATCGCTTACCATCCTAGCGCCGGTAGGGTATTGACTACTACCATATGTGGGAGTTCCTCTTCAACAAATTTCAACTTAGATGCGAAATTGGTAGCCACAAAAGAATTAGATGCACCAGAATCGATCAAAATTTTAGCCTTAAGACCAAGAATGAGTACCGTACCTTCCACCACGTTTGCATCGTCCGTTACGTCCTCCTGTGCCAGGGCAAAGACTTTAGCATTCACTTGGGGCTTCTTCCCTCCATTGCCTGGCTTTCCATTTTGTTGCGGGGCCACTCTTGGTGCGGGTTCAGTGGTTTGTGCCGGGCGGTTTGCTCTGAATGTACAATCTCGGGCTATGTGATCCTTACTCCCACAAAATAAGCACAATCCCAACTTCCTTCGGCATTGCGTATCGATATGTCCCATCTTTCCACAGAATGAACACACCAATGTAGGGACCGTTGAGGCAGCTGCTGGTGTAGCATTTGGGGCGGGTGCATGCGCCCTTTGTTTCTTTCCCTCGACAGATAAAGATCCTTCATCAAAAGGAAAAGCCCGCTTTGTTGCCTGTCGAGCTTGAGCAGCCTGGCGAGCATTAGTTTCATTCCTCCTCTTAATTTCTATCCTTGTGGCTGCCTCTACCTCTGCCTTATAAGTCGTAGGAGGTATTACAGCCATGGCCGTCTGAAGTTCATGCCTCAATCCATTCAGGAATTTGTTAGTTCGGTGATCTTCGGTGTTTACCAACCGCTGACAATACTTGGAAAGTTTAGTGAATTTTGCCTCATACTGAGTTACCGTCATGGAACCCTGCTTCAGATTCATAAATTCCTCTTCCTTTTGGTTTCTTACCCACGTGGGTATGAAGCGGTTGTAAAACTCCTCTGGGAAAGCATTCCATGTCATTGGCCGATTCAGTCCTTCCCACTGCCTTCTGATACTCTGCCACCAATCCCTAGCATCGTCCCGGAATTTGAATGCCGCGAACGTCACTTTCTGTCGATCCCCATATCCAAGGGCGGCGAAAATATCTTCCATCCTTTCCAACCATCTCTCCGCTTGGTCAGCTTCATCTGGAGTACCGAAAAATTCCGGGGACCAAACTTTAGAAAGCGTTCAAGCCGTCTGTCTCATCTTGGTTGACTGCCTCCTCCATTTCCCATATGCCGGTTCTGTCCATGAGGCCCGTTACGATCATTGGCCAATAAGGTTACAGCAGCACTCAGTTGTCCTAGGATGGCAGCTAAGGTTGGGTCTACCCCTGGAATGTTCTGCTGATTGACGTTGCCTTGGGTTTGTTCGACGTTTTCCTGTTCGTCATTCGGATTTGGGTCTTCTTCCAGGACCAACCTTTCCACCGGCTCATTCTCGTCCAAGTTCCTTCCTCCTTGAGAGCCGCCACCCTGAATCATGTTGCGGTAGTTCACCCGTGTATTGCGTCGTGCCATCTGCAAGGAGTTAACGTTTAATATCTCTCGAGCTTACAACCATCTCGGACCGTAAAAGTAAGAGAAAAGAAGAGAATAATGATAATAGTATTCATCATAATAATTTTATTAATATCAATCACCAAAAATTGCCAAAGTATTTATTACCAAATAAAATTATCCAAGCCAAAAGGTTATTTCCCTAAAAAAAAAAATATATTGCAAAAGAATCAGCCTATCACATAATCCCCTGTCTCATGTGTTCGATCTTCCTCTTCGCATCACATAATTCCACTTTCAAGTCCCGAATTTCATCTCGTAGGGCCAAACATTCGTCCCAAACTCGCTTTTCGTATCCATTGGCCCAGTGATACGGTCTACCCCGTATTGTCAAGGGGTCATAGAGGTAAACAACCTCTAATGGTGTTACTCCCCAAATCGGGGGGCCATGGTCTTCCATCATCGGGTCTGGCTGGGGTTCCGGAATATACGCCGGAGTTGGCGTGTCTTCATGCTCCATGTTTGTTTCTACCCCATGATCTCCTCCTCCTTCAGGGTCGCCCTCCTCGTGGTCCTCTTCTTCGGGTCTTCCTCAGTTCGAATCATCGTCTTCCACCACGATGACATCAACAGGTAGGTCTTTGTGCAGCTCCTCATTAGTACGTTCCATAGAAGTTCCTTCTTGACCATTTTCCTCAGCATTCTTCCAGATTGGCCCATTTATATTTGGGGGAAAAGTCCTGATCGCCCCCACCCTTTTCCTTGGTTTAGCTTGTCCACTTGTTGACCCAATATTCAGGGGAGAAGCCATTTCCTGAAAAATACAATATCAAAAAAGAAGTGATATCAAAGCAAGAAGTTTATTTTATACTAGGTTTTAAGTTTCATAGGGCGAGTACTTCCTATGTTCCTCATCTAAAAATCAAGTTCTTATGGGTCCTTATCCTAACACCTCTATAGACTGGCTCGATACCAACCTGTAATAGGCCTATCCCGACCCCCTAGGGTCCACTGGGGTCTAGTCAAAGGGACAAGCCGGCGATCCACCGCCCAAGTACTAAATTCTCAAGAAAAGGATTGAGGGAACTAGATCTTTATTCAAACATTACTAAATCCAGAAAATAAAATAAAATGTCGCGACTCCAAAATGAAAGAACATCGTCAAACTCTTATTACACTGAAACATGAAACTCAAAGGTACTTGAAAAACAAATATCAAGCTTGACACTAAGCTGTCGATCCACGTTGAACTTCTCGGCTACTCCCTCTCCCAGAACAACCTCCAAGGTTACCCCGCTTACCTCACCACCCTGGTATTCTTCCTCCAAACCTAAGAAAACATTTCACAAACGTGTGAGCTAAAAAGCCAGTGAGTTCCAGTGTGTGCCCGTGAAATTTTATATACAAAATAATAGTTTCAAAACCGTTAAAATGTTACAACAAAAGGCTTTTTCCTTTACCTGCACTTAATTGTAGTTAGTACATGACAAACATATGATATTTGCAAAATATAAAGCAATTCTCTTGAAATTAGGCGTACTCAAGTCTGACACCGGTTTACCTTAGCCGATGAGTCATTACCACCCTACTCCAACATGTTTTTCTACCGCACTTCACAAGCAAGCAAGCAATTGCCTGACAACTCCGGCCGATTGTCAGGGAAAGGATTCAGACTATCGCCTAGTGAACCTCCCAAAAGGCTCCAGCCAACCCTCATTGCCCTCTGAACCATGACATAACCGTCGGCCCTTGCTTTCCGGCCATGCACATGGAACATCGGGAAAATTTTTGGTACCATCACTCTGGGGTCGCCGATGAACCAAGGTCAAGAGGCCCCGAGACCGGTGACTAGCCGTTTTGGCGGTGCAATAACCCAAACTCACCTAGTCGCTAAGAGTTTTGCATCAAGCGAGGAACAAGAATTGGTTATCATGATGATCTTTTCATTAATTTCACGATAAACTATGTATGTCAAAACCAAACTTTATAAGACTCACATGACAACTATTATTCAAATGGAAATTAGATTACATATCATATATACATAACACTTATTGCAAAAATATTAAACGAGGAACCTATTAAAATTCAAATCCTCCTTGGAATATATTTCGGATGATTATATAATTGTCAACTTATAAGCATTTAAAGCTAAACTAGTAATTGTTGAAAGCCAAGAGTCTGTCAATTTTTCGTACATTTGAAATAGAATATGCTATATATATTCCGAGTAAACAAAATGTATCGTAATTTTTTTAACCCAAAAATTCTAACAAATCTAGATCCAACTAATGAGTATTCTTTTAAAATAAATCGTTTAAGAAAAAAAATGAATAAAATAAGCCACTCATCGGCTAATAGAAAGACTGAGCAGAATGTCAAAACCAAAAGCTACGGTTTTAGTGTGTGTAAAATAGTTGCGAGCAATACTTAGGTACTAAAGCATTTATAGGAAACAAATAATAACAAATATAATGATGAGAAGATAAAATACGACCATCAACTTACAAACATTAACCGTTTAAAAAAAAAAATTGGTATCGTTAATTTTATAAAAGAATAATAAATCTATATTCTACTATGTTAAGATCATTTGACAACAGAAATAAAATATAACATTAAAATATAACTAGGATTGACAAAAAAAAAAAAAAAAAACAAATTTTCACCTGCCGAAAAAAAAGGGATCTAAATTGTATACATGAAAGGACGGAGTTTAGCAGAGAAGCAAAGAAAAAGGGAAAAGTAGGACACAGTAACATAATATTTACAAGTGGAAATTAATACTGTCAAGTGGTCGATCCAAAAGCTAGGTCCCTGAAATGCATTTAATACTTTAGAGATCCTTGGGTATATGACACGTAGATTTTGCAATAAAATAAAAATAAGAACCGAGGGAGAAAATATAACTTAGAAAAAAAATGGAACTCACAGTCACAATTTCGCTCCAACTATCCTTCCTTCAACCGTCTGCTAGAAGAGTTACTTTTTCTCTCTTTTTTTGTGTGCTATGGAGTCAGGTCTCATGTCCTATTTATAGTACTAAATTTCTATGGATAAGTCCTAATTCAATATTTAAAATTTTGAGTTAACTTTATCTCTTATCTCTTATCACTTAATTTGATATTCAAACCTACACTTTATCCTTAACTTAAACACATAATTTATTACAATTTATCTTCAATCACTTTTTACCAAATCATTATATTTGAAAAGAAAGAGATATAGCCGTGTATATATGTATATGTATAGACCTAATCATTATTTTTTTGAAACAAAGGAAAGGAGATAGACATGTACTCATTGTTTGAAAAAAAAAACAAAGAGATAGACGTGTGTGTGTGTGTATATATATATATATATATATATATATATATATATATATCTTATTCGTACGGTCATTTACAAACGAAAATAATAATAATGAGGTTATAATATGTTTTTATTTGTTTATTTTATAACGACCACCGTAATTAATATAACCAAATATAGTATCTTATGTGTCCCGCTACAACCCAATAATTTGGGGTGTTACAGGCTTGACTTATTAAGAAACTAAAATAAAAGCAACGAAGCATGAGTGGAATGAAAGAAAAAAATTGCACATCTTTTGCTCAATAGCATCAAGAACATGGCAATTAAAAAAAAAACTTTCATCTACTTTTATTTTTTAACAAAAATAAAAACATCTACCTAAAACATTCTAAGTTTAAAGTCCTTAGTTCGACTTTCTACCTGCGACAATGCTAAGGATAGTTATACCAAAGGAGAGAAAACCGTTGCGCCTCCCTACATAAATCAAAAGAATTGAGCACACCCTTAAAATAGAGCAAGAAAAACAAGAGGCTCAATCCCTACCACCATGAATGAGAGCATATGCCAAGTAACAAAGATTCAAACACCAAGTAATAACGCTTTGGCTCAACCACAACATCAACATATTCAATGTGATCCACCACCACAATTTTTTTAATAAGGTTCAAAGAAGAAGGAATAAATGATTCACTAGTAGCATGTTTCATACCTTCTTCATGACACTCATGATGGGTGATTACCTCAATAGTCGACGGTGGAACAAAAGAAATTTCATCATTTTTAGCACTCATCTCAACCTTTCTCTTCTCAATCAACTGCTCTACCCGGTTCTCCAAACTCTTTATTTCCGATTGAAGAGTAGTAAATGTGTTGTTGGAACTAATCCGAAGATCCCTCAACTCACGGCCTTGCTCGTGCAAAGTCTTGTTGATTTGCTCCAATAACACTTCAGTCATACTCTTTTATGGAGGAGGAGGTATTTGTGAAGGTGGAGCATATTGCAAATAGGCATTGGTGTGTTGAAACTGAGAACTTGGAGGACTCTCCCACTCATTGTTGTATGGTGATGTGTATGGGTTGAACTGAAAATATGGTTGGAATCCAAAACCCATGCCACCGAAATTAAAGCCTCCAAATGAGTAGGGAGAAGATCCCTCATGGCAATACGGATCCATACACTACAATTCAAGGGAATAACAAGAACACAATCACGGTATCTAGTCACCACCACCACCATAGTAGATGGTGTGACTTTTCAACAAAAATCCAACATCAAGAAAAGAAAAGAAATAAAAAAAAACAACCTAAGCCTAAGTCTTCAAACGACTTATGAGATATCGATTAACTCCCCGGCAACGGCGCCAGAAATTCTTGATGACCAAAATTGTAACGACCAACCTTAACCGGCAAAGTACCGGGTCGGAAGCACTATAGAGGTGAGCAAAGTCGTATCCCACGAGGAATCATCGAATACAAAAGTCATTTTTGGACTTAGTTTAAGTCAATCACGATGTTTCAAGTTCAATTACACTAAAACGAAATATAAACTAAGGATACTAAAGAGAGAAAGAAACATAGCCAAATCATGATCCAACTGAATACTCTCACCCCTCTAATTGACTATCTCGGGAACGAGCTTTACCAATCAACCATGCTAAAACTTATATTGACTCATTCATGGGTGCAAACTCCTAAGATAGTACTATAAGCCATGCAACAACCTAGCACCCTTTGCCTGGTTCAACAGTCCGCCTTTAAGGATTTAACTGACCGGAACAAGATAAACGCTCTAGAGCCGCTCGATTTACACCGACAAACCTCGTTACCCAATCGATCTAAACAACTCAGTCAATTGTAAATAACGATCTTAAAACCCCTTTTCCCACACCCCTTCGCAACATACATTTATAAAAATGGTGTGTGAGTTCATGATCTAGGTGTACAAGCTAATTCAAGCATTAAGAACAAGTTTTAAGACATGAATTCACCAATATAACAATAATTAAACACTACCCATTCCCAATTTCATCAATTAGAGGGTGATTTCTTCAATCTTCACATAATTTGGCTATGAAAAGTTTAGCTACTCATCACAAAACAAGAAATAACAAGCAAGGAAGAGATTAAAGCCATAAAACAAGAAAAGAAACTAGCTTAGTTACCAAAATCGTAGCAAGAGTCGGATTACATCAAGCTTCATCCACACTCATGTCACTTGGGGAAGAAAAAGAACACAAAATGCAAAATCCAAGAGAGATAAGAAAGAATCTAAGCTAGATTATGTTTAATCTAAGAGAAATCAAAGTAAGAAAGAGTTTAGAGGAGCTAAAAGAGAAGGGGTCGAGCTATATACAAGTTAGGGTTCTAAGGGAGTGAAGAAGCCCTGAAAATCTGTGTAAAAATGAATATATAGGTGCCCAAAAATGTCCGAATGCGTACGCATTTCTTCCAATGCGTACGCATTGCTCTAAGTTCAGCAAAATTCGACTTTCTGCTCCAGGAATGCGTAGGCATTCGAGTGAATGCGTGCGCATTGCCCTGTCAGCATTGATGGCCTTCAGTAATTTGGTGATATCTTTGCTTGTAGAGCTCCGATTTGAGTAATTCAAAGTGTGTTGGAAAGATCATTCAATTTTATACAACTTTAATGAAGACCACAAGTACATAAAATGGTTTCAACATAGATCAAATTGCAGATAAAGTGAATGTAAGGCGAAAACACCCACTACTTTTGATCCGTTCCATTTCCGGGCTTCGGTTTCGTCACTCTAAGTCTCATGCCTCATCTTCCGGGCTCACGAGTCACCTATTTCCTGCATTTCCATAGCAACCAACATACCAAGCATAATTCCACAAGATAAGTAGGGCTCGAAAAGGGTCAAAAACATCGTAAAATGCCGAGGTTTTCCATCAATGTGACGGTTCACCTCAAAGTGATTGCTCAATGTGTTTTGCCCTATAAATGGACTAAAACTACCCAATACAAGCCAAAAGTGTCATAAATGGGGGTTAAAACATGCACCAGAGCATAGTAAAGTTGACTCTCATCAGCTACTATTCTCTCAAATGTAATATGTCAACGATCACTACCAAACACATTCTCGACTAGCTTCATGAATAGCTATTATCTTGCAGATTCGAAGATGTCGTGACCAAAATCTTGCTATGTTCAGCACCATGAAATCAATGTACTACCACTGATGAATGAGCTACCAATTTGAGGCCTTGCTTTTAGGGGGGAGGGGGGGCAGATAAATATCCATCATCTACGTAACCAACAAGTCCTCGACTTCCTTTTCGTTTGATCTGATTTGTATAACATATATGGCATGTACCAAAAACCTTGCTTGGAAAAACCCAGTGGGAAAAAATCCAGCCAAGGGAAAAAGATTCATGACATATGTGCTCTCGTGCACTGATTGCCTCGTTAAAAACCTTTAACTAAGAAAACCCAGTGGGAAAAACCTGTTAAAGGGAAAAAGAGTACAATCATTGGTCTTCAGGGCCAAATGACATCTTGCATGTGCAAGTATTGGATCTTAATAGTATAAGTCAAATACTCATACTTTATCATCTTTGTAACTCTACCGGAGCTTAATTACAGATCCAAACTTTCTCAGATCAAAACTATCTATTCCCTTATGGGGTACCTTATGCAACATATATTGTGTATTGCATAAACTTTGTATGCTTCAGGCATTTAATGCTTCCAGCGTCTTATATGCTTCTAGAATCTTATGTGCTTCAGGCACACTTCTAGCGTCTTATATGCTTCAGGCACTATATTCGCTTAAGGAGATTACGACATTTCAAAATATGCTTGCCTTACTATATTCGCTTCAGGCAGTTTCAACATTTCTAAACATGTTTGCCTATTTTATGAACCTTGTTCATAGACCAAGTGTTGTATTTATTATCGTATCTCATTATTTAAATGATGATAACATTAACTCATTATCTCAACACTATGAGATTTATATATGTTGGAACTAATATGTTTCTCACGCTCCAAGCGTTGAACATTACTAACAATATAACAATATGCAATTTCTGATTCTTCAGGAATCATTACATTTTCTTCGGGTGTTGTAAGATAACACGAGGGAATGAAATTCAGGTTCGTTTTATCCCACCTCATGTATATATAACAAATGCATATTATTTGTTCCACACATATTATTTATCAACACTGGTTCACATTTTCTAGCCTTGACCTCTTCAAGGGTTTATGATTTCATTACTCATCTAGAGTACACCATTTCTCTTCCGGAGTTTCATAGACTATATTATTTTCTGCTCGAGCATTTTCTGACTGTCTAACTCTTTTAGAGTTCTCATAAATAATATAGTCATAACCTCTTTTGAGGAATTTTATTTATTAAGCCAATTGGTCTTTAACGCTTTTAGTGTATATATTCATTAATTCGATACGTATCATCTCATGTCCTACCGGGACTTTTCCTTCTGGGACAAATATTATCCTTCTGGACAAACCTTTTTGTGACATTTAATCTAACCAGGGCATTTGCAGCTGCTCGCTCTTCAAGAGTAATTAAATGCGTCCGGTGATAAAATGTGCATTAACATGTTTTCCCACGAGATTTATAAACTTCAAGTTTACTTTCCTCCCCCTAATCTCGGGAAAACATTTCATTACAAGCCATATCTACGTAAGTTTACAATAACCCTTTGTGGGATTCAGCATTTCGATGTGATATCCCTATATGGGATTCTACATGTCAATGTGTATCCATTTATATGAGTATCAACAAACATTACGAGATATCGACTTAATCGGGAAGAATTATATTATCTCTTCAAGATATTTATATCTTTTTAATTCTTCCGATGTCTCAATTTAATATCCACATCAGGGGATACCCGCATAACATATTGCACTTGAGACATTGAAAAAATGATAAACAAAATTTATCATATCTAGATCATCTTCAGGATGACCGTAACATATAGTATATGTGTCATGACATTGCCTTTACTACGATTTTTGAAGCTTCATTATTCTCATACGGAAATTTCGCCGTACGACAAGTACGTGACTAGTGGCCTTTCAATGCCACTTCGTGAAAATCGATTTTCATTATTCTTCCAGAATTTAATATCGTTTTGTTCCACTTCTGGTGGACAATTCTTCCCCTCCAAGGAGACAAACGTTTGTGATATCCATCAGGGATATATAGACCGCGATCTAGTTTATGAACTTAGACACGTTTATGAAGTAAAACAAAGGTAAAACTATCACTTGTATGCTATCTATATCCTAGTATGAAAACTAATGCACAAGTAATTTATACTACTACTGATCAAAGTACTCTTTGATCCTTTTATATCACGAATCTAGTGACATTCACTTCAGGGAATGATCTAAACCAAATAGATCATGTTCCATGATGATTCTATGATAATCATCATGTTGAATATAAACCACTTCTTTCAATATTGCTACTACAGGAGCATATTATCGCAACAATAAATACAATCCTTTTACGAGGATTAAAGAAGTGTCACGATGTTCTTTCTGAATCTTCTTATCTTTAGACTTCAGGTCATTCCATGGAACATCATTTCATTTCATATGGACTTCGAGTCCGTATTTATTTCTATGAATTTCAGATTCACTTTTATGAGCATACAAGTGCTTCTAATGAGCTTCTGGTCCATCACTATATACCTTTAAATGAATGATCATCTTCGGGTGATCAAATCTTCTAATCAAATTTGTCTACAAGACAAAATGATCTTTTATGTTAGACTCAGTCTTCAGGACTCAATCTAGGTGATGTAAAAGTACATACATAAATAAATAAATGCATAAATAAATATATATGTATTTATAATATATTATAAAACGGACTCATAGTATGCCGGGTTGTATTGATGTATCATTTTCACACTAGTGTCATCAACTCACTTCTAGTGAGATTTATTCTGACGATTTTAAAATCACAGTCTCATATATGTCACGTTCACTATAGGGAACTCACTGACGTGATTCGATACATCTTTAAATAACAGTATACAATATCTAGATTCACGTTCACTTCAGGGAACTGACTTGTGTATCTCAACACATCTAGAATATTTAACTGTCCACGTCCACTTCTAGGAACGGACATGTATAATACGACATATCATAAATTTCGACTTAAGTCACATCCATTCCTGAGGATGGACATGTACAACCTGATACATCGTAAATTATATTTACTCAAATTCACTTCCGGGATTGAGCCAATATAATTCGATGTTTCTTTAATAATTATAATTTGGTCACGTTCACTTCTCGGAACTGACTCGTGTTATTTGATATATCTCAAATATATAATTTAGCCACATTCACTTCTGGGAACGAACATATAAAAGTTGGTGTAACTTGTATACTTTCATTAAGTGGTCCTATCCACTTCTGGGAATGGAATCGGGTAATTCGATACACCTCAAATATTTTATTTTGTCTCATTCACTTCTGGGAATGGGTTTGTGTCAACCAACACATCTTAAATATATAGTTTAATCATGTTCACTTCTGGGAACATATCTATATAATTTGATGCATTTAAACCGTTTATACGCATTCACTCCGAGGAATGGTATTGCATCATCGTTTTTACCAATAATTTATATATTACGATATATAATAATATCACCGTATGATATATTGATCATAATACATAAATTGAATAAAATAAACTTTTACCTCCATAATTTATCTCAGTGATAGAATATATCGCCATTATAAATTATTGATTCTGATCGGTCAATAATAGACATCCATATATATAAGATGGATCCATAAAATATCAAGATGTGTGTCAATATAGAAATCCCGAATACCAATAAAATGATAGATGAATACCGTAAGTATAACATCATAATATTAGAACACCAGAATACCCGATGATACCCGAATACATATATAGAGTAGAATATCAAAATACTGGATATTAAAATCATGGAGAGGACAAATAACACATAGTTGATGATTGACCAGAAGCACCCAAAGAGTCATCATGTCTGTTAAGAAATAGATTAAAGTATGGATGATGTGGCATGATCTTAGACCATACACATCATCACTTATCTAATGGTCTAGCTTTATTATTATCCTTGAGTTTGTTAGACTATCTACCTAGGGAATCTAGCTTGTAGGTAGTAGTCCCTTCTGCAAGATATGTTTTTGTATTAGTAAGGAACCGTGGTCTGTAATCAATGACAACTTGAAGATAACTTGAATGAATACAATGAGATTCTCTCCTTTGTTTTTCTAAGTTGGATCGGAGCTCCAGGTTCATGGCGTCTTCAGTTTCTTCTCCGGCTGTGACGACCATCGCCGCCGCCACAAGCACCCTTGCACTTCGACCATGGCAGCTACTCATATTTCAAATACCACTGTCTCCACCACAATAGGGGCTTCCGTGGCTATTCCCGGTGTTTCATGGCCAGCTTCACTGTTTCCATCTTCAGCTTCCCTTTTTCCATCTCTTACAGGAATAACACCTCCGATTTTCTCTACCGGTGCACCATTTTCTGGGTTCTTCTCAACGATTGCTCCACCTCGCACTCCGATTACTCCATTGACAGGTTCTATTGGTTCTCATCCTCCTCCTAGTTTGATTCCTAGTATGCATGCCAGTGATTCTACCTCTTTACTTAGATCTACTTGCACTGTCAAACTAAATCGAGAAAACTATCTTCTATGGAAATATACAATTCTTCCCATTGTTAAAGGGTACAAGTTAGAGGGGTTCTTGTTTGGTACTCTACCTAGACCAACATCACTAGAGTCTGGAATGAATCTGCAGCTGTCTTCTGCAATTGAGTATTGGGATTCTACTGATCAACTTTTAATGGGTTGGCTCCTAAGTTCAATGACAGAACAAGCTTTATCCGAGGTCATTGGCTGTAACACTTCCTTTGAAGTATGGAGTACATTGGAAAGTCTCTTTAACTCTCATTCTGAGGCAAGAATGCTTGAGTATAAAACTGCTCTCACCAAAACTGAGAAGGGAAACAGGTCTATGGGTGATTATCTAGCCCTTATGAAATCCTATTCTGACAAGTTATTAGCTGCTGGTTACCCTATATCAAAGTCTGAGCTTATTTTGGCAGTTCTTGGTGGGTTGGACAGAGACTATGAGTCTGCTATTGTCAATATTACAGCAAGAGTTGGATCTATGAGCTGGCAAGAAGTCCAATCCCAGCTTCTTACTCATGAAAGGCTTATTGCTAGGTTTAATCCCTCTAATGGTTCTAATCCCTCAGTGAATTTAGCACAGATGTACTCTAGAGGGTCAAATTCCTCTGATTCCAGAGCTCGGTTTGAAAAATCCAATAGAGGAAGAGGTGTAAATAGAGGTGGCGAATCTGAGGTAGAGGTGGTGGCGGGACTAATGCAAACAATAGAAGTGTTTGTCAGTTGTGTGGTAAAAATGGACACACTGTTCTTGAATGCTGGCATAGGTTTGATATGAATTTCACAGGTCCAAGTCAGAATAACAACACCAGACCTAATGGAAATCAGAATGGTCCTAGACCAGCTGCTTATATGGCCACTCCTCAGTCTGTGGCAGACTCCTCATGGTATATGGACAGTGGAGCAACTAATCATGTTACAGGGGACCTAAACAATCTGCACTTAAGCTCAGGGTATACTGGTTCTGACACACTTGGAGTAGGTAATGGTGAGCAGCTCCATATTTCTCATATTGGTCAGTCTAAAATTCCTATCACACACTCATCACAAGTTCTTAAACTTAATTCTATGCTTCATGTCCCTGCCATTACTAGAAACTTACTTAGTGTCTCTAAACTCACATGTGATAATGATGTTGTCATAGAATTTAATGATTCCTTTTGTGTTGTGAAGGCCAAGAAAACAGGGATACCTCTTCTCACAGGAACTCTGGAGGGTGGTCTGTACAAGATGGGCAATCTACCTAAGAGTGTTATGAGCTCTCCTCAATCCAATCAATCATCCAATCAATCCTCTTCAAACAAGTATGTTTCTGTTTATTTGGTTGAGTCTAGTAGAATTCAGTCTCATAATGTCAATAAAGACCCTAATGTTTGGCATAGGAGACTAGGTCATCCTTCTTCAAGGATTTTGAATCAGATTCTGCAACATTGTAATGTTTCCTTGAATGAAAAACTTCTATTTTGTGAATCTTGTCAATTTGGCAAATCTTATGTCTTACCTTATGCCTTATCTACTTCTCATGATAGTAATATTTTTGATCTTGTGCATACTGATGTCTGGGGTCCATCACCTATTAAGTCTACTCATGGTTACACCTATTATGTACACTTTCTTGATGATCATACTAGATATACTTGGCTCTACCCTCTAAAACAAATCAAGTGTATAACATAATTCAACAGCTTTCAAAGATTGTTGAAAATCGCCTCTACCACTATCAAGTGTATTCAATGATTGGGGGAGAATATAGGAGTATTGAGTCCTACTTAAAAGATCAAGGGATAATGTTTAGGCATCCTTGTCCTCATGCTCATGGACAGCATGGTAGGGCTGAAAGAAAGCATAGACATGTTGTGGAATTAGGCCTTACTCTTCTTGCTCAGGCCTCCATGCCACTGAGTTTTTGGTGGCATAGCTTTCAGCAGGCTACCCTGATCATAAACTGTCTGCCAACTCTTGTTCTTAACCATATGTCTCCTTATGAATGTCTGTTTAAAGTCACACCAAATTACAGACAATTTAAGGTGTTTGGATGTGCATGCTATCCACATCTTAGACCTTTTCAAACTACCAAATTTCGCCCACTCCTGTAAATGTGTTAATCTAGGAATCAGTCCTGTGCACAAAGGATACCAGTGTTTGGACATGAGTGGTAGAATTTATGTCACTAGAGATGTCATATTTGATGAAAATACTTTCCCCTTTGCTACTGGTTTTTCTCAAGGTCCTAATAGGGCTGTCCATGTGCTTGATAATTCTGATAGTTGGTTTTTTCTGCCCTCTAAATCTAAGGAAACTCATAACACTCCTCCTGTTGCAAGATGCAGTACAGACACTCCAGATGCTTCTGCAGGTATGCCTGATCCTGATACTGAACTTCCCCTATACTCTCCTTATTCTACTTCTCATATTGTTCCTATTAGCAATCCTGACTCTCCTCTTATTGATTCTCCTGGTGATCCACCTCAAATAGATTCCAGTCCAAACTCAAATTCCTACCAGTCACCACCTATTCCTAGCCCTGCTTCTACTTCTTCTTCTTCCATTTCTGAATCTTCATCTACACCTACACCTCCTCCAAACCCCAAACATCTCAATACTCATCCTATGCTTACTAGAGCAAAAAGGGGTATCTTCAAACCTAAAGTCCTTTCTGCTGTTGCTTCCACTACTGAGCCTCAAAGTGTGTCAGAAGCTCTATCCTGTGCTGAGTGGAGGTGTGCAATGGAAGAAGAGTATAAGGCACTTTTGAAAAATGAAACTTGGACTTTGGTTCCTCCATCCTCTAATCAGACTGTGGTAGGTAGCAGATGGGTATACAAACTTAAACTCAAACCTGATGGTTCTATACTGAAACACAAGGCAAGACTTGTTGCTAAAGGTTTTAGCCAAACATATGGAGTGGATTTCATCAAAACTTTTAGCCTCATTGCCAAAGCTCCTACCATCGAGTTGTGCTTTCATTGGTCATTACCTTTAATCGGCCAATTAATCAAGTGGACATTAACAATGCCTTTCTTAATGGTCCTCTTAAAGAGCTGTGTACATGACTCAACTTTGAAGGCTATGTGGATCCAACTCACCACACTACATCCGCAAGCTACAAAAAGCCCTGTATGGGTTGAAGCAGGCCCAAGAGCTTGGTTTGAAGCCTTAAAAACTCGGTTGATACTTTGGTCTTTCAAACGATCTGTTTGTGACAATTCTCTGTTTATTCTCAAAACAAAGAGTCAAATTCTAATTGTGTTAGTTTATGTTGATGATATCTTAGTTACAGAGAAGCTCAAATCCACTCGATCAACAAGTTCATCCATATGCTTGATTCTAAGTTCTCCTCAAGAATCTGGGCCTGTATCTCATTTTTTGGGCATGCAAGTGTCAAGGGATTCATCTGGTCTTTATCTAAATCAAAGCCAGTATGCCATGCAGCTTCTTGCAAGATTGGGATGTGAAACACTCAAACCTTGCCCTACTCCCATTGTTCCCGGGCGGAAACTTGAAGACAATCCAGAGAACTATTTAGAATGTCACTATGTACAGGAGTGCAATTGGAGGGTTACAATACTTAACCTGTACTAGATCAGATATCACATTTGCTGTGAATTATCTAAGCAAGTTCATGCAGAGTCCACATCTGGAACATTGGAAGGCTGTAAAAAGGTTGCTGAGGTACATTATTGGTACCCCCAAACATGGACTGCATTTCAAACCATCATCCTGTCTTAATTTAGCAGGTTTTTCGGATGCAGATTGGGAGTATCTACAATGATAGGAAGTCATTGGGGCTATTGTGTTTATCTTGGAGAATCTCTTATCTCATGGCGTTCAAAGAAACAAGATGTTGTTTCAAGGTCAAGCACAGAATCTGAGTATAGGGCATTAGCAAATGCCACTGCTGAAATCAAATGGATTACTTATCTTCTGGCTGAATTACAAGTTAGACTTGTTGCTAGACCTACTATATGGTGTGACAACACCAGTGCCTCTTTTCTAGCTCAGAATCCTGTGTATCATGCAAGAACAAAGCACATAGAGATAGATGTGCACTTTGTAAGAGATGAAGTCCTAAACAAGAAGTTGACAGTCTGCTATATACCATCCTCTGATCAAGTTGCAGACTGCATGACCAAGCCCCTGCCTATATCTCGGTTCCAGTTGTTTAGAGACAAACTCAATGTGCTTCCACCACCATTGAGTTTGAGGGATGTTAAGAAATAGATTAAAGTATGGATGATGTGGCATGATCTTAGACCATACACATCATCACTTATCTAATGGTCTAGCTTTATTATTATCCTTGAGTTTGTTAGACTATCTACCTAGGGAATCTAGCTTGTAGGTAGTAGTCCCTTCTGCAAGATATGTTTTTGTATTAGTAAGGAACCGTGGTCTGTAATCAATGACAACTTGAACATAACTTGAATGAATACAATGAGATTCTCTCCTTTGTTTTTCTAAGTAAGCTAGACCATTAGATAAGTGATGATGTGTATGGTCTAAGATCATGCCACATCATCCATACTTTAATCTATTTCTTAACAATGTCACGTGGAGCAAACCCCACAAGGCGTGACAAATACTATTTTTTCCCGAAAATAGGATGAATTGTTTAGAATATATCATCAACAAGAGCAATAAATATCCACAGCTTCAACCTCCGTTCTCGGTAGATAAGGGACGAAGGAGACCTTGACGGAGCTGCAAACGACAGCATCGACCCAAAACCACCAGGCGGCTCCGAATACAACTCCGGAGACCCCCGGTCCAAATATGACAAGCAACTCTCCGAGATCCATCTTATAACTCAACTCAAATATCAAAATTCTAGTTGTTATTTCCTTCTGGTTTGCTGATCATATTCGAATCGTCTTCTACTTCAACCCTTTATGTGTTTGTGAGTACTTACTTATCAGAGAGGATTTTTCGACATGGCTCAATCGATAGAGACTCGTGCTGATAACGTGTTATAAAATAACTAAAAGAAGTACAAAAGTTTAAGGAATAATACTATGCCAAGGAAAGAAAAACAGAGCAAAATACTCTGAAGTTTTCTTTTGTATATATCTTTTCATCTCACTGCTGAATTACACCCATTTAATATATATACACATTAGAAGAAGCAAGAATTGTCTGCAGCCTACGTACACCCATGTGATCCATTTGTATGTAACGCAAGGTCTTCACGTGATAGCAGCTGCTGGTTAATAATCCCGGATAATTATTTAACGCGGTACCGTTTAATAAAGATACGACATATTACACGTGGTTTTATGGTGTTAATACATCCGTTGATTACACCATATATTTACGTTGATACTTAGCCATTAAGGGCTGCGGGCTAGCATCTTATGGAGGAGTAGATATTATATCTAATGGACATCCACATATTACGGGTATATTTATAACAACCGGAGACTTTTCAGTATCAAAACAAAGAGCACCGACGAAGTGACAAAATATATTTGCCAAATATTTATATTTGCCAGATATAATTAATATTTGTAAAGGGTATAGTAAATTCCTTAACCCCAAACCCCAAACCCTAGCACTTATTTATATTTGCCAAAAATTAATAAAACATAGTGTATAATAGTAAATTCCTACGAAAAAAGAATTGAGGAAGGCCCGGGCCCCTCTATAAGTCCGCCCCTTATGCTCTTATCAGAAATAAAGAGAAAACTATTAAAAGAAAAAAATCAAATTGATGGATAAATGCCAAAATAATAGATATGATTGCTATAGATAATGTTATAGTTTAAATAAATTAGTATAAGATAAAAAATTATCTTTAGTTTTAATTATTTTGAATTCATTTTATTATTTTGAATTTAGTTTTATCTCATTTTATCTCCTATATAAAGGAGTAAGCATTGTAACATTTGATGAATCATTCAATAAAAAGATCAGTGTTTCCTTCCGTCTGCGTATTCTGATTTTCTTTAAAAACACACACACACCTTATATATACCTTTCACTCAATCATACCATGAATACATAAGAAAATTGCGACATGCTTTAACGAGGATGGTTGTTCTCCTTGTAAACTTAGTACTCCAAGACACGTAAATGCATTGTTTTTAAAATATGTTTTGTCCTTTTAATTTGTTACTAAAGGGAACTACAAAAATATCTCACTAATGATACAATGAAGATGTTTGATTCAATTGATAACTCATTTGATCAAACCTGAGACATAAAAATATACTGATGATGCTTATGACTTGAATGAATCTGATTCCTTTCATAGGCAAATCACACATCATTTCTGAAATGATGCAGAGACAAAAGCTATGTCTCTTCGCATGTAGAGAGTTGTATCTCTTCGGCTTTGCAAAGATGCATCCATTCAGATCAATGCCCGTTTTGTTAAAATGTATATGTTTGACAACTCCGATGCAAACAATCACTAAAATATGTAATTAATGAAAATATATATCCAACATTTCCCCCAAAATTTTCGAAAAAAAAAAAATGATATGTAAGAAAACAAATGAATGATGCGGCTGTATCATCTAAGTGACTGCCTATATACCCTTGTGAGGATCAAGCCATTGTAGTTCTTGCAAACACGGACAAAGTATAATTGTAGGAAATCACAAATCTTTGGTGAACCCATCTTAAACCAATGACTCCATCGCGATGTCACCAAATTAAAGTTATCATGCATACTATTTTTGATTATATTGTCACTTTGTTCGAACGCACTAGTGGTCATTCTTTACATCCCGAAATTCATGAGTGCCCTAGTGACGATCTTTGTTACTGTAGTGCCCTAATTAAACCTAACTGGGTTCGATTGCATTCGACCGTGTCGGATCATTACTACTACACTTTTATTTATATACATAGAATAAATGACACGTAATGTTATCATATTTTGGTTCATTTATAATACATAATAATTAACGTTTGTAAAAATTAAATCGTGGTAGAAAAATTATATCGCCACAATTAATAAGGGTCAGTTGCTTCCGTTCTACACATCACCAAGATCACGCCCCTCAATTTTCACTCCTCTTTGCCTTAATGATATAAGTGAGATACGGCTTGATTTGTTAAAGTGTCCCACATTAATTAGACAACTTCTAATTCTTTCACCTATCATATTCAGAGATGGATCAAACTTTCTTCACCTCATATCTTTGGTTTTGAGGTTGAGATGTTATATGGATTTGAGGTTATATTTTCAACATGATGGAAACCAAACGCAAGGAAGGTACCACAATATTCATTTCATGCTCGATCATCTTGCAAAAGCCTTACATTTCAGACGTATACAGAACTTTTCACATGTCTCGATCATTGAGCAAGTAGTTCAAATTTTTTGTTATCAATTGTGTGAGAAACTTTTTGTGAATTGTGTAATAAACTTAATGGTATTGACTTAAATTTAATTACGTGGAATTGAGCTGGCCTGAACTGGTGTGGCATCATTCGCTAGCTAATTGACTTGCATGCAGTTGAGGCTCGGAGTCAAGGCTACTCGTCTAAAATGACTTCCGGCGACCACGACTATTCGCCTATTGGAGCCATCTCAAAAGGCCAAGAAGACTACTCCCTACCCGACACCTCGAGATGTCATGGGTACGGAGTAGGGGGCCATTGATAGGCCGACCGCCGAGTACTGGCGAATGGGGGCCGGAGAAAGGTGGTGCGGCCAGGCCCTTGCCGTCCAAACATAACCACTCTGGAAATGGGCTTTGACAATAGGCCCACGATGAGCATAAGGGTGAGGGATCCGCCAGAGGTCCTTCACCCCCAACACTTGGAGAATACAGACTAACGACCCAGCGATTCGGCTAAGGATATGCGACAACTTGAGGATCCGCACCGCTCTCGGTCCGCCGCGGCCCAACCAGCCACCGTAGATTTAGTCATACTATGTCCTTAGTTGTAATTATGTTGAATGTTAGTCGGTTCTAACCCTATAAATAGGGCTCCATGTACAATTCATAAACCAAGTTGAATATATGCAAAACAAGGCAAAACTCTGCCCAATTACTTATTATACTCTTTGCTTGTACGGCACCACCACATTCACCACTCCACTCACATACAGCTCCACCGTGAGCCACCCTTATTTCACCACACTCATAGCTAGATATCCACCATTACAACACCGCTGACCACATGTGATAATTTCGACGTTATCAGTAAGGTTGAATGAATTTCATATCAGATATGGAAGATGATGACATCAAATTCATCTTAACCGATGATTCAGGGTTATCGTGCTTCTAGCAAGCTGCCAATTTGTGAATGGCTTGGAGCCTTGTATGACATATGCAACTTTGTGGAATAAATTAGCAAGTACGCTAGATGTTATTTACTTACCCACGGAGCAAAAGTGTTTCTCTCCAAACATGCTGTCTTCTAGAGGAAGTGTTTCTTCCAAAAGGAACAGTGGGAGCAAATTGAGATCTCAAAAGAGTTTGAGAACCACAAAGAGATATTCAACCATTGAAACATGAGCATGCGCCGCATAGTGATGAGGCGCAGTACATTGCCCAATGCACATAATTATTCTATGAGTCTACATATAACCACATGCCTGAAATGGCCACTGGTATGTGTTAGGAAATCAATCGAGTAGCGCAGTGGAATTTAAAATTGATTTCCGATCCAGGATCGTCTCCGTTTAAACAATAAACATTTATGAGAGGGGACGGTACTATTACCTTGGTTGATCTAAAAGATTGACGCTTTGACCGTCCGGTAGGAGTAGATGTGCACGAGCCGTCCAAGCGTCCGGCCTCTACCAGTAATCCACACGAGCACCTCGCCGGAATCCCGCCAAGGAATGCTACTAGAAAAACTCGGCTGCTAGGTCTACCTTTTCTCTCTCTCAATACTCACTCTAAGAAGCTCTCTTATTTTTCACAAGAACAATTAGCTCTTGGAATTATGGTATACAAAAGAGCTAGCCAGCCCCTCCTTTATATAGAGTAGGTGGCGCCCCAAGTCATCTCAAAATCTTTGGGGAACAAGTCTTGAATAGAGTAAGGAGAAAGAAAACATTTTCCTAATAAAATAAGGAAAATATCTTTGACTGATTTATCTCATTAATACTCAATATCTTATATTAAATATTTCTAAATTTTGTCAATATCTTATATTGACTATATTTATCTTATTACCATAAAACAATTTACGCATGACTATATATCACAAATATATATTCCAAATATAAATCCATATATATTTACTACAAATTGTAGTCTACAATTGTTCACATGCAAATGCATGTCACGCATGTCCATATATATCTACATAGATATTAATATCTTATATTAATATTATGGTAATCTTATTAATTAAATTGTACATTCCAAGTGTATATTATACACTATAAATCTACGCCCCTTATATCCAATAGTTAGCTTCCAGAATATTCTTTAATTAATAATATAATTAATATCTTGTATTTAATTTATTCATAATAAATAAATACCACCATATTAATTTACCACTATAACCTTTATAGTCTCGAGATAAACTTTCCGTATTTGGTTATCAACTATAACCACATTTTAATCCGACTCGATGTTCATATGTGTGTGACCCGATAGGCTTCCGAATATGTAGGACGTAGACATAAGGCGCAATTACAAAAATTCCTTTCACCTCTAACGATCATGGATAGTGTCTAGCAACACGTCCGTGACCCCCAATCATCGGAAGAGTCAATACGCAATGACTACTACCTTTCATGTGCTCGGTTAGCGTGTAAATAGAATCCCATCACTGTAATAATATCCATACGGCCACACGTCAAGTGTCAAGCATTGACGACCGTATCTTATAATATGGATATCATGCTCTCTCGAAGTAACTCATTTACTTCCACTTTGCAAAGATTCACGAGAGTAAGACATACCTTATAAGAAGGCCTTTTCGGATATTCACCCCTACTCTTAGGGTACGCGATTCCCAGAAGACCTAACATGTATACCCCACATGCTTCAGTATCACACCCAATCACTATCGCATGATCGCCCCATTGTTAGGGGAAACCTTAATAGTGTCAAAGTATGACAATCCACACCGTGATGCCATGTAAACTCCGGTCCTAAGGATAGTTACATAACCGTCATATAGTGCGACACTTAATGTAAGTGAGTCAGTCTAACGTACGCATTCTCTAATACACGTCCATGTATAGTCCAAGAGTCACTACCCTTCGATAAACGAGATCTATCCCTGCCCTTAAAGATAGAAGACATCTCATACGTGCTAGTATGTACGTACTATCAATGTCATGTTTAATAGTACATCAGCCTAGAGACATTTAAGTATCAAACTTATTAAAGTGATTAGAGATCTCATCAACCATAATCGCCTATCATGGTTTCTCTATCATAGTTTAATACTAAGGACATTATCATATAACAATTCATAATTGGTTCTTTAAAAGAACAAATATATGATAACATAAAAGCCATTTATTATATATGTATAATCATAAAAAAAAATAGTAGAAATGATCCGACCCGGTTGGATCCGGTCCAACCCGATTGGGTTTAGGACACTATATCAACAATCTCCCACTTGACCTAAAACCAATCACTCGTACACACAAGACCAAGTTGAAACACAAGAATCTCATGCAATACTCGCAACCAGCCCTAGCCGTGAACGGATCGCTATCGTGGGGACTCAGAATATCTTCACATCATGCTCCAAATGACCAAGTCAAAGGGAACCGCCTCAACACACATGAATCTCTCATGAGACCCTGGTCCTTGTCCAAGCAATGAATCCACAACTATATCAGCTACATAGAAAATGTGGAAGAACCGTACAAGGTTCAAGAATGAACCTTCTAGATCCATGTACTGCTTCCGCTGCGCTTCCAAGGCACATACTATGTTTTGGCATAGCTGTAGCGTCCACAGTGATGACCATCTAAGAACATTTTCAGCTCACTGTATCACTTAATCAAAGTGATCAAAACCAGGATCGTAGCTCCCACTCGCTTATAAGACTCGGGATACATGTCTCAGTATATCTAAGTTTATCCGATTCCAAGTTTCGATAAACTAGGAAGCCATCCTTAACTCGTTTAAGGATATTCTCGATATTCACCAGATTTACTTTCATGCTTGCTCATGACTCTTCATGGACTATGAACATCTGTCATCATCTTTCACCTTATCTTTAAGACTAACGTCCTAATATAGACAGATCTTGAGAACACTAGCTAGCAGTATCTCATGTCGCGATCTATGCTAAACTCTTTTAGCATCACATCTATAAGGGTAAACTATAATCTAACAGCAGTTAAATCTATCACTATAGATTCTTATTTCTAAGATAAGAACTGCTAATCGAAGTTCTTTCATAAAGACCTTGAACTACCAATCATTAATTGACTGTGATATGGAGTGACAATTCCCGAGAGAGGTATCCAATACCTTACTCAAAAATCGTAACACACTCCCACTACATTGGGCATATCCCTTCTTTTGACTAAATCAAACTCCTTTGATTATCAAACAAACACTCCCACTACATTGGGCATATCCCTTCTTTTGACTAAATCAAACTCCTTTGATTATCAAACAAAGAAATTGTCTAGAGAAACTTGTTTGAGTCCATTAATGGATCTCGTTGGCTCACATATCATGTTGTCATCTATGAACTCGGGCTGTTTGCCCAACGTCTTCAACACTATTATATAGCCATGATACGAAGTTATAACAAGCATAGTCTGAATAGAACTTGGCTCAGCTGGCAGCATAAAGATAATTACAAGGTTTACACCCTGTACCCTTCAGTCATCACTATAGCTTTATGGTAATCATATTACTATCCACGTCAGCCTTTCAGGGACATTCCCTCTAAGTAAGACAGACTACGTTCATAGCCTGGTTGTCACTGATGAAATCTAATTCAGATATTATGGCTCATGGCCATATCTCTCAATCTTGCTTCTCAAACATTCCTTTATAAGTCGTGAGATATTTGTTGGTCCCAAAGAAGGGTGAAACTATAGTCAGAGGGGGGTGAATGACTATAGTGGAGTTTCAAAAACTTTTCTTGTGTTTTAAAAGCTTTTGGGCAGCGGATAAGTCCCTTCTTACTATGTTGTTTTCAAATCAGTTTAGACAATCACAGATATGTGTTATGATGTAGGCAAATTAAATAAGTGTTTGTAAAGTAAATTGCGAGAAATTAAATTGACACAAGGCTTATAGTGGTTCAGGTGGTGTAATCCCTTAATCCACTCTTCTCCTGTGATGATCGGAGGAATTCACTATTGTTTTCACAGATACAACAGTGTGATTGTCCTTGGCTTCCCAAGCTTCACAATCTACAAGACTATCACTCCTTGACTGCAATGACTTGATGATTCATCTTCTTTTGCTTTGCTCCTGAGATCAAAATCCTTCAACACTATATGATTTCAACTCCTTCTCGATTGCCTCGATTCGATTGCTTGATTTGATGTGAATGTGATTCACGCACTTGCTTGATCAATCTCAATTACGAATATGACTTTGTAGTTACGATGTTTGAGTTGATCACTAGATGTATCCTTGTAAGTTCAGAGAGAAGGCTTTTCTAATTGACAGAGTTTCTGCTTTTCTTTCTTTTTCAATCGTTGTTTTTCTTTTTCTGTCAATGCCTTCTATTTATAGCCTTGAATAGCCTTGATTTTGAAATTCCGTCCGTTGGCTATATTAATGAGGAATAATCCTTGATTTTATCCTTGATTCCCCTTAATTGTATTCTCCTTGATTTCAGTGATCGGATTCTTCTTTCAAATGTATAGCAGAAAATCCGTCCTTGATTGATCCTTCAATGATTGTGCATTTAATGCATGATCTGCTGAATCTTCAATGTATATTAATTCTGATCTTGTAAGTGTCTCTTCACCGTCTGTAGAACGGTGGAGTGAGCCTTCTGACTTAGCCGTTAGTTCTTTCTTCGCCGTTTTGTTTTCTCTTTGCCGACAGTCAGTGTACTCGGCCGATTCACTGTTTTCTTCTTTGCTTTAGTTTCAGGAGAATCTTTATACTTCACTGATCCTTGATTTGGGTGGGATCAGTGTACACCATATTGGAATATTGAGTTTTATCACTTGAAACATAACTTAGACTTATCCAAGGTCATCACAGACTTCCTTGATTATAAGTCGATCATAATCCTTCTCTCAGTATCTCTGCTTTGGTGCTTGGCTGGCTTCACTCTGCCGAATGTCTGTTTTCACTTTGCCGTCCTACCAACTAGTACAATACTTGTCTGACTCAACTTATACAACATGTCAGACTCTAAGTAAAGACTTATACAGAGAAATCTAACTTATTTCAGGCTTGCTATAACAACTAGTATGGCCATCATCAAAACATAATAAAATGTTCCTAACAATTTCCCCCTTTTTGATGATGCCAAAACCCTCATAAGCCTGAACATAAGTAAACAAAAATTTTCATAATAACCAACAGAACAAAATTTCAACAATTTTATTCATCCATCAAGGGGCAATGAGATCCAAAGAATTTATTCAACTGTTACAAACTACATTTTGCTTAATTCAGCCTTGTACCTTTTGAACTTTGTAGTCTGAACCTCTTCAATGTCTTTCCAATCAATTTAAAATTTCCACTTCAAAGTAAGCCAAAGTCGTGTATTCAGATACACCTGAAAAACTCTTTTGGCAAAAAGTCTATTGAAATCGTGCATGGTCTCATTGGCCTTAGGTTCTCCAAAATATTTTTCAAGTCTTTCCCTAGCCTCAGCAATGTGTGAGTCTACAAATTTGAGACTTTTGTAGAGACCCCACTGTTCCTGTTTCTCCAATCTCTCCATGGGATTGAAGAATCTTGCCATGTGTTTGAAATCTTCTTGTTGTGCGGCTGGCAAGTCTTCTGGTCCCTTTGCAGATAGTGGTATGGCTGAACTTGGTTTGTTGTTGGTCTGTTTGAGAAGTGCAAATTCTCTTTTGACTTCATTGTTGAGTTTGGCCATATCAGTTCTCATCCTTTCATCCTGATAGTTTAGCCAATCACCCAAAGCTTCATCTTGTGAGAGGTGAGGATAAAGTCCTTCTGTACTCTAAAAAATTCTCTTACATGGTCCAAAGTACATCGCATCATATTCTCGCTTTTGCTTTGGTGACCAGTGTAAGTTACGTGCTCACTAGTATATTTGGAGCTGCTTTTTTGCCTCTGCTTGGTGTTTCCTCCGGTCTTTGAATCTGTGTTGGTAGACAGATCCTCTTTCTTTGGGTGGATCCAGGCCTTTCTTTGTCTGCCGGACTGTCTCTATCATCATCTCTTCGTTGAATAGGATGAGGAAATCCAATGCGGGCTCCTTTGTGGCTTTTTCTCTTTCTTCTCTCGATCATTCTTTGTTGCTCTTACGCTTCATTTCGATCCTTATTTCTCTGTCTCTTGCTCTCAATTGTTCTTCATGAAAATTAGGGGTTTGAAAGTTGATCCTTCAGCTTATCCAGATTTTCCCTTTTTGGCGAAAGATCATCCCTTTGTCGTATTAGGATGCTATTGGTGGCCTCTGCCGTTCAATCGAGAGAGTCAAGTTTTGATTCAATAGAGGTGAATCTATTGTTATGATCATTCAATTTCTCATTGACACTCCTAAGTCTAGTGCCAAAAGCTACGCTGATGATTCGTTTTCTTGGGAAATGTGTTGCCCGAGGCCTGCAAGATCATTGGTGATATTGATGTTAAGTCGCTTCATCGACTTCCTGTTGTTGAACCACAATGTTTTGTGCATCAATGTACTCGGCAATGGCTTGAAACTTGTTTTCAATGGAGGAGCTTTTGTCATTAAACGCTCAAGTCATGGATCCGAGATACATTGCTTGTTGTTCAATTCTTGACCCGACAAGTCCGCCGCTTTCTCAAAGTTTCATTTGTAATGCCGGTGTTCACCGAGAGAGTTTGTGCCTTGTTTCACCGGTTCGGACTGTTTGTCGCCCCTTGTCTTGATGTTGAGTGACATTTGCATTTACATCTAGATCTTCAAGTATTTGGGTAGATGAGTATCTTTGGTGTGGCTTGAGTCTGCTGCCTCTATCTCTATGCCGGGGTAGTCTTGACCGAGTGGCAAGAATGAACCAGGTCCACAATGTTTGTCTTTGTTATTGGAACATTGACAGACAGCGGTTGAGTGACTGTCTTTGCTGGAGTTGAATACTTGCCGGAGGCTTGTGGTTTCAAAAATGTACGGAGAAGAGTAGTGTCATCAATTGCATCTGGTGCAGGAGCATCCTCTTCTCTGTCTTTACCTAAATCACCATCATTATTGTCATTACAATCATGATCATCATCATCATGATCATCATCATCACCACCGTCTGAGTCATCATTCTTTCTCCCAGAGGTCTGGAGCATCTTTGCCTTGGCTGCATCAACCAATTCCTATAGTGGTGATTCATCAAGTACTCCTACAAGTGTTGTGATTCCCAGAAAATCAAATAACCAAGCTTCTTCAGTAAGCATGTGGTCTGTGTCTTGAAGTTGTTGTCTGGAATCGCCTTCCTTCCATTCAAGATATTCTGCAATTCGGTCATCTATATCGTTTACAGACAATTGTACAGCTTCTTCTAGAGATTCCTCATCTTCTCCAGTGTTTTCTTCATTTGGATGCTGTTCATCCTCACTGGCATTTTCTTCTACTTGCTGTGCTTCCTCATTGTCAGAATCCTCTTCTGCTTCTTCTTCATCGATTAATTTTCCAAAGTCCTGCCTTTTTCCGGACTTCTACCGACCTTTGTTTCTTTCTTTGACTTGTGGTGTTGTGTGAGGATTTCTTCCTCTTTCCTTCTCCTGCCTTCTTTTACGGTTTGACATAAGTAAACATGACTTTGGATTCATGCGATCTGTGGAGTTGTACAGAGGGACTTTGAGACATTGCAAATGATAGTGCACTGTATCCCATATGACTTTTTCACCCGCATTGTCCTTTCATTGTCTTTCCCTCTTTTATCCCTTTTTACTTTGCTTTTACTTCACCTTGGATTTGCTCTTTAATTCTCAAAAAGATGTATTTTGCCCAATTAAATCGTAGCTTGTTATAGATGATTCGCATTAACCGCATTCTAATTTCTGTCATGGCATGATTTGCTCCCAACTTTCCTTCAATGGTTTTGCCAATTAGGGCACTAAACTCATTAAATGGCTGCTTCAACTTAGATCTGAGACAATTTACTTTTGTGGATCCTGGGTTTGCCGTTTTGGCAATGATTGCCCAGAATTCATCTAAGTCCTGTGGTATCAATGTCACTTTTGCTTGACCCTTATTTGAAAGTTTGAGATGTTTTCGGATTACCTTTGTCAGTAATCACCACGTCTTTGCCATTTATGGATGCAACAATCTTGTCTTCTTGAACTTGTCACCTTCTTCATGAGGAGCCCAGCACGTATTGTGCGATTTCGAGAAGAAATCGAGACTTTCATAACACACTTCAGTTATTGGAGGATTGAGGAAGGTGGATAATTTTTGTTTTTCGCAGCCTGCTGCCAACCTTTTGGCATGCTCATCATTTCCACACAGTTTCAGATAGTGTTCTGCTTGGAAGAATGAGCCAGTGGCTATCGATTTTTCGTACCCAGCTTGAGTGATTGAGGAAGATGATGCCATTTTTGAGAGGGAGAGGAGTTTGAAAATGAACTTGAGTTTGCAATAGAGATAAACAAGAGTAGGGTTGTAATTTGCAAGAGAGCGTAAGGATCTCTGAAAATCTCTAAGTCTAGTTTATATAGTGTGATTTGGGTAGTGTGAACGTGGTTTGAATATGGAAGGATTTAGTGACATAATGGCGTGATTTTGTGTATGAAAAACGCGATATTCGAGTGTAGAGGGGGAGTGGTTTGAGGCAAGTAATGATAGAGTCTGGAAATCGAGGAGATTATAATTAAAAAAAAATAATATAATTACCTCCATGATCATAACGTGATCGCCACGTGTGTACTGAATAATCCTCCTTAATTTCCTTATTCTCCACGTGTATTCAGAATTGATTTTGTTCACACTTTGAATTTGTCCAAGTCTTTATTTCGGTGAAGTGCCTTCACCGGTCACTTAACCGGTCCAATGAGTTCTTCATCGAGCCGCTTCATTGAACTGCTTTCTAACAATCGCTTAAGTTACCTCTGCTGGATACCATTGCCTTACCTGCTACATCTCCTGTAACGGCAAAGGTTGTACCAGATTGATGAAGTCACTTAGCCGATTACTCCAGCTTAGCCGCTCGTTGATACTTAGTCAATTTCAATCATCCCTAACTCGATTCTCAACAAACTAAATCTTTCATAACCGAGTGGTTTAGTGAAGATGTCGGCCGATTGGTCTTCGGTGGATATGTATTTTAGGATGACAACTCCTTTTCAACATGGTCTCTGATAAAATGATGTCTCACATCAATGTGCTTTGTTCTTGAATGCAATCTTGATTTTCTACGTAATAGATATTGCACTTGTGTTGTCACACATGATTGGGATTGTTTTCTCTTCGACTCCATAGTCCCTTAGTTGTTGTCTTATCCACAAGACTTGTGCACAACAACTACCGCTATATATATTCTGCCCTCGGCCCGTTGATGTAGATATAGAGTTTTGCTTTTGTCGAACCATGAGACTAGTCGTTTCCTAGCATTTGGCATGTTCCAGAGGTGCTCTATTTTGCATCCAGCATAGTCAGAGTCTGAATATGATATCAGTGTAAATCCTCCATCTTTTGGGTACCAAATGCCAACATTGATGGTGTGTTTCAAGTATTTGATTATCCTTTTAGTTTGCTAGAAGATGTGATTCTTTTGGTTGAGCTTGAAATCTAGCACACACTCCTACTGCAAATGCAATATCGGTCCGCTTGCGATTAAGTATAATAATGATCCAATAATTCCTCTATACATTTTCTCTCGATCAACATCTTTTCCTCCTTCATCTTTTCCAAGTATGACTCGGCACACATTGGTGTGTCTGTTTGTGCCACTTGTGTCCATCCCATACTTGTGTATCAAATCTCTTGTATATTTTGCTTGACTAATGAAAATGCCATCCTTCATTTGCTTTACTTGAAGGCCAAGGAAGTAGTTTAATTCTCCCATCATGCTCATCCTAAATTTGCTCTTCATTAGGTTTGCAAATTTCTCACACAACTTTTCATCTTCCTCGATCCAAAGATTATGTCATCAACATAAATTTGCACTAGCAATGTGCTTGCCCTTCCTCTAGTTTAAATAGAGTCTTGTCTATAGTTCCTTTGTTGAATCCATTCTTGATCGTAAATTGTGACAAGAGTTTCATACCAGGCTCTAGGTGCTGTTTGAGGCCATAGAGGGCCTTCTTGAGTTTGTATACTTTGTCTTCTTTTCCTTTGATTTGAAATCCGAGAGGTTGTTCTACATAAACTTCTTCTTCCAAAAGTCCGTTTAGGAATGCACTTTTGACATCCATTTGATAGACTTTGAAGTCTTTGTGTGCAGCAAATGCTAGAAAAAGTCTTATTGCTTCCAATCTTGCTACTGGAGCAAAGGTTTCATCATAATCTATTCCTTCAGCTTGGGAATATCCTTTTGCAACTAGCCTTGCTTTGTTTCTGACAACAGTTCCTTGCTCATCCATCTTGTTCCTGAATACCCATTTTGCACCAATGATGTTGGCCATTTCAGGTCTGTAAACAAGTTCCCAGACTTCATTTCTTTCAAAGTCATTTAGTTCTTCTTGCATGGCTGCGATCCAATCTGCATCTTGGATTGCATCATCTATGGTCTTGGGTTCCACTTGTGATAGAAAGCAAGTTAGCATGTGCTCCAGTTGTCTTCTTGTTCTGACTCCGGTGTGAATATCTCCAATGACTTGTTCTTCAGGATGGTCTCTAAGCCAATTTAGGTGCAGTTGAAGTTGATCTTCACTTGGTGCTTCCATACCTTCATGCTGAGCATGAACTTCAATTTCAGTGCTTCTCTGTTGTATTGATATGTGACTCCTCTTGATTTTCAAAAGATGATTTAGGATAATAGTTTTGTATGGTTGCACTTGTATAGATTTGCCTCTGTGCGACTTTCTCTTCTTGGTCTTGAAGATCTTCACCATTTGTATATGGTTCATCAAAAACCACATGTATTGATTCTTCAATCACCAATGTTCTTTTATTTAGTACTCTGAATACTTTGCTGGTGTCTGAGTATCCCATGAAGATTACTTCATCGACCTTCTCATCAAAGGTATGCGAGATGATTCTGCTCAAGACAAAGCATTTTGATCCAAACATATGAAAATATGAGATATTGGGTTTTCTACCATTCCATAATTCATATGGAGTTTTTCCATGATGTTTGTTGATGATTGATCTGTTTTGTGTATGGCATCTTTGTGTTTTTGCTTGACCCAAAATCTCTTTGGCAAGCATGCTTCATCAATCATTGTTCGACCGCTTCTTTGAGAGTTCTGCTTCTTATTTCGCTACACCATTTTGTTGTGGAGTTCTGTTTGTAGATAGTTGATGTAGTACTCCATTTTCTTCACAATAGGTTCTCGATAATTTCATTTAGAAATTCGATGCCTCTATCGATATGATTTTGATAATTTTTAGCTCTTTTTCATTCTCGAGTCTTCTCGGCAAGTCCGGTAGCTTCTTGAGTGTTTCTTTCTTCTTGTTCATGAAGATGGTCCAGGTGTATTTTGAGAAGTCATCCACCACTACAAGAGTATATTTCTTACCACTTACACTTCATCGGAGTGATCGGTCCAAACAGTCCATGTGCGTAGATGTAGAACTCTTGTTGTAGATTGATAAGGCTTTGATTTGAATGAGCTTTTATTTGTTTTCCTTTACGAGAAGCATCACATAGACTCTCTTTCTTGAATGAGATCTCTGGCGAGCCTTCAACTAACTTGCTCCTTGATAGTTTGTTGATGGTCTTGAAATTCAGTGATTTAATCTTACATGCCAAATCCAACTTGTTGATTGTTTATTCTTGACAAGTAGACATGTTTCTCGCTTTGGTCGTTTCTCGATCCACCACATACATGTTGTCTTGTCTTCTACCTGCAAGAACTCTTGTGTTTGTTTGACTGTGAATCACTTTGCATCCTTCTTTGTTGAAGTGCACATTGTAGCCTTTGTCACAGAATTGACTGATGCTCATCGATTGAAGTTAAGTCCCTTGACATATGCCACATTTTGAATCTTTAGATTGTTTTTGAGTATTGCGCCTTCCTCTTAATCTTGCCAGGGTTTCTTTTCCTCCAAATGTGACTTTGGGTCCATCAAAAGCTTTAAAATCGGTGATCCATTTCTTGTTTCTGTCATGTGTGCGGAACATCCACCGCTCTATGTACCGACATCCTACAAAAAAGTTAATTAAGTTTGGGTACCCAACACTGTTTGAGTCCATATTTGTTAGCGATCATGCCTCCCATACCAAGTATGTATCCAAAAGGTCTTCTCTTTGGATAATTGAAGTCATCAACTTCATATGTATAAGGCATGGCGAATAGCTTCTAGTATTTCTACTGAGAAGGTATTCTCGATACTTTTTCCTTTTTGGTGCATTTATATCCTTCTTCACTTTCCAATATGCAATAGGAAACCTTTCTTGCTTCATGTGTCTAGGGACATAGCTAGATTGATTTTTCTTAATCACATGATGCATTTTGTGGAATGGTTTCCTCTTGTATTTTGGAGGTGTGACATTCAATCATCCTCTCGAGGAAAAAGTCCGCTTTACCTTTCGGGATGGTCGTTGTTTTTGTATGATTGGAATGAGGATTTAGTCTCATTGTTTCACTACAAAGTGGATTTTGACTTCACTGAAGCAGGATGATCTGTTGGAGACATGGTGCATCCCTTTCTAAATTTTGGTCCATTAGTGGTCCTCAATTTAGAATTTTGTTGACTATTATCCCTACATTCATCCTGACTGTTATAGCCAAGACCAGATCTGGATCCAAACCTTTTTTAGGGTTTGTATGCTGGTGCTTTTAGTGGTGCAGTGATTACCTTTACTGGTGAGGAGTTCTTCTTAATCGATCTGTTGGTAAATGTATGTATGGTCATCTGCTTTTTGTTGATCATTTAAGTAGGTCTCCTTACTAGTTAATTCACTCTTGTTTTATCCAGTTCTTTCTTTAACCTCTTATTCTCTTTTCTTAGATCCTTGCATTCCTTTTCCGAATTTCATGATTCTTTTCAATTTCATCAAATTTTGTCATGAGATTTTGGACTAGAGTCTCATTGTATCTAATGGAAGACTAGAGGATTGTGCGATGCTAGATGTGAATGCATTAGATGAAGAACAGGAACTAGATGTTACCTCGCTTTTATCTCGATTCTTTAGCCATTAAACATAGGCTTGTTTCCTCGATTCTACGAACTATCACTTTTGTCTTCATCCAATTCTTTGGTCATGAGGCATAGGCATGCCTTTTCATTTTCCTAAAATGTTGTCTTCTTCATCACTATCATCCGAGTCATTATCGGATGATTCTTCATCTTTTCACTCTGGATTACGCCTTAAGTGCCTTCTTGCCCTTTCTTTTTTGATGCTTTGAATTTCTTCTTTTCATCATCTTTGTCATTTTCTTGGGACAATCACCTTGAAGTGACCTCTCTTATTGCAAATGAAGCATCTGTATTCATCATCTTTCTTCTTCATGTCTCTGTTTGAGCTTGACTTTTTGTTTGATGTTGAATTTCCCTTGAATGGCTTCTTTTTAAACTCATCAAAACGTTTAACTAATAAAGCTACCTGTTCTTTTAGTTCTTGTGTCTCTTTCTTTGATGCATTCGGCAAAGTTACTTTCTTTGAGGTGCAACTAATGCGATAATTTTGTGTGTCTCTGCTGGACCACCATCTTCACCGTTCAGATCCGAATTCATGAGCTTTCAATTGGGACATCGATTGTCGAGTGTCGGTGCTTGCAAGATTTGTTGTTCCTCCGATTCTTGATGTTATGATCTTCCATCTTTCGGTAGTCCTCTCGGGATCTTCAAGCATACTTCTTTTGTGGATATGTGTGTCCAAGTATTGCGATTCACTTGATGATGCTTGAGAATCATTGTCCATTTGATCAATGGATTCACTAGTCTTCATTTTAAAGTTCTCAAATTTACGTTTTGTAACGAGATAATTTGTTTTCTTTCTTCGCTTGGATCCTTCATTTATCAATGATAGTTTGTCCCACATCTCCTTTCTTTGTTTTGCGATCTTTGATTCTCATGAACATGTTGTTTGTCTGAGTCTTTAAGATCATATCTTTTGCTACAAAGCTAGGTTTGCTCTTCTCCCTGTCATCTTTGGTCCAATCTTTCTTGGGTTTGTCTATCTCCTTTCCTTGATCTCGCTCCTGTGCCTACCACAGTAGTGATCATGATTGGGCCGTCATTGATTACATCCAAAGATCTCCTCATGAGTTCTTTGCAAGATGAGATAACATTCTTATTTTATATTCATCAAAATTATTAACATTGAAAATGTGTACTTTTGACAAGAAGTTTGAGGAATCCATCGATTGCAATTTGAAGAAAAAAAAATGGCGAAGAATGAAAAACTTCAGATTTGAAAACTACTTTGAAAATATGTGATCTTCTTGTTACCGTAAATTAGATCCCGAGCAGGTTACGATACTAGGAACACTGCTCCGATACCAATTGTTGGTCTCAAAGAAGGGTGAAACTATAGTCAGAGGGGGGGTGAATGACTATAGTGGAGTTTCAAAACTTTTCTTGTGTTTTAAAAGCTTTTGGGCGGCGGATAAGTCCTTCTTACTATGTTATTTTCAAATCGCTTTAGACAATCACGGATATGTGTTATGATGTAGACAAATTAAATAAGTCTTTGTAAAGTAAATTGCGAAAATTAAATTGACACAAGGCTTATAGTGGTTCAGGGTGGTGTAATCCCTTAATCCACTCTTCTCCTGTGATGATCGGAGGAATTCACTATTGTTTTCACAGATACAACAGTGTGATTGTCCTTGGCTTCCCAAGCTTCACAATCTACAAGACTATCACTCCTTGACTCGCAATGCCTTCATGATTCATCTTCCTTTTTTTTGCTCCCGAGATCAAAATCCTTCAACAACTATCACGATTTCAACTCCTTCTCAGATTGCCTCGATTCGATTGCTTGATTTGATGTGAATGTGATTCACGCACTTGCTTGATCAATCACAATTACGAATATGACTTTGTAGTTCTGATGTTTGAGTTGATCACTAGATGTATCCTTGTAAGTTCAGAGAGAAGGCTTTTCTAATTGACAGAGTTTCTGCTTTTCTTTCTTTTTCAATCGTTGTTTTTCTTTTTCTGTCAATGCCTTCTATTTATAGCCTTGAATAGCCTTGATTTTGAAATTCCGTCCGTTGGCTATATTAATGAGGGAATAATCCTTGATTTTATCCTTGATTCCCTTAATTGTATTCTCCTTGATTTCGTTGATCGGATTCTTCTTTCAAATGTATAGCGAAAAATCCATCCTTGATTGATCCTTCAATGATTGTGCATTTAATGCATGATCTGCTGAATCTTCAATGTATATTAATTCGATCTTGTAAGTGTCTCTTCACCGTCAGTAGAGAACGGTGGAGTGAGCCTTCCGACTTAGCCGTTAGTTCTTTCTTCGCCGTTTTGTTTTCTCTTTGCCGGCGATCGTACTCTCGGCCGATTCATTTGCTTTCTTCTTTGCTTTAGTTTCAGGAGAATCTTTATACTTCACTGATCCTTGATTTGGGTGGGATCAGTGTACACCATATTGGAATATTGAGTTTTATCACTTGAAACATAACTTAGACTTATCCAAGGTCATCACAGACTTCCTTGATTATAAGTCGATCATAATCCCTTCTCTATGTCTCTGCTGGTGCTTGGTGGCTTCACTCTGCCGAATATGTCATGCTTTCACTTTGCCGTCCTACCAACTAGTACAATACTTGTCTCACTCAACTTATACAACATGTCAGACTCTAAGTAAAGACTTATACAGAGAAATCTAACTTATTTCAGGCTTGCTATAACAGCTAGTATGGCCATCATCAAAACATAATAAAATGTTCCTAACAATATTCATTATTCAAGATGAACATACCGCTGCCTTATCAGACTTGAGGTTATCCACAGACTTATAGAACTTTTGTGTGCACTAAGCAGTATTCTACACCTCATCTCTATGTGGCACCTGCTCATGTTCCTATGGTTGAATCTCTTATTGTGTCTCTCAAACTCTTTTGAGATCTCACTTACTCCCACTATCTCTTTTGGAAGAAATACTTCCTCTAGAAGACAGCATGTTTGGAAACAAACATCTTTTACTCCGCGGGTAAGTAAATGATATTTAGCGTAGTTGCTAAGGTATTCCACAAAGTCGCATATGTCGTACTGGGCTCCAAGCCTTTCTGACTTTGCCTATGACAACTTCAAATCATCGGTTAAGATAGATTCGACATTATCCCCTTCCATATCTAATATGGAATTTATTCAACCTTTATTCATTGGAACTCGGTTAAGTATAAGGGCACTATCCCAAAACGGGTAAGGGATACTTCGCATGGCTTGCGTCACACCTTTATCATATAAAGTGTTGTTTCCACTTTAGAAACACAATCTAATTGCATATCCAAGAATGGCATCCTTCAAGGGAAAACTTATTCCTTTCAAACAACTTTTGAAACACCCTTCAGGTATTAATTGCCTCAATCCAATTGAAGATTAATTCCTAAGTAGCTTATCAATCTCATATTCGTATTAGCTCAAACTTTTTGGGCTTACCGAATTATGCACTTCACTGAGTACATTCAATTATTTCTATAAATAGTCATAGAGATTAACAAACAATTATTTGTGACATTAATTGTCATAAGCCAACAAACATCGGTATGTTTAGGCCTTAGACAATTTTTCTAGATTTTATAACCTTTTCATAAAAGGGTATTTTAGTCATCTTTAGATAAGATACGTATCACCCACATGATTCATAATCACAAGATTCAAACATCATCTGAATGAAATTTGATTATACGTTTCTCTTCTAGATGGTCAACATCTAGAACACTACAAATATCAAGGATAACAGGCATACAAATATTTAGTTGAGATTTTATCACATATATCAACTATATAGTGACATCAATCTAGTATGTTAGATTCAGTGACTGTTCAACCTTGTCGGAATAACATTTATTCTTTACAATTGAATATGTCTACTAAATCCTAACAAGTAACTAAAAGTATGTTCTTCATAAGAACCGGAACATAATAACGTTTATTTAGTACCCTTATCAGTTTACTAAATTGAGAATATGGTAAGTGTTACAATGTTTGCTTCACCTTCCAAATCTACATTTAATCACACTCCAAGAGTTGACTTGAGTTTAGAAGATTAATCTCAACTTACTTTTTTAGGGTAAAGACTTCGATAAGTTCTCTTATTTAAGCACATGCCCTAACCTTCCATTTTAATCCTTCAAGCTCTTGTAGATATTTCTTGATTTAGTCTTCATAAGACTTAAGAAAAATCACAAGAGTTGTGTCTTCTATTTTCTTTCATAAAGAAAAATCCAACGTTTGTTAAATAGTCTATTTAACCTTTTGAATCATATTCAAAACATTAACTATTTAATTTACTTTCATGCAATGAATAAAGAATTAAGTCGATACTTAAATCTCATAATTTTGAAAACAACCTTTCCAAAATTCGACGTGGTCATCCTTATCCAATCCATCTAATGTTTGAATAATCGTCATCGTATAACGGAGTGACCTATTGGATATCGTTATGTTCAATATGTGAGCTTCCGTTAATAATTAAAGTCTTAGATGGCTTCATCAAATATGTAGCCTCCTTGTCTTCAACTACGAAAATGTGATTGCTCGTGTCATTGCTTATTTTAAAAGGATTAAAATTCCTTAACCAACTTGAGAACGATTCTCAAAAGGTAACAGTCATAATTTGGTTTTTACTAATCGAGAATTAAAACATAAATATAATTTGCTAAAACTACAACATAAAATAAAGATAAAAGAGTGTTGTTGATTATACATGCAAAATCAAATATGGTCTTTGGGATTATGATTTTGCTCCCACTAGTCAACTACTCCCAATTGACTTTCAATAATTTTCCAAAATTCTTAGTGGCCAAGACCCTATCTAGTTACCCCGATTCCCGACGAGGGCTGATCAACCGGAATAATTAGAAGAGTAGGTAACGCTTTATCAATCACATCTCTATGTGACTCTTGGTGGTTGACTATTCAACTCTTTGACAATACACATCTTTATGTGGTAGTCAACCCCTTGCCTCTAGAATAAGACGGTCCTGACGAGGGCCAATCACCGCAATACTCTAGTCAAGTCATAACTCAATATTCGCGAGATCTCATACAATCATATCTCAATAACGACGATATACCCGAGGTAGGTCAACTCCCGATGAGGGCCGATCAGTTTGATGCGAACAAGGGCTCTTCACCATCGCTATAATATTGGGAGACAATGTTTCGACTTGATTTTTGTCGTGGGAGTAATTTTAAATTAGTTCACTTAATTAATTTTATTTAGTTACGGTCTCATCTATTACGTGCATATTACTACAATATCATATAAAGTAAAACATACACAACATTCCGCGCACAATATAACCGGTATGAACATGGACTTTTCTAGAGTGCGGTTTGAATACAAATCGATTTAAACCGCTGGCCACAACTAAGGGTAGCCGCAACCACCAATGGATCTTTGACATGCACCATCTCCATGGATCTTTTATTTTCTCTCTTTCTTTGGATCTTCGTCTTTGTCTTCAATGCATCATTACATAAAATCTAACTATTAAATTTTACACCCGCCGCACACGGGGAGGAGCTAACGGGAGTGAGATAATGCAAAAATAAAACTAGGTCTCATTCTTTATAACGTCCTAGGACAACAATAAAATCCAACAGAAAAATAAATCATTCACATCTATCTTATTGGTCGAGTCCATGATCAATCGGGGTCTATATAATCGAATTATATCTACTATCTAATCCATACAATCAACATCTTATGAAAAAGATAAAATTAAATTTTAACTACTTGCGTCTTTATAGTATCCAATCAATTAATTAATCCAACGTTTAATTAATTAATAGCTTCAATCGAAATAATATTAACCATTAATAATAAATCGATTTTTAATTTTAATTTTCTAATTTAAAACTATTTCAAATAAAATTAAAATCAAGTGGATCTTTTTTGTTTCTTTACTTTAGATTCTTAATCAAAAGGATGCATTTGGTTTGGTCCAAATCAAATTTAAAAGCATCCTAGACATTTTCCAAAAATCAAATATTTTTGGAGAAGCCTAGGCACTTAGGCCTTTTCCAAAATCAAATATTTTAGAAGAGGCCTAGGCCTATTCCAAAAATTTGGAATGACCTAGATTTGGTTAATAACCAAAATCTATTTCTTCCCAAAAAATTGGGTGATGTCACATGGCTTCCCAATGGCTTGAGCCATTGGTTAGTCACATGGCATCAACTAAACAAAAGAGAAATTACCAACCATGGACCATATTGAAAATATAAGGATGCACAAAACAAAAATTAAAAGGGGAAATGGGAGGCTCGGCCCACAGCCGCCGGCAACCCGAAAGCCGGTGCCGCCGCCGGCGTTGCTATTGTGGTGATGCCGCCGTCACCCAATCATCTTCCCTTTTTTTTTTTTTTTTTTTGTGCACTAATTACGAATCAATATCATACATGATTTAATCTATTGGATCTAATTTTACTACGCGAATAAAAGATGCTTATTGCTTAAGCTCGAAGACCTCTCTGATACCAATGTTAGGAAATCAATCGAGTAGCGCAGCGAAATTTTAAATTGATTTCCCGATCCAGGATCGTCTCCGTTTAAACAATAAACATATATGAGAGGGGACGGTACTATTACCTTAGTTGATCTAAAAGATCGACGCTTTGACCGTTCGGTAGGAGTAGATGTGCGCGAGCCGTCCAAGCGTCCGGCCTCTACCAGTAATCCACACAAGCACCTCGTTGGAATCCCTCCAAGGATTGCTACTATAAAAACTCGACTGCTAGGTCGACCTTTTCTCTCTCTCAATACTCTCTCTAAGAAGCTCTCTTATTTTTCACAAGAACAATTAGCTCTTGGAATTATGGTATACAAAAGAGCTAGTCAACCCCTCTTTTATACAGAGTAGGTGGCGCCCCAAGTCATCTCAAAATCCTTAGGGAACAAGTCTTGAATAGAGTAAGGAGAAAGAAAACATTTTCCTAATAAAATAAGGAAATTATTTTTAACTGATTTATCTCATTAATACACAATATCTTATATTAAATAATTTCAATACTTTGTCAATATCTTATATTGACTATATTTATCTTATTACACATGTCTATATATCATAAATATATATTCCAACGGTGGCACAAGAGAGTTGACGGAGATGGAGGTTTCTCCTCCGGTGAAGGGAAAACTCGAGGCAAAACGGAAATGTTGCTCAAATGAGCTGGGGAATGAACTGGGGCATTGCTGTGAGGTAAGGGTGATGATACATGGTTTGTACCACCGGTGGACGGAGGGATGGTGGTGGTCCTCCTGCGGTATCCGCCATAACACCTACCAACAGAGAATTTAAGAATAGATATTGTATTGATCACACACACATAGTGTTGAGTACACAGCATTAAATGCTATAGTTAGTTACACATCTTCATAATCTAACCCTTACACTTCAGCAAGATCTAACGGCTATCACTAAGCCACATGTATACACATACACGATATATAACTAACTATATCTTAACAGTTCCCACTGCTTTCTGTCTGCATCCTTTAATAATACAAGATATATACGGCAAGGAAGGATGGCCCAAGGAAAATATGTCCCCAGAAGCCTAACATTTCCCACATGTATAAAGAACCTACCACATGTCTGATGGGGGCAAGTAGTTCAATGTTGTTATCATTTCTGTATAAATTTAGTGGTGTTGACTTAGACTAATTACATATAATTAATTACGTGAAAGGGTGTGGCATCGATCACCGCTTGCTATCCCAAACTAGCAATTCCTGCTCAATCTTAAAATAGAAGTAGTATACAATAGAATATGTATAAATGATAAAATGAAGGTGCACTGCATAAATTGTTAGTATACATTACATTGATGACATAATTGAGATACGGGCAGATCGATAACTAGAGGCTGCAGGGATCGAATCGAGCATGGAGGATATACGAGTTGTTCATATGAATGGAGGAACCGGGGAAGAAAGCTATGCTAAAAACTCATCACTTCAGGTATTACATTCAATTTGCACAGTTTTACATGCCTGATATATATATATATATATTCTTTAGGGCCCAAGTGTATGTTTTACCTTTTTCTTTGCTTGGCTTCACAGCGTAAGGCTATAACGATTGCAAAACCGATAATAGAGGAAGCCATTCAAGATGTTTACCGCGGACTATTTCCAAAAACTTTATGCATTTCAGATATGGGTTGTTCAAGTGGACCCAATACCTTCTATGCGATTTCACAGATCATGGAAGCTGTTGACGGCATACGTCGAAGTTTAGGCTATGAATGTCCAGAGTTTCACATACACTTGAATGATCTTCCAGATAATGATTTTAACGCCATTTTTAGATCCATGACTCAGTTTCAAAAAGATCTAGGTTGTAGGGTTGGACCCTCTTTCTTTACTGGAGTTCCTGGTTCGTTTTATGGGAGACTTTTTCCTTCCAAAGTTCTGCATTTCGTGCACTCATCTCAGTCACTACATTGGTTATCTCGTGTATGTAGCCTTCTAAAGATTTGTTTGTGTGTGTGTGTGTGTGTGTGTGGGGGGTTGTGATATATACATATTTGCACTTAAGTGTGTGTGTATGTATATATATATAAATTGTTTTAATTTATGATGTGTCAAAAAATCATTTCAGGCTCCTGAGGAAGCAAACGATAACAAATGTAATATCTACATATCAAACACAAGCCCTTCAAATGTGGCGAATGCGTACCTGAAGCAATTCACTAATGATTTTTCAACATTTGTGAGATGCCGTGCCATAGAATTGGTAAATGGCGGATGCATGGTACTTACTCTTGTAGGGAGGAGACTAGAAGACCCAGGTGCTTGGGAGAGCCAAAACGTATGGGGACCTTTGTCTATTACTTTTAAAGATATGGTTAGCGAGGTAATTCTACCTTAACTTGGATTTCCCCCCTTTTTATTCAAGATCAATCATATTACTGTCGTCTTTGCTTTTCTTGTTTTTCAGGGCTTAATTGAGAAAGAAAAACTAGATTCGTTCAATGCGCCTATCTACTTCCCTTCGGGTCCCGAGCTAAGAGGTATAATTGAAGAGGAAGGATCTTTCACAATCAACCGTATGAATATAGTTGATGTTCCTTGGGATGTGGAAGACCGTGAGCTTTCTACAGATGATGTACTAAAGAATGCTGGACAAGATCTTGCAAAGACTCTCCGAGCAGCATATGAACCCCTGTTTGCTAGTCATTTTGGTGAACATATAATTGATAAGGTGTTCAAGAGACTTGCAAAGAAATAGAATCTAAGTGATTGCATGTCAAAGGAGAAGACTAATTTCTGTAATGTTACTCTTTCTTTAAGGAAGAAAGATTGAATATACTTGACCTTAGAATGCATCGTGCAACGTATATAGCACTTTTGGAGTGATAAATGTTATTCAACCTAAGTTTTTTAAATGTTTTTTCAACTTAATTCTAAATTTTATTAAAACATGTTCGTGAATATTAATAAATTCGACCTACGTTAAAATATTTTACTTGATTTTATTAGAGTCCAAGAACTCTTTGCAAAGAATTGTTTATGCTTGTTAGACTTCTTTGTGTTGATGTGTTCGTATTTCCGAGGAGTGGAGAGGAATAACCTCTGAATAATCGAAAATTTCGGTTTCTTTCGTCCTACACTTCATCACAAAATAGTTACAAAATTCATATAATTTGTAATATTTATTAAATTTTCATAAGGGAAGCATTGTCCCTTAGATATTATTTATTTAATTTTAATTAGGTTTTATAATTACTTATTTATTCGTCAAGATAATTCTATAATTTATAAATCATATTATATAAGTATCTTCAAGAATTTCAGGATGAACAATGTAAAACTTACAAGTAATCCTAAACCATATAATCTATCGGGACTTGGATCCTCTCAAGTTAGATTAATAAAATTATCTCTTAGAGCTTCTTACTAAAGTTGTCCCACATTGGACACTTGCTGTTGTATCACCCAACATATTAAGATGTGGACTTGGGCCTTACATGAGGTGGACATGGGCATTGCCTAACAACCTATGTTTTGGGGATGATGCCCCTCCTCTTATATGAAATTAGGCCTAGATTTTCTACACTTCTCCAATGGAAGGTTTTTTTTTTCTTTAAAGCTTTAGCATCGGTTATCCACCATTGAAGAGAAAGTGATTGGGCAAATCTTTTTGAAAAGCTTCATCTGCACCAACCGCTTTATTGAGTGCCAGCCAGATAAAACCTTTTTTTTCATACACTTCTTGAATCGCAGATTTTGCTTTACCTATCAATTTTATTTAGTTATTCATTAGAATAATTATGATCTTGAAGTTGGTCCATATGACATATCCATGAGACGTTCAACGGACTTTATTCGATCTTTTTATTTTTGCCTTTTCGCATAGCCATTGGCATATATATCATTTAATTTGTACCATTCCCCCCCCCCCCTTTCTTTCGATAGTTGTTTGTACTTTGAAATGTTTTTTTTTTTTTTTTCTCTTTTCATCAAACAGAAAAGAGATTCATATTAATGAATTTGGGAATAAATTGAAGTCATGCATCAGAGAACAAGATGGTTTTTATCATGTAAAGGAGAATGCAATTACAATCTTTAGAATGCACAATTGATAGTAGGAAATAGAAAAATATTACACGTAACAACTAGTTCAACAAATTGACAGGTACAACAGTTGGTGGGAACAACACTGCAAGATCTTTGTATATCTGATCCTTAAGGATTTTAGCAATTTCAGTTTTTTTGTCAATATACCTATATAAGTTTCAGAATGGTATGAACTGTCTTGAGTAATGCAAAGCAATTAAGTAAAAAATAAAGTGGTATGTGAAGTTAATTAATTCTCCCTATGTGAAGTTAATTAATTCTCCCTTTAGAAAACTGATTAACCTAACATGATCACGTGCTAGAATTGCTCGAACAACGATGACAAACCTCTATATTGGAAACGGACCTAACAACTAGGCCGAATCTACGCAACGATCCTAAAACCCCTTATCCCACATCTCACCGCAAAATGCATCTATAAGTTCGATGTGTGTGACAGTGAACTAGGTGATCAATCTAATTCAAAGACGTTAAAATAAGTTTTAGGACGTGAATTAACCGTTTAAACAATAATTTACGCACTACACAACTCCCAATCTCATCCCCCTTAGGGTTTTCGCTCGCTTTCACATAATTCGACTACACATGAATTTAGCTACTCATAATTATGCTAATAACGGAATAAAGAATGGAAATTGAACTAAAGACAATAAATAAAAGAGAAGTCATTACCATATAATTTGCAGAAAATCTGATTCAGAAAATACCAAAGAGAAAAGCGATCCAAAAGTCGAATCTTTATTCTTGAAAAGTAAATCTAAGCTATCAAAGTTGTGTAGAATCAAATGATGTAATTTATGGGATCAAGGGATCAAAGGGTGATCAAACTACACTAAAATCGCCCCTAAATAGCCTAAGAAAAGTCTAAAGTCGGCCAAGTATGATATGGGGCTGAATGAGCTGCGTATTTATAGAGTAGGTCAAAATCTGATGCTGTCGGTCCCGGAAGCCCGTCTGGTTCATGGCAGACGCCCGTCCGCCTGGAGAATATGAAGATATTAGGGTTCCATCCTCAGTGGACGGGCGTTCACAGTCCTCTGAACGCCCGTCTGGTAAATATGACTTGAGAGCCAAACGCCCGTCTGGAATCCCTGGACGCTCGTCTGTGTTGTATGAGCTCTTTGAATCGGGCTGAACCTACTCAAACGCCCGTCTGGGGGTCATTTGGACGCCCGTCCAGCTGAAAACATAACTTTCTGAATGAAGTATTAACTCTGTGGACGCCCGTCTGACTTTGCCAAACGCCCGTTCAAGGTGGCCTTCCTACGGACGCCCGTCTGGAGTATGGCCAGACGCCCGTCTGGCTTGATTCCACTATAAACTTGTCTTTTCTTCCACTATCATCCAACTCTCGGGCCACGAACATGTCTCATAGTCCAAAACATCGCCTTCCGGGTCCTCCAGTCACCTAAGTCCTGCAATAAACACAGACGAACAAACACCACGCGTAATTCCGCAAGACAAAAGTGCTCGGAAATGAGGTAAATATCGCTAAAAAGGTGGAGTTTACTATCGATGTGACAGTTTAACTCCCCGTGCATATAAATCTCGATATTACTCTCAAACAGGTCTAAATCTACCCAAAACATGCCAATAAAGTGATAAACGGGGGTTAAACTGCACACCAAAGTATAGTAAAGTTGAATCCCATCAACCACCCCACACTTAGCCTTTGCTCGTCCTCGTGTAAATTAGGCGCTCTAAAACAGATCATGGATCAACTTTACGACACATGAAGCGCTCACGACATCATGGCAAAAGTAAAGTAGACACTGAACGTACACCGCTTGACTCTATCTTACCACGAAAACGAAGTGTGTGTGATATAAACCGAGAGCTACACTCAAACTGATCACCAGCTTCGAATACCGGCCAAATAACTACACACAACTCATACCGGACTAGAATCTCCACTAATCGAGGCAACCGCGGCTAAATATGGTCAAGTAGGACTTGAAGGGTTATAATGTCAAGCTCGGGACGGGGTTAATCGAAAGGAAATTTTGGGACTGGAGAAAGAAAAAAAACACGAGTGAACCTAATCATTTCATGTATTCTTGCTTTGGAAACATACCACATCACACCAAAACTCTTTCGATTCTTTGTATACTCATTGATAAACAACAACAACTTTAACATCATACTTTCATCTTCTCAATACATCCTCCCTTGACCTTGTTTCCAAATTTATTCAAACTTTCTTTCTTTTTTTCTTCTTTTTTCATTGTTTTTCATTTTTTTTCTTTTCTCTTTTTTTCAACTTTATATTTTCTCCTTTTTTTTTCGAACCACAAGCCTCACGAGACATTCCTCGAGCTCCTCCCCTTCATCATATTAGCTCGTACTAACTAACTCCTCTTGAAGCACGCACCATCTCCCACCCCACACTTGCTTCAGCAAGTGTGTCTAGAGCAACGACTAAGTCCACTCGTAGGGTGATCAAAAGAAACGTGACCAATAATAAAGCTCAGGGTTAGGATAATACAGGCTGTAACCAAACGGCTCATTTCGGACGGTGGTCAGACAGTCCTATCAAGGCTTAGAGGGGTTACGAGGGTATAATGTTGGGATTTTGGCTTATTTGGCTCTGGCTAGGTCAAAGAAGCACCATGACTCTCATCCCGTATCCGGCCTAGGTCAACCTTTCTATTTCGCTTCGATACTAGTGGTATAAGTGTGTATAGCAACCAGAATAAGTGCCACCAAGGTCTATGTTCATTAAAAGGGTTCGTATCGTGACAAAATAAAATCGCCCGGTATATATTACTCGACTGCTAAGACATCCACCAAATCCATCGTGAGAAACGTGCATATAACGCGGTGTCAAACCGTGAAATGTTTTAAAATTTTAAGCCACAAACTGACTCGAAAACGGACATTAACTAAGCATATCACAATTAATGGCATATCTATCAATCGAAACAATAAAGCTAAGTCGTATCCACCCCTACTTCGAATGAAGCACTGTCCTCAGTGTGTGAATGAGATAGAAAAGAAGACTTCGCTTTAGACCCCAAAAAGGCGCTATCGAATCCCGTAACATCCGTGAGAAAGAATGACCCGAATCCATATACCCAAACAAATACAACCAAAGCAAAGCATGCACATGACATGGTCCTCGTGCCAAAATATCGGGTAGGGAGGGGGAATAACAAGAAAACGGCCCTGTCACATCAGAAAACTCGATATGCAAGTGTGAAGCACAAAGTGGATCGCTATAGATGGATAAATGACCCAACCGGGTAAAGCACAGAACATCTACGCGTAAAAGAGAACCACAGAGGTTTGACATATAGAAACGATCCAAAATGTGTACATATAGAAACCAAAACCCAAACGCAAGTACGAATGTGCCTTAAGGCTTACAAAACCCATCATAAAAGTATCAACTCAAAACCGACAGTAGCATCAAATAAAATATAGATGTATCAAATGGAATCAACAGCTCCTAAACAACCCGAACACCCGAGACAAACTGCGAAAGGAACAGCATAAAACAAATAAAATCACATCTGGCCGGGTGCCACATCATCACCAGCAGTGGTGGCACCGTCTGTAGGAGCATCAGTGGGATCTCCGGTCTCGGCCTCCTCAGTCTCCGCCGTCTCCTCGTCAGACGACGACGCATCCTCAGCCATGATCTGTGTGATGGCCCGCTCAATATCATTCGAAAAGTGGTAATCCATGTGGCTCGGCTCAAATGCTGCCGGATCCTTCGGTAGTCGACCCTCACTCATCAGCATTAAGAGAGTCAGAATATTGTCTTGTGTCTGCTTTAGATCCTCCATCCAGTTCCTGAAACTGTTAGGCATACTCAACCTCATCCTCACGGAGGGAGAAATAGAAAGAACTGGTGGTGCCTGAGTCGGAGCTGAAGACGAACTGGGCTGCTGAGATGCCATACGCTCGAGCTGGGCCGGGGTCCTAACCTTCTCTCTCTGCAACAAACGAGGATTCTTAGGCTGTGATCCTCCTTATACTCCGGGACCACTAGCGTCGACACATAAGCTATAAATTAGGTGAGGAAAATCGATGCGCGGCGTAGACCTTACAGTTCATGGCTAACTCGTCATAAATGGCCTGACCCACATCCATATTTAACTTAAAATTGAGGGCATACAGCATCCCGAGATCGCCAATGTGGAAATGAGTGAGGTTGTTCTTCGGTAGCAACCGGTTCTGGATAAAACGGCATTGAACTTTCCAATCCTCCGCCCACATCGTCGTGACCAACTCCTTTCTCACCCCACCGCCTCCAAGAGTCCAAGGTACATCCGGGCAGACTAACAACCGGAGATCCTTTAACGGGTCCTCACCCGCATCTTGTCTCGCCTTGATCGCCTCTTTATAATCCAAACCCTCGAACGGTGCCCAACCATACTTAGCATTGATCACCTTGGCACTAAACGGGACCCGGACCCCCTGAACCTTAACCATCTCCGTTTCTAAGCTCGACTCCGAAAAATTGGCGTAAAACTCACGCACCAAAGTTGCATTCACTTTCACCTCCAGGGCTGTCATCAAGGCTTTCCACTTCCTATCAGTTAGGTTTTTGACGAAGTTCTTGTCCACATTATACTCATGGAAGGCTCGCTCTGTAAGCATTGTGCGGGTCAGGTAATGTTTGTTATAAACCTCTAAAGCCTTGGAATTTACAAATCTTCTTGCAAACGGGATCGGGGGTCCTCCAGTTCCCGTTCTCTGGGTTTGAATAGGCTCCACAATTGGCTCACTCCCTTCAATCCTAACCTCCGGTGTAGCCCTAGGCTCCCTTACTGGTTGCTCAACCCTAGGTCCCGGCTCAACTGTTTTCTTTCTCACTAACGGCTCATCATCCGTCTCAGACTCCGACTCATCTCTCAAGGACACCCTAGCCTGACTCTGGGCTGCCCTATGGGGGTTTGCCTCTCTCGGATCTCAACCCCTCGGTTTGGATTCACCGGTCTAGGTTCAACTATTTTCTTCTTCTTTCCGGCATCTTTAGCTATTTCCTTCCCATAACGTTTTTGCCTCGAGGCCCCCCTCTTTACCACCAGTACGCACCATTATATCTCACACTAAACGTCCACAGCAAACCCCAAACATAAACAACACAATTCACAACCCGATTATCGTCCAAACGGGATTTCCCAGCAAAATGCCAACCAAACCACACCAAAACCGACCCAAAACCGTAATGCAGATGTCCACAATCAATTAACAGCACCCCTAGATCATCATCAAAGCAAAAACACAACAAAACAAAGAAAAACAAGCCTAATCAGTGGCAGTTCGTTTAAGGGCCGACTCGAAAATCGAACCCAAAAAAAAACATAAATTAAAACATGAAAAGCTCATAGATTCTTACCAATAAAGATGCTAGGATGATGATGGAAGTGATTATCAGCCTGAACGATGCACGAAATGGCCAAAGTTTGGATTTTTGAAATTTCAAAACCGCCCAAGCTAGGGTCTCGAATCTGGCCAATAGGTGTTTGTGGAAGGATTTGGGTTTGTGAAATGAAAAGAAGAGATCAAGAGGTGTTTGGGGGACTTTGAATCGCTCCGATCGGGTCAAAAACGAAGATTTTAGGTGAAAAAGGGCTTGAAGAGTCGGGTTTTCGAGTTTAAAATCTGATTTGAAATGATATGAAGAGGCTGGGGTATTTATAGAAGAGAAGGCGGATGGGCGTCTGCCTCAACCGGACGGGTGTTTGCCTGGGCATTGAAGAACTGGACGAGCGATTACATCAAGCCAGACGCTCGTTTGAGTGATGCAGAATGTGTACAGAGTTGGGCCCTTTTGGACGAACGAGCGTTTGCCTAGGGCAGACGCCCGTTCGAGTACCAACTCATCTGGACGCACGTTTGCGGAGGGCAAACGCCTGTTTGACCCCAGCCTAGTGCAAAACACAGAATTTTTGATCCCTTTTGATTCTAATCGCAATTCCAACATCATTTATTATCAAAACTTCAGAAAACTCAGATAGTGGTGGGTTGCCTCCCACTGAGCGCATTTGTTTTACGTCGTTGGCTCGACAAATGACTTATACTGTACCGGTTTTTTTCAAAGTTATACTACCGGCACGAACGAGGAAGCGAGGATAGAAAGATGTGATGGTGGAGTTATGACAGCAGAGTTGTCAAAGTTTAAAGTCCATGACGAGACTCAGAAACGATTGATCAAGGCTCAGGATCAGTCAAATGCACAATTTCGAGAGCTTCATCGAATGGTAACTTCTCATACTTTTTTAGGCGAAGGCCGTTCGTGATGAACGTCCCGTGCTTCGGATGTGTTACCTCGATGGCTCCCGAGTCAAAAACTCGCAATACTGTATATGGTCCCGACCACCTCGACTTAAGTTTTCCTTGAAACAAATGGAGGCGAGTATTATAGAGGAGGACCTCATCACCTACGTTGAAAACACGCGGTTTGATCAACATATCGTGAAGCATCTTGGTCTTTTCCTTATACTTCGCCGAACAATCGTAAGCTTGAAGGCGAAACTCATCTAACTCGTTCAACTGGGCCATCCTTCTCTCAGCGATTAGTGCGTCGTCCATATTTAGATTCTTTATCCCCCAATAGGCCTTATGTTCTACCTCTACGGGGAGATGGCAAGCCTTGCCAAAAACAAGCATGTAGGGTGACATACCTATGGGTGTCTTAAACGCAGTTCGGTGTGCCCAAAGCGCATCATCTAACTTCTTTGACCAATCTTTAAGGTTGGAATTAACGGTCTTCTCCAGGATTATTTTGATTCCTCGATTGGACACCTCTACTTGGCCACTAGTCTGGGGATGGTAGGCAGTGCCTACTTTATGAGTGACCCCGTACTTCATTAAAAGCTTATCGAATTCTCTATTGGCAAAATGACTTCCATTGTCACTTATTATCGCTCGAGGTACTGCAAACCGGGATAGAATATGTTTCTTAAGAAACCTTCTGACTACATGTTTGTCATTAGTAGGCGAAGCAATTGCCTCAACCCACTTTGAAACATAATCACAGGCGACAAGAATGTACTTATTCCCGAACGAAGACGGATATGGTCCCATGAAGTCTAATCCCCATATATCAAAAACTTCACACACTATTATCGGTTTCTGGGGCATCTCATTTCTCTTGGAAATCCTTCCTGAGCGTTGACAGGCGTCACACATCTTAACATACGCATGTGCATCCTTGAAAATAGTGGGCCAGTAGAACCCACTTTGTAACACCTTCAACGTTGTTCTCTCGCCCGAGAAGTGGCCACCGGCCTCTTTATCATGAAAGAACGAGAGAATACTCACTATCTCACTGTCATCAACACATCTTCTCAGGATTCCATCTGCACATAACCTAAACAGCAAGGGGTCTTCCCATACATATCGATTCACCTCGCTATAAACTTCTTCTTCTGATTCTCATCAAACTCAGGATCTACAAATCCACACTCGTGATAATTAACAAATGGGGCATACCATGGGTTCCCTTTCTTCCCTCTCTGAATAAAATTTCCCCGCTTAACCGGGAGCATCGTATCCACTACGAACAACAGCTCATCCCGAAAACGGTCATCAATATCAACTTTGGTAAAACATCTCTCTTCACCCGGTTCCATCCTACTTAGATGGTCAGCTACTACGTTTTCACATCCCTTTCTATTCTTAATCTCTACGTCGAACTCTTGAAGGAGCAAGATCCACCTCAACAAGCGTGATTTTGCATCCTTCTTGGCAAAAAGGTATTGCAACGCAGCATGGTCAGTGTGAACTATGACTTTCGACCCAACCAAGTACGACCGGAACTTATCGAAAGCAAAAACGACGGCTAAGAGTTCCTTCTCATTTGTGGCGTACTTTTGTTGAGCCGAGTTCAGGGTATGGCTCGCATAGTAGATGGGTCGAAACAGCTTGTCGACCTTCTGACCTAGGACAGCTCCTACGGTATAATCACTCGCATCACACATTACTTCGAACTCCTTGGATCAGTTAGGTGCCACCAAGATAGGAGCCAAAGTAAGAAGTTTCTTAATAGTTCGGAAAGCATCTAGGCATGCCGCATCAAAAATACCGGGGGCACCCTTCATCAACTGAAGAGTAAGAGGTCTAGCAATTTGGGAAAAACCTGGAATGAATCTACGATTAAAACCTGCATGACCCAAGAATGACCTTAGAGTCTTCAGATTTGTAGGCATAGGAAGCTTAGAAATTACCTCTATCTTGGCTCTATCGACCTCTATTCCCTTCCCCGACACCTTATGTCCTAGCACAATCCCCTCGGTTACCATGAAGTGACACTTTTCTCAATTTAAAACCAAGTTTGTCTCCTCACAACGCGCAAGCACCTTATCAATATTAGACAAACACTCATCCAAAGTATGACCAAAAACACTAAAGTCATCCATAAAGACTTCCATGAAACGCTCTATCATATCAGCAAAGATGGCAACCATGCATCTCTGGAATGTCGCGGGTGCATTACACAACCCAAACGGCATTCTTTTGAATGCAAGGGTGCCATATGGACATGTGAAAGTAGTCTTATCCTGGTCATATATATCGATATGAATTTGATAATAGCCACTAAAACCATCCAGAAAGCAATAAAATGCATGACCACTCAGACGCTCTAGCATTTGATCAATAAAGGGGAGGGGAAAAAATGATCTTTTCTAGTCTTATCATTCAACATGCGGAAATCAATACAAACTCTGTGACCAGTAACTAAACGAGTAGGAATGGGCTCACCTTTATCATTAAGCTCAACTGTGATGCCCCCTTTCTTAGGTACGACATGTGTGGGGCTCACCCACTCACTGTCGGAGATCGCGTAGATTATCCCCAATTCAAGCATCTTTACCACGTCTTTCCTCACCACCTCTTGCATATGTGGGTTCAGCCGTCTCTGAAACTGCCTGACCGGCTTGGCACCCTCTTCAAGGATGATCTTGTGCTTGCATATATCCGCACTGATCCCTTTTATGTCAACCATCTTCCATCCGAAGGCCTTTTTGTGTTTCTTCAGAACGTGGATCAACATAGCTTCCTGCAAAACGGTTAGTGCAGACGAAACAATAAGAGTAAGTAGTTCATTGGGTTCTAAAAACACATACTTCAAGTGCTCAGGAAGTGGCTTCAGCTCCAGATCAGTAGGTGGTTCCTCGATTGACGGCTTTGGCAGCTTGCCAGTCAAACCGAGCTCTAGCTTCTTGTTCCAGCTTGCATCGACAAAAGGTGTTGCCTCTAAATGGTATACTTGAGCTCTCATTCTCGGATCATCATCCTCCGCGGTGCTTGACTTCATCAAGCATTCCTCCATAGGCTCTTGGTATCCCTGCAGGTTAGTGTGCTCCAAAATACAAGGATATATAGCATCAACAGAAAAACAATCACTCTTTTCATCATCAGGATGCTTCATTGCATTATAAACATTTATGGCCACACTCTCTTTCCCGACTCATTGTATGATCTCTCCCCTTTTTACGTCTATCAAGGTCTCTCCTGTGTTCAAGAAAGGCCGACCTAACAAAAGCGGGGTTTTGGCATCCATATCCATATCTAAGACTACGAAGTCAACGGGGAAAACAAATTTGTCAACCTGCACTAACACATCTTCAGCCACCCCCATAGGTTTCCTAATAGACCTATCTGCCAAATTTAGGGTCATCCCTGTTGGTTCTAACTTACCCAATCCCAACTTCTCATAAACTCCTCTAGGCATCAGGCTAACAGAAGCTCCTAGATCACATAACACATTTTTAAACACAGTTTCTCCAATGGTGATTGGGATGGTAAAGCTACCTCTATCCTACAACTTGGGGGGTATCTTATTCTCAAATATTGCAGAACATTCCTCACTCAAATGTACCATCTGTTGCATCTTCTCCTTACTCGACAACATTCCTTTCAAAAATTTAAAATATGGGGGAATGCTCGAAATTGCCTCTAAAAGGGGGATATTCACCTCTACCTTTCTTAAGAGATTCATAAATTTCGCCTGACCGTTGGTCAGTATGTCCTTTCTGGGTCCCTTAGGAGGATAGGGTAAAGTATTTACATCAAAATCAGGGGGAGGGGGAGGAATTCTGTTTTTCTTACCCTTTTCTTTAGGCGGTGAGGCTTCTTCTTCTTTGATGTCCAAGACCACATAGTCTCTCTTCGGTGCGGCCCCTTCCACTGCTTTCTTGTTTGCCTCAGCCAATGCCTTTTTCGCGGCCTCCAATTCTTTCCTCATTGCAGCCATTTCTTTCTCTACACTGCCAATTTCCAAATCCTCAATCTCGACTTCACCATACATAGCCCCTTCTCGGTCAACTACCTTCTTAGCCTTATCAGTTTTTGCTTTCTCGGCCCATAGTACCTTCGGCTTGTCATTCAGCCCAACCTCTTTACCACTTCGTGTGAACACAGCATTCATGCCCTTTGGGTTCCTCTCAGTGTTACTCGGGAGTCCACCACTCAGATTTTTCTTCAACGTGTCGGTTATTTGACCCACTTGGGTCTCCAAGTTCCGAATAGCGAGAATATGTGGCCACTTTTTGCTCTACGGCGTTCTTGTTTAACTTTCGAAAATTGAGTCCTATCTAATCTCTCTAGGAGTATCTCAGCAGGCATCTTCTGAACACCAGAATTGTTTGATTGCTGACTGTTTTGATTATTCTGATGCAAATGAGCATTCGGATGCTGATAGGTGCCAGAATTATTATTTCTCGATGGCTGGCTCGCTTGCTGATTCTCGATTGTTTTGATGGCCCCGATTACGATTCCACCTTGATTCTCGCCCCACTTACGCCTTGTTGTTCTTTGTTGGCCCCTGTGGTCGAGGCTGCGATTCGATTGCTTACGATAGTAGCCTTGGTTACGATTACGGTATGAACTATGATTCTGGGGGTTCTGATTCCAAGGTCGGTTGTATGAGCTTTGGTTTTGCCTAAAACCTTGGTTTTGATTATTGTTCCGATTCCAATTCTGATTTTGCCCCTGGTTCCAACCTTGATTCTGCTGATTTTGATTCTATTGCCCCTGATTCCCTTGTCCAACATAATTCACATCATATTGTTGTGAACCATCACCCATACCGTAATCCATTTGCGGCCCTTGCTGATTATCAAAGTTCTGATTCCATTGTTGCTGGCCAAATTCTTGCTGATTCATATTTACCTGCCCCATTGAACCGACATACATTCGCTGTTGGTCATTCTGATTGCCAGACTGTTGTTGTACTGGAGTAGGCGTCAACTGTTGTAGGTAAGTGGGGTTTTTCGATGATACACATTCCAAGGCAGAATGTCCACCTCCACAAAGCTGGCATTGCTGTGCCTTCTTTCTTTCTAACTCCATTCGGTCCATCTTTAGTAACATTTCTTGCATCTTGTCGTGCATGGCCGATTCTCGATCGAGTTCCTCTTTCAGCGACTTTACACTTTCCATTGGGACTTTCTTCTTCTTTCTGCTCGACCCCCATTGTCTTTCTCCATCTGCCGCATTCTCTATCTGTCTCATAGCTTGTTCTGGCGGCAGATTCATAATATCTCCACCGCTCGCGGCATTCAGCTTGTTCTGGTCCATTGGCTCTAAAGCCCTGAATAAAATAATAACTTGATCCACCGTAGAAAAACCGTGAGGAGGGCATCTCTTCAGTAGACCCCTAAATCTCTCATAAGTCTCTTTTAATGTCTCTCCCTCGAGACCGTCAAACGAAGAGATTTCTTCTTTCAGATCTAAAATCTTCGCCGGAGGAAAATACTTTTTCAGAAACACTCTCGTTACATCCGCCCATGTATGTAACGAATCATTGGGTAGCAAATCATAACAATCCTTAGCAGCTCCCCTCAGTGCAAACGGGAAAACTATCAGCTTTATCGCCTCGTCGCTAACCCCATTATATCTCATCGTCCCACAAATTTGGAGAAAATGATCAAGGAAGCTGTTTGGGTTCTCAGTTGATTTCCCGTGGAATAGAGCATGTTCCCCCAACATGTTCAGAATGTTTTGCTTGATGTCCAAGTTGTTCGCATTAATCGGGGGCACTCTAATGGGATTGTGCCCTATAACTTCCTGCGGGGTGGTAACATAGTCTCGACAGACCCTCGGTCTCTGCACCTGCTGAGCCATCTGTGGCTGATAATTCTGCTGTTGTTGCTGCTGATAGAACTTGCTGTGTTTGATTATATGGGTTTTCGAACCCCTGTTGATTCCCCTGATTCTATATCATCTGCAGTACTCGATTTACCGTCTCTTGGTCTAATTTGGGTCCGAAGTTCTGCGTATTCTGAGCATTTTGTCCTCCCATGTACTGTCCAATCCCTATCCTCTGATTAAACTGTGGAGTTCCTAACTGACGTAACACTGTGTTGCCCTATCTCAATGGTTCAAAACGAGGGGTCCTCGGTGGAGTATGCAATGGTAGTGTTGTGTTACCACCAGTAATGTCTGATGTTTGCCCTTGTACATTATGCTCGATTAATGGCTCTTTGCCATCTCTATGATTTGGTGAATCCTCCATTCCCTCTGAGGATTCTAAAAATGAACTTTCTGCTACCCCTTCTTCCTCAAACAAAGGGTTCGGACTGGCAATCAAAGGTTCTCCTCGGTGTTGACTATTTCTATGACGTACAAAAGCTTCAATTTCTTCAATTGGCTCGATGAGAGGTTCTTTGGAGCTTCGGGTCATTCACTGACAAACAAGAAACAACAAGAAAAAAAAAATAAAAACGACCTAAGCCCAAGCTTTCGGTCAACTTACAAGATATCAAACGTTACTCCCCGGCAACGGCACCAAAATTCTTGATAGCAAAATAACTGACCGCTAACTTTAACCGACAGAGTATCGTCTCAATGGTAGTATAGGGGTCTCAAGGTCGAATCCACAGGGAGTAATGTTCAAGTACCAAAGTTGACTTAGAACTTAGTTCAGGTCAAAATAATGGTGAAGAGTATTATACTAATGCAAAAGTAAAGATTATACTAACGAGTTTACTTCTAGGTATTAAAGGGTATAGTTGAACTATGATCCCACGAACTACTTTTACCTCTAAGGAAGGACTTAACAGGGAGCGTGTCTTACCCGACCTACCTATCCAATGTAGTTCAACGACATCCACGGGTGCCAACTCCTAATTCTAGCGATTAGACTGAACAACTCGATCTAACCACCCTATGTGAAGTTAATTAATTCTCCCTTTAGAAAACTGATTAACCTAACATGATCACGTGCTAGAGTTTCTCGAACAACGATGACAAACCTCTATATTGGAAACGGACCTAACAACTAGGCCGAATCTATGCAACGATCCTAAAACCCCTTATCCCACATCTCACCGCAAAATGCATCTATAAGTTCGATGTGTGTGACAGTGAACTAGGTGATCAATCTAATTCAAAGACGTTAAAATAAATTTTAGGAAGTGGATTAACCGTTTAAACAATAATTTACGCACTACACAACTCCCAATCTCATCCCCCTTAGGGTTTTCACTCGCTTTCACATAATTCGACTACACATGAATTTAGCTACTCATAATTATGCTAATAACGTAATAAAGAAAGGAAATTGAACTAAAGAAAATAAATAAAAGAGAAGTCATTAACATATAATTTGCAGAAAATCTTATTCAGAAATACCAAAGAGAAAAGCGATCCAAAAGTCGAATCTTTGTTCTTGAAAAGTAAATCTAAGCTATCAAAGTTGTGTAGAATCAAAGGATGTAATTTATGGGATCAAGGGATCAAAGGGTGATCAAACTACACTAAAATCGCCTAAGAAAAGTCTAAAGTCAGCCAAGTATGATATGAGACTGAATGAGCTGCGTATTTATAGAGTAGGTCAAAATCTGATGTTGTCGGTCCCGGACGCCCGTCTGGTTCATGGCAGACGCCCGTCCGCCTGAAGAATATGAAGATATTATGCTTCCATCCTCAGTGGACGGGCGTTCATAGTCCTCTGAACGCCCGTCTGGTAAATATGACTTGAGGGCCAAACGCCCGTCTGGAATCCCTGGACACTCGTCTGTGTTGTATGAGCTCTTTGAATCGGGCTGAACCTACTCATACTCCCGTCTGGGGGGTCATTTGGACGCCCGTCTAGCTGAAAACATAACTTTTTGAATGATGTATTAACTCTGTGGAAGCCCGTCTGACTTTGCCAAACGCCCATTCAAGGTGGCCTTCCTGCGGACGCCCGTCTGGAGTATGGCCAGACGCCCGTCTGGCTTGATTCCACTCCAAACTTGGATTTTCTTCCACTATCATCCAACTCTCGGGCCATGAACATGTCTCATAGTCCAAAACATCGCCTTCCGGGTCCTTGAGTCACCTAAGTCCTGCAATAAACACAGACGAACAAACACCACGCATAATTCCGCAAGACAAAAGTGCTCGGAAATGAGGTAAATATCGCTAAAAAGGCAGAGTTTACTATCGATGTGACAGTTTAACTCCCCGTGCATATAAATCTCGATATTACTCTCAAACTGGTCTAAATCTACCCAAAACATGCCAATAAAGTGATAAACGGGGGTTAAACTGCACACCAAAGTATAGTAAAGTTGACTCCCATTAGGAGCATGTGAGGGAAGAAGGGGTTGTGGGGAAGAGAAATACCGATGCTTTCTTGATTTGAAGGTTGTTATACGTCCTTAAACTTACTGATCCACCTGTGACTTTCGATGTGAAAGAGCTTGATGATCCTGATGAAAATGCAACAGTAGCAGTCATATTGTCCTTCAATTTCTTCTGGCGTGACTCTTCAAGGATGCCAACGATGACATGTATATAGAGCACAATCAACAATAAGGTCATATAAGATACAGAACACCTGATATGAAATGCAGGTTACAAAATATATTCGCAAACATCTAGGAAGACCACAGATAAGGGAAACATTGCTTGATTAATTACCATTCGGTATGCTGAATTTGTATTTGATCCGTTCTTTATACAATAGTGCCTCTTCCTGAGAAAGTTATGGTACCCTTTTTATGTGAAAGAGAATTTAAAACAATTACATCATGTCCGTCCATACACTTGATAGAACGGTTACCTTAAAATATCATTTCCTATGTTTTTCAACCTATGAAACCTATGACTCGACATTCTAGATGACTCTAGTTCTCAATACTAAGTCTTAAATATTCATTGTTTTGATTTTTAGATAGTGCATGCCTAACTTCTATGCTAGGATCATGAGTGTAGGAGACTAGGAGCTGACGAAAGCCGGATTGTACTAATTCGGCAAGTTATCAGTCTTTCAAACCAATGCCCTGCACAATGGACCTATACATTTTTCTTGAGTTATAACCAATACTTTTTTTCTTTTCCAGCGTGTTCTGTATGTAGATAATGATACCCATCATGGTGATGGTGTTGAGGAGGCGTTTTATACTACAAACGGGGTCGTGACTATTTCTTTCCACAAGTTTGTAGATCACTTCACAGGCACTGGGGATATTCGTGATATTGGATACGGGAAGGGGAAGTATTATTCCCTCAATGTTTCATTAGATGACGGAATCGACGATGAAAGCTATCACTCTTTATTTAAGCCCATAATGGCCAAGGTGATGGATATTTATAGGCCAGATGCAGTGGTCTTACAATGTGGTGCAGACTCTTTATAAGGGGGGATGGGTTAGGCTGCTTCAATCATACACTTAAAGATCATGCAGAGTGTGTTAAGTATATGAAACCGTTTAATGTCCCACTACTGTTACTTGGTGGTGGTGGTTATACAATACGCAACGTTGCTCGTTGTTGGTACTATGAGGTAATGTTAGGTGCCTGTTGTGGGTTATATTCACCGGGTAATATCCCGATTTTTCAAAAAAGGGCAGACGTGTCTTTTTGCGAAAAATAGAATATTATGATTTACGGATTAAAGTATTTTATGAATATATATATATTTCATATATATATATATATATATATATATATATATATATATATATATATATATATATATATATATATATATTTGGGAAAAATCTGATTTTAAGTAAAAAAGACAATTAAGGAAAATAAAGGATTAGGTTAATTATTGGGATTTTTCCTATTTAAGGAAAAATAAATCCCATTAGTTTTCCCTAACCTTTTGAATCAGAGATTCCTTTTTCCAATATCCCTCTTCTGCGTGTGAGAGTTGAAAAGAAGGGTTGAGAGATTTCTTCCGTTTTCTAAGTCGAATCTCAACGGTCATCAGATCAGAGTGGAGCAGCAGAATCGTCGTGAAGAGAGCGTCGATTCAACACCCGAAAGTTAGGACTTTGTCAAGGTTTGGTGGGAATAGCTTGCTAAAAGGTAAGAGGCTCTTCCTACAAATTGATTATGGTTTAGAGAGGTTAGATCGTGTTTTTGATTCGTTTAGTAAGAGGGTTTTTGAATTGATTAATTTTGATTATGTTTTTATGCTGTGTAAATTTCCAGATCGATGTGGAGAATTTTACCCGAGTCTTTTGCTTCCGTTTGCTTTATTTGATACGACGTAGTAGAGGCTTACGTGTAATATTAGATTTATTTAATATTATGCGTGCCGAACGTTTCTTTTCCGGATAAAGACTCGGTATCCGGGACTGGGGCGTGACAGTTGGTATCAGAGCGAAGCGTCCTTGTTGATCTAGGCTTTCTTTCCTTTAAGATAAGATTTTCGTAGGCCTTGTTGAACCTTTCTGACCTCTTTTGATCTTGGTGGTAAATCCTCGTAAGACTAAGAATCCTTAGCCATGGTTAAGTTGCACTAGGACTAAGTGAAGAGTCACCTTAAGCTAAGGTGAGGTTGAGTTCTAAGCACACATCACTTACGTGTTTTCCCTCGAGTTCGTTACTGTAGGATCCTTAATAGAATCCCTCTCTTCTTTTGGAACTTTTAGACTTCCCTCACATGTTCTTTCTCTTGGTGGATTCAAATATCTTTTTTTATTTGCTACGTTTGGTCCTAATCACTTCTTTTTGTAAATTGGTGTTATGCAAAACGAGTAAACGATTTTGTTCACATTTCTATATGCCTTGTGTTTTCATTTCTGAAATACCAAAAAATTCTGTAAATTTTCAGCCACTTTGAAAGTTGTCTTATCTAAAACTTATTTCTTTACATCAACTCGGTTTTCAAATTGGATTGTTCATAAATTTCTTGACAAGGATGAGCACTCTGTTCAGAAAATTCTGCAGCGGTACTCTTATTTATCAATCTGTTTTGCATAAGTTAAACACCTTAAAATGACTTGGATTTTTGATATGTTGTAGAAAACATCCTGTACTAAAATTTTTGTTTTAGAACCAAGTGCAAATTCTTCTTGGTTTGAGCACAATCTGCAACAAAAGTCAGTTTGTGAAGTCCTGAAAATGTTTGACAGCTTATAGTAGTTGATGAAAAGAATTATTTTGACCGACCTATGGCTTCCCAAAAAAAATTGATTTTTGAGCATCATATGTAAAACTTATATACTTATAGATTTTATCTTTGCCTCTTGTTCAAAATCAGTTCAGTTTATTTTGTGCAAATCAATTAGTTCATGGCTTATATATGCACCTGAATTTCTCAAAACCATTTAAGTCCTTTGATCAAGAAAGAATAGATGCATTTCTTTCACCTTAGACGTTTGGTAGGTTGAGACTCGGTGTTGTTGTTCTAGGGCTCAATAAGAAGCGAGTGGTTTGGTTCAAGACATGGGTCAGACAATTGTGAGTCAGTTGGAATGAGTTGATCGGTTTTAGAATCAGATACCCCACCTCAGTGTTCGTAAGAACAACCTCAAGGATCTCTTGGTTGTAACAATACCTTTTGGATAGAGTAATCAAGGTTGCTAGGGTGTTACTACAAGTTGCTGGTTGTGTAGGAATTTTCCGTAGCAAGAGTAAAGTTACAGTTTTGAATTCTACGGACCATAAAGGTGATTCTTGGTATAGGTCGGCTATCCAAGAATTTGTCTACTTGGATTATTGACATAAGAAAGTATCTTCCGGTGATGGTTGCACCGAGTTGAAGAGTGGCTATTGCAGTTTCAGTAGTTCAAGTTGTGGTTGGTTAGTTTTGGGAACCAGGAGGGTGTTGGTTCAGTGGTTAGCAAGATCGGAATCGGTTGTTGTTGTCAGTGGGAAACAAGTGAAGCTTCGGTTTGGTTTGTGTTGAAGAGAGAGTGCTAAGGAAGGTCAACGGTTTGAGCACGCTCAAGTTTCGAGGACGAAACTCCTTTTAAGGGGCAAGGAATGTAATATCCCGACTTTTCGAAAAAAGGCAGACGTGTCTTTATGTGAAAAATAGAATATTTTGATTTACGGATTAAAGTATTTTATATGTATATATATATTTCGGATATATATATATATATATATATATATATATATATATATATATATGTGTGTGTGTGTGTGTGTGTGTGTGTGTGTGGGAAAAATCTGATTTTAAGTAAAAAGGGCAATTAAGGAAAATAAGGGATTAGGTTAATTATTGAGATTTTTCCTATTTAAGGAAAAATAAATCCCATTAGTTTTCCCTAACCTTTTGAAATAGAATTTCCTTCTTCCAATATCCCTCTTCTGCGTGTGAGAGTTGAAAATAAGGGTTGAGAGATTTCTTCCATTTTCTAAGTCGAATCTCAACGGTCTTCAGATCAGAGTGGAGCAGCGGAATCATCGTGAAGAGAGCGTCGATTCAACACCCGAAAGTTAGGACTTTGTCAAGGTTTGGTGGGAATAGCTTGCTAAAAGGTAAGAGGCTCTTCCTACAAATTAATTATGGTTTAGAGAGGTTAGATCGTGTTTTTGATTCGTTTAGTAAGAGGGTTTTTGAAATGATTAATTTTGATTATGTTTTTATGCTGTGTAATGACGATACGGGGTTCTACCTCTCCACGTATCGTCTGTCGGTTGGTCCTCACGCTATGAATAAGTGTCATGGTACGCGTGTCGAGACACGAAGTAGTCTACGACAATCGACATGCGAGCAGTGTAGGTCGATGGTCTAGAGTTGGTCTAGCGCAAGTCGATTAGGTCGACCTCGAGGACAGAGTCCACACCAACTACGAAGGCCCATTATCAGTATGATAACTTGGGCAAGGGGCAAGGCCCATTAAGGGTAAATTCGACAATAGCATAGACCGACCCAATATTAGGGTTAGGGCATGCATTATCATTATAAATACGACGATCCAGGAACTACGTAAGGCTTGATTCCTGGACATTGACTGGATACGTAGGCAATCTAAGACAAGCTCTTAGACTCAGCCGCAAATAACACAAACAACCACCGCGTTTATAGTGCATTAGGGTCTTGGACATTCAACACTAGATACATATAAGCCCGGAGTAATTAGGTGACATAATTTGTCATCGTCATTGGTGCTAGAAGGAGGGTCTTCTACTGTTGAACGCACCAGGATCATGATTCCTTCTAAGTATAAAACTGCCAGGAAAGCTAACTCCAAGGCCACAGATCAACAAGGTTCGCAACTCCATGAACAAGTGGATCTGGATCCACAAGGAACAAAGGATCCGGCAATGGATCCTATCCATGAGGATCCCCAAACGAAGACGCAAGGTCTCGCTACGGAACACCAAGTTATTATGGATCAACTAGCAGGGACTGATCGTGAATTAATGTCTAGGATTATAGCAGAGGGGTTCATGGCACAGCAGCAAGCAGACGGCGGTAAGAAAGATGCAGTAGAAAAGCCCAAGCGAGCTCCTGGGGACGGAGTCAGTGCGTCTTCTAGCTCCGTGGAGAGAAAGAGACGTGAGATCCAATAGAAACATCAAAGGATGGATGAGGACAGTGTTAGGCAAGGGCTGGATGTTATTCTGGGAAAAATCAGGTCTCGCTGTGGTTGGAATCACCTTTCACGAAGGAGATTGAAGAGTTTCCAAAACCCTAGGGGTTTAAAATACCAAAGATAGAACCCTATGATGGCACCACTGACCCCGAGGATCATCTACATAGGTATCTATCTCATATGAGGTTGGACGGCTCACCCGATGCGATGCGATGTCGGGCTTTCGAGACGCTGCTCGTTGGTCGAGCCAGAGAATGGTTCACCAAGCTAGAACCCGGGTCAATCTCTAGTTTTACCATGTTAGCTCGCAAGTTTCGAGATGCGTTTATTGTAAACAAGAAATTTCACTTAAGCGATACACACCTCATGAATATGAAGCAACAAAAAGATGAAACAGTGCTAGAATATCTGAAGAGGTTCAATCTCGAGGCCATGCAAGTCAAGGACGCAGATGACCGACTTCTGATCACGTCGTTTGTGGGAGGGCTGCGTAATACTAAGTTGTATATGAAGTTGAGCAGTGATGTCCCTCGTACCATGGACGAGTGTGTTAATATGGCACACAGATTCTGTCAAGGGGAAGAGGCAGTGCATAGACACACCCAATCCGACTGGATGGATTCAAAAAAGGACAATCGAGGTCCGAATGAGAATCAGTCCAAAGGACAGAACACCGAGAGCAAGCCAACATTCTGGGACTGCATTACAGCGCCTATCTCAAACCGTCTGGGAAAGAAAGGAGCTCTGCACGATAAAGATCTCATCCCACTCAATCTGTCATGCGGAGAAGTTTTGGCCATTATGATCTCGAAGGGCATAGCAAAGAAACCGAGTCCACTAAAAAAACCTCGAGAAAAGAGAAATCCCAGAAAATATTGTGATTTCATGTGGATATAGGTCACGAAACGGAGGAATGCTCTGACGTGAAGAGAGACATCGACGCTTGTATTCAAGAAGGCAAGCTAGATGAGGTGGTTGACAGATCTCAGTGCAACGAGCCCAAGGGGCGTAGAGAATACAAGAGGAAGAATTCTGATCAAGGTCGAGATCGAGGTCGCGACACTCAGAGGCGTAGGGATCGATCTCCAGGTCGAGAAAGAGACAACAGGGGCGACCATGATCTAGATAGGTACGACGATAATCGACCCAACAATTACGTCAATACGATCTTTGGGCCAGCTGAGAGCGCGAAAGACTGAGCCAGTCGAGAGCCAACTGACAGCTCGAGGGAAAATAAGAGATTGAGATTTACAACGGAAGTCGGGTATTGACGCAAAGATGACATTCCCAAGTCTCGGAGTCATAATGAGGGGTTGGTAATTGAAGTGGTGATTAGCCGAGCTCGGGTATCGAGAGTCTGTGTCGATAATGGTAGCGAGGTAAACATTTTTTATTACTCGGCTTTTCAGGCGATGAAACTGAAATAGAAGGACATAGCTCCTCTAGCATCTCCTTTGTTTAGGTTCACAGGACAGGCGGTCCATCCCATGGGATCGATGTTGCTAATGACAGTCGGGGATGGCGAGAAAGGAAGGACCCTTGAATTAAACTATATGGTAGTTAAGGCTCCTTCGGCATACAATGTCATCTTGGGATGACCTGCTCTCTTCGACTTGTGCGCCATCATCTCCACTTTCCACAACAATATGAAGTTTCCTACCAAGAACGGCTCTCATGAAGTAAGAGGAGATGTTGATGCCGCGCGGAGCTGCAACTCCATTGTCATTGACGGGAAAATGGCCGTTCAACAAGTCCTGGTCGAGGAGCTGATTCCGGAAGAAGAAGATGAGAAGAGTTGGATTTTTAGGAACATTTTATTATGTTTTGATGATGGCCATATTATAGCAAGCCTGAAATAAGTTAGAAATTCTCTGTATAAAACTTTACTTAGAGTCTGACATATTGTATAAGTTAAGTCAGACAAGTAATTTACTAGTTGGTAGGACGGCAAAGTAAAGCAGACATTCGGCAAAGTGAGGCCAGCCAAGCACCAGCAGAGAAGCAGTGAAGACTTAATGGTATGACTTATAACCAAGGAAGTCTGTGATGACCTTGGATTAGTCTAAGTATATTTCAAGTGATGAAATTCAATGTTCAAATATGGTGTACATTGATCTCACCCAAATCAATGATCAGTGAAGTACAAAGATTCTCCTTCTGAAGTAATGAAGGAAACAATGAATCAGCAGAGTAAACTAGTTTTCGGCAAAGTAAAGGCAAAAACAGTGAAGGAAGATCTAAACGGCAAAGTCAGATAGATCACTCGACCGCTCAAAGAACGGCGAAGTAATCCTTATCAGAACAAGATTGAAATATGATGAAGGTTCAGAGGATCATGCATTTAATGCACAATCAATGGAGGATCAATCAAGGACGGATTTTCTGCTATACATTTGAAGGAAAAATCCGATCATTTGAAATCAAGGAGGAAAAATTAAGGGGAATCAAGAATAAAATCAAGGATTATTCCCTCATAAATATAGCCAACGGACGGAATTTAAAATCAAGGATACTCAAGGCTATAAATAGAAGGCATTGACAGACAGATAAAATAATGAAAAAGAAAAGCAAAAAAGAAGAAACAGAAACTGTCAATTTGAAAAGCCTTCTCTATGAATTTACAAGGATTTATCTAGAGATCAACTCAGTCATCAGAACTACAATTTCATATTTATCACTGAGATTGATCAATCAAGTTCGTGAATCTCATTCAAAATAAACTGAAGCAACTGAATCAGAAGTCATCTGAGAAGGAGTTGTGCTTGTGATAGCTGCTGAAGGATTTGATCTCAAGGAGAGCGAAGTGAAAGAGATGAATCACTCAAGGCATTTGCGATCAAGGAGTGATAGTCTTGTAGATTATGAAGCTTGGGAAGCCATGGACAATCATACTATTGTATCTCAGTAAAAACAATAGTGAATTCCTCCAATCATCACAGGAGAAGAGTGGATTAAGGGATTACACCACCCTGAACCACTATAAGCCTTGTGTCATTTTACTTTCTGCAATTTTCTTTACTACATTCATTTAAATTGCCACATTATAATCTATATCTGTGATTGTCCAAACTACTTTGAAACAACATAGTAAGAAGGGACTTATCCGCTGCCCAAATGCTTTTAAATACAAGAAAAGTTTTTGAAACTCCACTATAGTCATTCACCCCCCCTCTGACTATAGTTTTACCCTTCTCTGGGACCAACAATTGGTATCGGAGCAATGTTCCTAGTATCAGAACCTGTTCAGATCTAATTTCTGGTAACAAGGAGATCACATATTTTCAAAGTAGTTTTCTAATCTGAGCCTTCTATTCATTCACATATTATTTGCACTCATGGATTGCTCAAAATTTATGTCAAAAGTACATATTTTCAATGTTAATAACTTTGATGAATATAAAATAAGAATGCTATCTCATCTTGCAGCAACTCATGAGGAGATGCTGGACGTAATCAATGATGGACCAATCATGATCATGACTGTGGTATCCACAGGAGCAGATCAAGGAAAGGAAATAGGCAAACCCAAGAAAGATTGGACCAAGGATGACAGGAGAAGAGCAAGTCTAGACTTTGTTACAAAAGATATGATTTTGAAGACTCTAGATAGCAACATGTTCATGAGAATCAAAGATTGCAAAACAACAAAGGAAATGTGGGACAAGATAGCTTTGATAAATGAAGGATCTGAAGCAGTTAAAGAAAACAAATTATCTGTTGCAAAACAGAAATTTCAAAATTTCAAAATGAAGACTGGTGAATCCATTGATCAAATGGACAATGATTCTCTAGCATCATCGATGAACTGCAATGCTTGGACACACATATCCCCAAAAAGAAGTATGCTTAAAGATCTTGAGAGGCTTACCTGAAAGATGGAAGATCATAACATTAGTAATCAGAGGAATAACAAACCTTGCAAGCACTGACACTCTGACACTGATGTCCCAACTTAAAGCTCATGAATTCAAACTGAACGGTGAAGATGGTGCTCCAGCAGAGACACAAAAAGTCATTGCACTGATTGCACCCCAGCAAAGTAACTTTGCCGATTGTATCAGCAAAGAGACGCATGAACTTAAAGAACAGGTAGCTTTATTAGTTAAACGATTTGACTTGTTTAGCAAAAAGAAGCCATTCAAAGGAAACTCATCATCAAACAAGAGGTCAAGCTCAAATAAAGACATGAAGAAGAAAGATGATGAATACAGATGCTTCAACTGCAACAAGAAAGGGCACTTCAAGGCTGATTGTCCTGAAGACATTGATAAAGATGATGAAATGAAGAAATATAAAACATCTGAAAAGAGGAAAGGCAAGAAAGCACTCAAGGCTGAATCTAGCAGTGAAAAGAATGAAGAATCATCTGATAATAACTCAGATAATAGTGATGAAGAAGACAGCTCAGACAATGAAAAATCATGTCTATGCCTCATGACCAAAGAATCAGATGAAGATGAAGGTGATAGCTCAGACATTGAGAAAACAAGCCTATGTCTAATGACCAAAGAATCAGATGAAACTGAGGTAACATCTAGCTCTTACTCTTCATCAAATGCATCCACATCTAACATTGCACACTCTTCTATTCTCCCTTTGGATCCAGCAGACCTAGTCCAAAATCTCATGACTAAATTTGATGAAATTGAAATGAATCATTAAATTCTGGAAAAGGAATGCAAGGGTCTGAGAAAGGAAAATAAAAGATTAATGAAAGAATTGGATAAAGCAAAAGCTGAACTAACTAGTAAGGAAATATGCTCAAATGATCAACAAACAGCAAAAGTTCATACATATGTTGTTGACAGATCAGTTGATAAAATCCCCCTACCAGTTAAGACAACAAATGAACCAGTTTACAAACCCTCAAAAAGGTTTGGATCCAGATCTGGTCTTGGCTACAACAGTCAGGATGAGGGTAGAAACAATGGTCAACACAATTCTGAATCCAGGATCAACATTGAACCAAAATTCAGAAAGGGACAGACCATGGTCTCAACCACTCATCCTGTACCGGTGAAGTCAAAACCCAGTGCAGTAAAACAGCAGACTAAATCATTAATCAAGTCAATCAAAAGCAAAGACTTTCTGAAAGGTAAAGGAAGACTTTATCCTTCAGAGGATGATTGGAATGTTGCACCTCCAAAATACAAGAAGAAACAATTCCATAATATGCATCATGTGTTTAAGAAAAATCAAACTAGGTATACTCCTAAACACATGAAGCAAGTTAGATTTCCCACTGCATATTGGAGAGTGAAGAAGGATGCAAATACACCAAAAAGTAGAGAAAAGTATCAGAATAACTTCAGTAGAAATACTAGAAGCTATTCTGCCATGCCTTATATATATGAAGTTGATGACTTTAACTATCCAAAAGAAGATCATTTGGATATACCCTTGGAGTAGGAGGCATGACTAGTAACAGGCATGGACCCAAACAGTGTTGGGTACCTAAACTTAATTAATTTGTTTTGTAGGATGTCTGGTATATAGACAGTGGATGCTCCAGACACCTGACATGAAACAAGAGATGGCTCAGTAACTTTAAAGCTTTTGATGGACCCAAAGTCACATTTGGAGGCAAAGAAAACCCTGGCAAGATTAAGGGGGAAGGCATAATGCTCAAGAACAATATGAAGATCCAAAATGTGGCATATGTCAAGGGACTTAATTTCAATCTGATGAGCATTAGTCAATTTTGTGACAAATGCTACAATGTGCACTTCAGCAAGGAAGGATGGAAAGTCATTCACAGCCAAACCAACACAGTAGTACTTGTAGGAAAAAGAAAAGATAAAATGTATGTGGTGGATTGGAAAACAGCCAAGGCAGAAACATGTTTGGTTGTCAAAAACAAATAGTCAACTAGCTGGTTATGGCATAGAAGACTAAATCATCTAAATTTCAAGACCATCAACAAATTATCAAAGAACAAGATAGTTGAAGGCCTGCCAGAGATCACATTCAAGAAAGAAAGTCTATGTGATGCATGTCAGAAAGGGAAACAAATCAAAAGTTCTTTCAAGTCAAAACCCTATCAATCAACAACAAGAATTCTACATCTGTTGCATATGGACCTGTTTGGACCAGTCACACCAGTAAGTGTAAGTGGTAAGAAATACACCCTGGTAGTAGTGGATGACTACTCAAAATACACTTGGACCATCTTCATGAACAAGAAGAAAGAAACACTCAAAAAGCTGCCAGATTTGTTAAGAAGACTCCAAAATGAGAAAGAACTGAAAATCATCAAGATCAAATCAGATAGAGGCACTGAATTTCTTATTGAAATTATCAGAACCTATTGTGAAGAAAATGGAGTACTGCATCAATTATCAGCAGCAGGAACCCCACAACAAAATGGTGTAGCAGAAAGAAGAAACAGAACTCTCAAAGAAGCAGTCAGAACAATGGTTGCAGAAGCATGCTTGCCAAATAGATTTTGGGCTGAAGCAGCAAACACAGTATGTCATACACAGAACAGATCAATCATCAACAAACATCATGGAAAGACTCCATATGAAATATGGAATGGTAGAAAACCTAATATCTCATATCTACATATGTTTGTATCAAAATGCTTTGTTTTGAACAGGAATCAGCTGCATGCCTTTGATGAAAAGGCTGATGAAGCAATATTCATGGGATACTCAGACACCAGCAAAGCTTTCAGAGTACTCAACAAAAGAACATTGGTGATTGAAGAATCAATACATGTAGTCTTTGATGAACCATATACAAATGGTGAAAGTCTTCAAGAACAAGAAGAAGAAGCAGCACAAAGACAAGTATATATGAACACAACAGTACCAGCAACTATTCTGCATCACAATTTTGGAAATCAAGATGAGCCACAAGTCAATACAACAGAAGAAGCATCAAAACTTGAAGCTCATACACAACATGAAATTATAGAAGCACCAAGTGAAGAACAACTTCAACCAGACCTAAATTGGCTAAGAGCCCATCCTGAAGAACAAGTTATTGGAGATATTCACACAGGAGTAAGAACCAGAAGACAACTAGAACATATGCTAACATGCTTTCTATCACAAGTGAAACCCAAAACAATAGATGATGCAATTCAAGATGCAGATTGGATCACAACTATGCAAGAAGAACTAAATGAATTTGAAAGGAATGAAGTCTGGGAACTTGTTGACAGACCAGACATGGCTAACATCATTGGAACAAAATGGGTATTCAGAAACAAGATGGATGAACAAGGAATTGTTGTCAGAATCAAAGCAAGGCTAGTTGCAAAAGGCTATTCTCAAGCAGAAGGAATAGATTATGATGAAATATTTGCACCAGTAGCAAGACTGGAAGCAATTAGACTCTTTCTAGCTTTTGCTGCACACAAAGATTTCAAAGTCTATCAAATGGATGTCAAGAGTGCTTTTCTGAATGGACTTTTGGATGAAGAAGTATATGTGGAACAACCCCCTGGTTTCCAACTCAAAGGAAAGGAAGACAAAGTATACAAACTAAAGAAAGCTCTCTATGGACTCAAACAGCACCTGTGAGCACAGTATGAAACACTATCACAATTTCGATCAAGAATGGATTCAACAAGGAACTATAGATAAGACTCTATTCAAACTAGAGGAAGGAACAAGCACATTGCTAGTACAAATCTATGTTGATGACATCATCTTTAGATCAGAGGATGAAAAGTTATGTGAGAAATTTGCAAATCTGATGAAGAGCAAATTTCAAATGAGCATGATGGGAGAACTGAATTATTTTCTTGGCCTTCAAGTAAAGCAAATGAAAGATGGAATTTTTGTTAATCAAGCCAAGTATACAAAAGACTTGATACATAAGTATGGGATGGACACAAGTGGCACAGCAGATACACCAATGTGTGCAAGAGTCATTCTTGGAAAAGATGAAACTGGGAAGGATGTTGATTAGAAAATGTATAGAGGAATCATTGGATCCCTACTATACTTAACTGCAAGTAGACCTGATATAGCATTTACAGTAAGAGTGTGTGCAAGATTTCAAGCTCAACCAAAAGAATCACATCTTCTGGCAGCAAAAAGAATAATCAAATACTTGAAAAACACTATCAATGTAGGAATTTGGTATCCAAAAGATGGAGGATTCAAGTTAATATCATATTCAGACTCTGACTTTGCTGGATGCAAAATAGATAGAAAAAACACATCTGGAACTTGCCAAATGCTAGGCAGCAGACCAGTTTCATGGTTCAGCAAAAAGCAAACTCCATCTCCACATCAACAAAGCAGAAGGTAATATATAGCAAAGCAATTTGTGTGCACAAGTACTTTGGATTAGACAACAACTAAGGGACTATTTAGTGGAGGAGAAAACAATTCCAATCATGTGTGACAACACAAGTGCAATATCTATCATTGAAAATCCAGTTTTGCACTCAAGAACAAAACACATTGATGTGAGACATCTCTTCATCAGAGATCATGTTGAAAAAGGAGATGTCATTCTAAAATACATACCCACTGAAGATCAATTGGCTGACATCTTCACTAAACCACTCAGTCATGAAAGGTTTAGCATGTTGAGAACTGAGTTAGGAATGATTGAAATCGACTAAAGACCAAAGAGCGGCTAACTGGAGTAATCGGCTAAGTAACTTCATCAGCTGGTTAAACCTTTGCCATTACAGGAGATGTAGCAGGTAAGGCACTGGTACTCGGTGAAGTTAACTTCACTGATTGTTAGGAACAGTCAAATAAAGCAGCTCAGTGAAAGAATCGCCACACCGGCTAAGTGGCCAGCCAAGGCACTTCACCGAAATAAAGATTGGAATCATGGGTAAATTAAAGTGTGAACATAATCTACTTCTAGACACGTGGAGAACAAGGGAGTTATGGAAGATTATTCTGTGGATGATTACACACGTGGAGATCAATTTATCATTATGGAGGTAATTATATTATTCTTTTCGAATTACAAACGCCTCGATTCCTAGGCTCTATCATTACTTTCCACAATCCACTCCCCGACTTCACTCGAATATCACGATTTACATACACAAAATCACGCCATTATGTCATAAAATCCTTCCATATTCAGACCACGTTCACACTACCCAAAACACCCTATATAAACGGTACTTAGAGATTTTCAGAAATCTTTACACCCTTTTGCAAAATTACAAACCCTACCTTTGATTCTTTTTGAAAACTCAAAGTGTTCTTCTCTAAACATCAATTACTCATCAATGGCTTCATCTTCCTCGAACACCCAAGCTGGGTATGAAAAATCGATTGTCACTGGATCATTCTTCCAAGAAGAACACTATTTAAATTTGTGTGGAAATGATGAAGAAGCAAAACGATTGGCAGCTGGATAAAAAAGCCTAAAACTATCAACATTTCTAAATCCTCCAATAACCGAAGTATGCTATGAATGTCTCATCTCCTTCTGGAAATCTGCAAAATACGTGTCTGGGCTCCCTACTGAGGAAGGTGACGAGTGGGAAAAAGACAAGATCATTGCATCTGTCAACGGCACAGAAGTTGTCATTACCGAAAAGGTAATTCAAAAATACCTCAATCTCTCAAACAAAGGGCAATGCAAAGCGTCCTTGGTAACACATGATTTGGATGGATTCTGGGTAACCATCGCCAAAACGGCTAACTCAGGGACCAAGAAGGTCAATTGTCTTAGATCCGCTTTAAAGAAACCATTCAGTGAATTCAGTGCCCTAATTGGCAAAAGTATTGAAGGAAAGTTGGGAGCAAATAATGCCATGACCGAAATCAGAATGCGGTTAATGGGAATCATCTACAACAATCTGGAGTTCAATTGGGCAAAATACTTCTTTTTAAGACTCAAAGAACAAATCCAAGGTGAAGTTAAAGCAGCCACAAAGGGATCAGCAGAAGGAAAGACGAAGAAAGGACAATTCTGGGTGAAAGAGTCATATGGGATTCAGTTACACTATCTAATGCAATGTCTCAAAGTCCCTGTTGTACAACTTCACAAACTGCATGAGTCCAAAGTCATGTTTACCTATGTTAAACAACAAAAACAAGTCGGGGGAGGGAAGAGAAAGAAAACAACAACTCATCCCTCCAGTCAAAGAAAGAAACAAAGGGTTCAACGCAATTTGGACAAGACAGCCTTTGGAAAATTTATCGATGATGAAGAAGAAGAAGATGATGAGGCAGAAGAACATGGAGAAGAAAATGAAAGTGAGGATGAACAACCTCTAAATGATGAAATCACAGGAGACACTGGAGATGATGAGGAATCTCCAGAAGAACCTGCACAATTATCTGCAAACGATATTGATGATCGAATTGCAGAATATCTTGAATGGAAAGAAGGCGATTCCAGAAATCAGATTCAAGATTCGGATCGCATGATTGCTGAGGAAGTATGGCTATTTAATTTTCCGGGAATCACCACTCTGGTTGGTGTACTTGATGAATCTCCTCTCTGGGACTTGGTAGATGCAGCAAAGGCAAAACTGCCGCAAATGTCTAACAGCCAAAATGATGATTCAGAAGATGGTAGAGATGATAATGATGACACTGATCAAGATGATGAAGATGATCAGGATGACAATGATAATGATGACCATCATACTGATCATCATGGCACACAAGGAGAAGAGGTTACTCCTACACCGGATGCAATTGATGATGACAGTCTTCTAAGCACCTTCTTACGGCCATCCTACAAGTCAACAACACCAGCTAAGACAACCACTCAACCGCTATCAGCTGCAAATCCGGCTGATAACATAACCATAGTGGACACTGGCTCAGCTGCCGCCACTCCAGCCAAGACAATTCCCAGCGTAGAGCAAGGGGAAAAGCAGCTCAAGCCACACCAGCATACTCATCTACACAAATTCTTGAAGACTTGGATGTCCATGCAGATGATACTCAGCACCAAGACAGAGGACAGCAAACAGACCCAGAACCAGCTGACATCCGGCATAATCTCACTCAGCTGGCCACTGGTATTCCAAATGAAACATTTTAAAAAGCAGCAGATCTACTAGCAGAAGAACTACAGCAGCAAGCCATGCATCTTAAATCCATGACCTCGGCATTCAATGACAAAATCTACTCCATTGAGAGAAAATTTGAGGCCATTGGTGAATACATTGAGGCACAGAATATCGTTGTTCAACGCCAAGGAGATATGTTGATACAACTCAACATTAACATCACAAACAACCTTGCAGGTCTCAGGCAACATATCTCACAGGAAAATGAATCCATGGCAGTGGCATTTGGAACAAGACTACGCAGTGTCACTGAGAAACTGACTAGTCATGATAACAGATTCACATCCATCGAATTAAAGCTGGACTCTCTGATTGGAACGGCAGAGGTAACAAATAGCATCTTACTCCAAAGAGAGGATGATGTTTGCCAAAAAGGGGGAAATCGAGGATAAGCCTGAAGGATCAACTATTAGACCCCCAAACTTCACTGAAGAACAACTGAGAGCAAGGGACAGAGAAATAAGAATCAGAAATTAAGCAGAAGAACAGCAAAGGATGGCTAGAGAAGAAAGGGAAAGAGCCCTAAATGAACCCTGCTCTGGATTTCCTCATCCTATGCAAAGAAGAGATGATGACAGAGAGATGTATCCGGCAATCAAGAAAGACACGGATCCACGGCAAAGAAAAGAGGATCGACAAGTCAACACAGACTTAGTACGGAGGAAATACCAAAGAGAGGCGCGAGCTCCCCAGATACACTGGTGGACACAAGCGCACACTAGTCACAAAAGCAAGGCAGAATATGAAGCAGATGTACTGGACCATGTAAGAAAATTTTTCAGTGTACAGGAAGGACTCTATTCTCATCTCTCACAAGATGAAGCATGGGCTGATTGGCTAAGCTATCAGGATGAAAGGATGAGAACTGATATGGCCAAAATCTACAATGATGTCAAGAGAGAGTTTGCACTTCTAAAACAATACAACAGCAAACCAAGTTCAGCCATACCACTTTCAGCAAAAGGACCAGAAGACTTGCCAACTGAACAACAAGAAGATTTCAACCATATGGAAAAATTCTTCAACCCTATGGGTAGAATGGACAAACAGGAGCAGTGGAGTCTATACAAAAGTCTTAAGTTTGCTGACTCACATATTGCTGAAGCTAGGGAGAGACTGGAGAAGTACTTTGGAGAACCTAGGGCAAATGAGACCATGCCAGATTTCAACAGACTCCTTGCCAAGAAAGTATTCAAGGGAGTATCAGAATACACTGCTATGGCATACTGGAAGTGGAAGTTTCCAGAAATTGATTGGAAAGACATTGAAGAGGTTTAGATTACAAAGTTCAAAAGGTACAAGGCTGAATTAAGCAAAATGTAGTTTGTAACACTTGAATAACTTTTTGAACTTATTGCCTATGATGGATGAATAAAATTATTGATTTTTGTTCTGTTGATTAGCATGAAGAATTGGCTTACTTATGTTCAGGATTATGAGGGTTTTGGCATCATCAAAAAGGGGGAAATTGTTAGGAACATTTTATTATGTTTTGATGATGGTCATACTAGCTGTTATAGCAGGCCTGAAATAAGTTAGAAATTCTCTGTATAAGACTTTACTTAGAGTCTGACATATTGTATAAGTTAAGTCAGACAAGTATTGTACTAGTTGGTATGCCGGAAAAGTAAAGCAGACATTCGGCGAAGTGAGGCCAGCCAAGCACCAGCAGAGAAGCAGTGAAGACTTAATGGTATGACTTATAACCAAGGAAGTCTGTGATGACCTTGGATAAGTCTAAGTATATTTCAAGTGATGAAATTCGATGTTCAAATATGGTGTACATTGATCTAACCCAAATCAATGATCAGTGAAGTACAAATATTCTCCTTCTGAAGTAATGAAGGAAACAGTGAATCAGCAGAGTAAACTAGTTTTCGGCAAAGTAAAGGCAAAAACAGTGAAGGAAGATCTAAACGCCAAAGTCAGATAGATCACTCGACCGCTAAAAGAACGGCGAAGTAATCCATATCAGAACAAGATTGAAATATGATGAAGGTTCAGAGGATCATGCATTTAATGTACAATCAATGGAGGATCAATCAAGGATGAATTTTCTGCTATACATTTGAAGGAAAAATCCGATCACTGAAATCAAGGAGGAAAAATTAAGGGGGAATCAAGAATAAAATCAAGGATTATTCCCCTCATAAATATAGCCAACGGACGGAATTTAAAATCAAGGATACTCAAGGCTATAAATAGAAGGCATTGACAGACAAATAAAATAATGAAAAAGAAAAGCAAAAAAAAGAAGAAGCAGAAACTCTGTCAATTTGAAAAGCCTTCTCTCTGAACTTACAAGGATTTATCTAGAGATCAACTCAGACATCAGAACTACAATTTCATATTTATCACTGAGATTGATCAATCAAGTTCGTGAATCTCATTCACAATAAACTGAAGCAACTGAATCAGAAGTCATCTGAGAAGGAGTTGTGCTTGTGATAGCTGCTGAAGGATTTGATCTCAAGGAGCAGTGAAAGAGACTGAATCACTTAAGCTGTTGCAGTCAAGGAGTGATAGTCTTGTAGATTGTGAAGCTTGGGAAGCCAAGGACAATCATACTATTGTATCTGTAAAAACAATTGTGAATTCCTCCAATCATCACAGGAGAAGAGTGGATTAAGGGATTACACCACCCTGAACCACTATAAGCCTTGTGTCATTTTACTTTCTGCAATTTGCTTTACTGCATTCATTTAAATTGCCACATTATAATCTATATCTGTGATTGTCCAAACTACTTTGCCACATTATAATCTTCTCAACATTTTGTAGATACTACTCTAGATCTTTGTCTAGGATGTTAACTCTTGTAGTTTGCATACCTTGGTTTTATATATTTACATTTAACCAAAAAAAAAAGAAGGGACTTATCCGCTGCCCAAAAGCTTTTAAATACAAGAAATTTTTTTGAAACTCCACTATAGTAATTCACCCCCTGACTATAGTTTTACCCTTCTCTGGGACCAACATGGATCTCAGTTGATCCAGTCGAAAATGTTCGACTATGGGAAGACAAAGATGATCATTGTGTGCAAGTCGGGATCCCGGCCAAAGAAAAACAATCACTGGTCGAGCTGCTAATCGAGTTCAGAGATGTTTTTGCTTGGAGGGCTGATGGCATGCCAGAACTATCCATGGATATAGCGGTCCATAAACTCGAGATTGATCAAGCCAAGAAGCCAGTTAGACAGAAAAAGAGGAACTTTGTGCATGATCGAGTTGAAGCCATAGAGAAAGAAGTCGGGAAGCTATTAACCGCAAGGATAGTAAGAGAAGTGTTCTATCCCGAATGGCTAGCCGACCCGGTGCTAGTCAAAAAGCCCGACGGCTGCTGGCGTATGTGCGTGAACTTCACCAACCTTAATAAAGCATGTCCCAAGGACTCATATCCCTTGCCAAATATCGACAAGTTAGTAGACTCTACTATCGACTTCAAAGTGTTTGGATTTTTAGATGCATACAAGGGATATCATCAGATCCTAATGGATCCTTGAAATGCGGAGAAAATAGCTTTCATTAGGGAATTTGGCACTTTTTGCTATGTAACCATGCCGTTCGGGTTGAAAAATGCCGGGGCTACATATCAGAGAGCAGTCAACAAAATTTTTGCTAAACAGATTGGTAGGTGTATGGAAGTGTACGTAGATGACTTGCTCATCAAGAGTCGATCAATGAAATAATATTTAGTAGATGCTCGAGAAGTATTCGAAGTGTTGAGGGACACGAAGATGAGGTTAAATCCAAAGAAGTACACCTTTGGGGTCAGGTCGGGGAAATTTTTGGGATATATGATGTCGAAGGACAGGATTCGAGCGAACCCGGACAAGATCGACACGTTAAAAAACATTCCTGCACCTCGAAACATAAAGGAAGTACAGAGGCTTACCGGTCGAATGGCAGCCCTCAACAGGTTTTTATCGAGATCTGCGCAACGCGCACTTCAATTTTTTAAGATTCTCCGCAAGGCCAGTCCTTTTCACTGGGGTGAAGAATGTCAGACATCCATCGAGGATTTGAAAGCCTATTTATCAGAATTGCCCACTCTCACTTCACCCCGAGAAGGAGAGAAATTGTTGGTTTATTTGGCAGTATGTGAAGAAGCAGTGAGTGCGGTTCTAATTCAGGAAGGGGTCCACGGCCAAGTGCCAATCTATTTTGTTAGTAAAGCATTGCATGGGCCCGAGATCCAATACTCACCAACAGAGGAGTTGGCATTATGTCTGGTACACGCCTTGAGAAAACTGAGGCCGTATTTCCAAGCCCATCCCTTCACGGTGGTTACTGACCAACCACTGAAGCAGATCTTGGCAAGGCCCGACACCTTGGGTCGGTTAGCAAAATGGGTAGTGGAAATGGCTCAGTATGATATCGAGTTCGTTCCTCGAACTGCGGTTAAGGCCCAGGCCCTGGCAGATTTCTTAGCTGAAGGAATTTCCATCCAACTCAAGCAAGAAAGGCAAAGTACAGAAGAACAGTGGACTCTCCAAGTCGATGGGGCGTCAAGTGAATAGGGGGCAGGAGCCAGAATCCTGCTAATCAGCCCAAAAGGTGAAGAATTCCCATACGCCTTTCGGTTCGACTTCAAAGCAACGAACAACGAGGCTGAATATGAAGCTATGATCACAGGTCTAAAACTTGCTTGGAAATTAGGAGTCAATAATTTGTTGGTATACAACGACTCGCAGTTGGTGGTAAATCATATCAGGGGGGAGTATGAAGCCAAGGAAGAAACCATGAAGAGCTACTTAACAGTGGTTCAAGGCCTCATACCTAAGTTCAAATCGGTTCAGATCGAGCAGGTCCCCTGAAGTCAAAACAAGAGAGCGGATGCGTTGTCTAAGCTAGCTCCGATCTTCGACACGAAAAAGACAACATCGAGGAGGGAAGAGAGATCACTTCAGCTCGGATGGCTAGATACAAGCAAAAGATTTCGTAGTACTATAACTCAAGGGTCAAGTACAAATATTTCAATGTTGGGAACTTAGTCCTCAGAAAGAATGAAGCGAGTCGACAAGAACCAACTGGAAAATTGGAACCGAATTGGGAAGGCCCGTACCAGATTCTGAAGGTTCACCCAAAAGGGTCCTACCAATTCGGACGAGCTGATGGAACCACGGTTCCTCGACAGTGGCACGCCAACAACTTGTGGAAGTATTACGTTTAAGCTAAGCTTTATATCGATTAATTTCTGTCTTTACATTTTTATGCCTTGTAATAAGTCCATGTGACAATTTCATAAATATTCTAATAAACATGTATTTCCTTGAGATGCTTTTGTGTTTGTTAGGATTTACAGCCTTAACATTGCAAGTCTAACGCGATACAAAATGTCAAAGGCAACACAGTCGACAACGAGAAGGGAAAGTCCGCAAGTCGGATCCCTCAATATATCCAAAAGCAAAACGAGCCTACAAGGCAAAAAATTCGACCAGCCGAAAAGCAAAACAAGCCTAACGGGTAAAAAATGCTAAGGTAGAGGGACGGTTCGCAAAGTCGGACCACACGCCTAGAGAATGATACATCTATGGCAGAACTAGTCCATGTGACAAAAAATGCTAAGGTGATCAAGTCGATCTCAAACAAAATAAACTCGCAAGTGCAATAAGAACCAAAGGTTAATAATACACTTGAGGGGCAACACGACGTCGATAAAGCAAAACGGAAAACAGAGCTAAAGGCTCAACAAGCGAAGAGCTAAAAGACAACAAAAAGTGAAAGATAGACAACAACAAAGAAAATGAAATAAAATACTGCAAAGTCAAAGCAAATTTGAAGCAAAATTAATATAAAATAAGGCCAGGTCGAAAAGACCAGCCATGACACGGCAAAGTATGTTATTACAGATCAAAAGAACCAAGTTCAGAAGGTCGAATAAAAGTTTAAAAAGAATCGCAATTAAGAAGAAGCATCATGGGTTGGCTCGACGTTAGCAGAGGTCGACTCAACAACAGCGGCGGAAGTCGGAGCACCATACTTTTGGGCTAGAGATTCCCCTTGTTGGAACTCCTCACTGTACTGGTCGTACAACGCCTCCGACTCAGTATTATAGAACTGCGGTGTTGCGAGAGTCGATACGTCGAATCCCAGATAAGCTACCGCAGCCTGGTCCGCTGCCAGAGTAAAGCCACCCATCATAGCCGCGCGTATCAACACGATCAAATCCGCATCGAGCTCCTTCGACTTCCGGTACTCTAGGACCGCAGCTGCCTTGGCTGTCTCGATCTGCGCAGGAACTTGGTCTAGCTCGGCCCTCAAGGCATCTCTCTTTTCTCCAGATCGACCCTCAGGGTATCCCTCTCCTGTCGGGCCAGTGCCGCGTCGGCCAGTGAAGCCTTGTGCTCCTGCTGCACTTTCTCGAAGTCCACGGCCAGTTCGGCTAACCTTTTACCCTGGTCCTGCCGCTCGTTTTGTGCTCGGGTCAAGTCGTTGGCGGTAGCTGTCAGTGCGTCTTGCAGTTTTTTGACCTCGACATTCGCCTCGCGTGTAACAGTCTCAAATTGAGACTCTAGACCGGCTATGGCAGCACTCTTCTTGACGTTATCTTCAATCAGCTTGCGGATCTGCCTCCTCAGATCCTCTTCTAACTCGAATGGATTAGCCAAACGTCTGGAGCCTCTCTGCCAAGAAGAATATTCTGTCGAAATAAAAGAAAGGCGTCAAATAATAAAGACAAGGCACATGCCTCGAGAGAAATCATCAAAAATGAAAAAGAAAGACAATTGACTTACGATGCGGCTCGACTTCCGAAGTGCAGAAGATAGAGCTTTGTCCTCCATGGTCGTGCAATCGTCAGCAACCAGGTTCATATCGACCTCGGCCTCGGTAGAGGCCTCACCAACCTTGGCCTTCTTGGCCCTTCTCTGTTGATCTTTCACCAGTTCGGGAAGTGTTGGCCTTTTCTTGGGTTGTGCCGTCGTTTCCTCGACGCCCCCTCCGACTTGTGGAGTTATGTCGACCAGATCCTCTTCATCCTCATCCCGCAGCAAACCATGGTGGACTAGTAAGCCGCTGGTGGCTGAGAGTCAGGTGGGTGAACAAGCTGGAGCTGTCGACTCGACACCAGTAGAGGTACTCTCGGGCTGAACATGACTCATTTCTCCGGCAGTGGGAGGGGCCCTGGCCTCGGCAACTTGTGCAGTAGGGGTCGGTTGAGCTCCGAGAGGAGGAGCAGCCCCACCCATCGACGGGGGGATGTGTTTCGAGTCGGTGATAAGAGAGAACCTTCCCACTGCGAATGGAGAAGATAAAGTTAGTTTCTACAAAAATATCAAGTTACAGACTTCAAAAAAGAGAAACATATACAATAAACAGAGAAATATCCTACGGTTCTCCTAGTCGAGGGCATGAAGATTCCCGTAGGGTATCGGTCCTGCCTCTTCCAGATGTGTCAGACCGTAGAGAAGGCTCAGATCTCGGGTGGCCACCTCAAAGCTAAAGCCGTCCATCGTATGGGCCTCGTGAGGGGCTGGACCCTTCTCCAGTTTATCGTTTCTTTTCTCCCTCGACCTCCACTGTCCAATGTAGGGGTTGTCCAAGCCATGGCGGAGAAAGAAGAACCGAGGCTTCCAGTCCCAGTGTGATGAAGGTCCTTTGGACACAAACTCGTGTTGATTCATCCTTCGCTGGAATGAGTACCACATCTTGTCCGGCATGCCTGCCATCTTATAGTAGTATCGAAAGAGGGGAATCGAGAAGCATACCCCGGGCAATCGACATGCTATCACGAACCCCATCAGAATCCTAATGGCATTGGGACCTAATTAGGATACACTTATCTCGTAATGATGTAGGACGGCTATGACTGCCGGACATAGTGGAAATCTCAATCCACTGGAAAGCTGGGCCTCGTATACCGAGCAAAATCCCTCCGGAGGCTCATCGGCGTATTGGTGTTGGCCGGAAGGTAGTTGGATTTCAAATTGGGGCTGGAAAGGCCAAAATTTTGCCGGATTTTAACAATGTCATCAGAGGAAAGGGTGGAAAGACAACCCTTAGGACCCTTCCCATCCATCCTAGTCACTAATTTCTTCGGTTCCTTAAGAATACCCGTGGGGTCGTCTGAAACTGACTGGGGAAGATGATCGGAGGTAGTGTGCAGCAGAGTTTGGTTGTGAGAAGGTGATTCACTACTCCTATCAGACTCAGTAGCACTGCTAGACATGAATATATTCAGGGGAAAGAAGAAGAAGAGGTAAAAATAAGAAGGATGCTTACTTTGATATTTGGAGAATATGCAGCAGAAAGGATGAAATGCCTTTGCCCCGGTTCTTTCCTCTCCCTTTTATGCTTGCCAAAATCTTCAAATGATGTGAAAGGACGTGATTGAGGGAGTTATAACCCCCTGCAAATCGCGAGAATCAAGGCATGACGTTACGGTTGACGGAAGACGAAGCGTTAGTGCGCCATGACGTCACGATGCAGTGCCACGATTGGCCAGGGTTACAGGTGGCAGGCGAGTCATTAGTGCTTTTTCCCGCCCAAACTATGGTCCAACTCGAAGACGATTTCAAAATGGCAGATTTGACCTCGGACAACTGGAGTCGCCTCTCTCAAGTCTGGGGGGCTTATGACGATACGGGATTCCACCCCTCCACGTGTCGTCTATCGGTTGGTCCTCACGCTATGAATAAGTGCCAAGGTACGCGTGTTGAGACACGAAGTAGTCTACGACGATCGACATTCGAGTAGTGTAGGTCGATGGTCCAGAGTCTGTCTAGCGCAAGTCGATTAGGTCAACCTCGATGACAGAGTCCACACCAGCTACGAAGGCCCATTATCAGTATGATAACTTGGGCAAGGGTTAAGGCCCATTAAGGGTAAATGCGACAATAGCATAGACTGACCTAATATTAGGGTTAGGGCATGCATTATCATTATAAATACGACGATCCAGGAACTACGTAAGACTTGATTCCTGGACATTGACAGGATACGTAGGCAATCTAAGACAAGCTCTTAGACTCAACCGCAAATAACACAAACAGCCACCGCGTTTATAGTGCATTAGGGCTTGGACATTCAACACTAGATACATATAAACCCGGGGTAATTAGATGACATAATTTGTCATCGTCATGTAAATTTCCAGATCGATGTGGTCGATTTGCAAAAGAAAAACAAATAACTTAATTTCTTATTGAAACACGTTGGCAGGCATAGCTTGCATTTCATTTTTGTTTCTTTTCTTTTGTTTTTTTTTTAGGTATTTTATTACTTATTAATTTTTTGTTGCTTCCCTGATGCTTTTTATTGAGTTATTTACTATTTGGTTAGTCATGGGTCCATACCTAATCCCCATTTTTGTGTCAACGTCGAGGAAAAAGAAAATAATTACGTATGTGTCTTGCAAAAAAATGTTAATAAAAGAAATATGCAAAGTCACGATGTCAATTTCGATTTATTTCCGGAAATTAACAGTGTAATGTGTAGTACGTATAATATATAGTTGTGTTGTTTTGTATCTTCACTTTTTTAGAAAAATATGACTTTATGATTTGGTAGACAATGGATTTTGTGGCTATTGTAATTTTGATGCTTAGCTTGAATTGTAATTTTGTTAATAAGCTTAAATAGATAAAATAATGTAAACAAGCCCCGATTGAGTTCTGATGCGATTGGTTCATGCACCGGACATACTCTTAAAGGGAGTTGAAGTCCAAGACCGTCGGAAAGGCATGAAAGGGCTTGTGCTTTGGTGATCTAGAGTTCATCAATGTCTGTGTAATTGCTAGGCCTTGTCCGTGTCTAGAGGTCTAGGAAAGACAATTGAGTTGTGAGGGAGCTTACTTGAAAACAACTAGGTGGCTAGTTAACAACTAATGATAATAATACATACTTGTGTAGCTAAAAGACTAAACATCATGTCATTCTTGGTAAGGCACAAGTTTATAGCGCAATGTGTAGGCTTTCGGATAAAACGAGTAAACTTGCTGGCCTTTCTAGAGGTACCAGGAGTAGAGGGTACTCGTGGATGGATAACTTTGCTAGCCATTAGAGGGCACCAGGAGTAGAGGGACTTCACCGAAAGCGTATACTACCGGGACTAGCCCGTGGCTATTGGTGTGATCCACCAATAGGTTGCACCCAGATGTCTCGTGGTGGGCAACACCATGCGTAGTGCCCTTGAATGCGGATGTAACAAAGATAAGCTAAGTTAGAAACAGTTAGTCACGACATGTTGATGGACATGAAGTGAACCTTAGATTGAGTCGGTCTCATAAAGATAATAATTTAACTTAAAACATGTTAAGGAGCCTTAGTTAATTTGTTGCTTCTACCTCTTACTGAGTACTTTATACTTACCTCAAATGCATTGTTTTTCTATGTGTTTGGGGGAGAGAAGACGAACAGGTAGGTCCGGAGTTCGAGCCAGACTTTGATGACGACGTTTGAGGACGCCGGAGTTGAAGCGTTTATTTATTCTGTTTTATCTTTTATATACATTAGATACGTTGTTCTTTGTGAAACGTTGTATTTCTCTTTTAGTGTTCATTTGAAGGTTTTGTACGTTTGGTTTCGTTTGGTTTCTTCAATGTAATGAGTTACATTTCTACCCTTTAGTTATTCTTTCTATTCTTGGTTGTATGGAGAATTTTACCTGAGTCTTTTGCTTCCATTTGCTTTATTTGATACGACGTAGTAGAGACTTACGTGTAATATTAGATTTATTTAATATTATGCGTGCCGAACGTTTTTTTTTTCCAGATAAGGACTCGGTATCTTGTTATTTATATTTCTTGGTTCTGCATACATTTTAAAAACTGTATTTTCTTTGCAGACATGTGATGCCCTTGGGATTGAGCTTGAATATAGGATGCCACAATATGAATATTATGAATATTTTCCTCTGTAATATACTCACAATGTCTCACCAAGCAACATGGAAAACAAGAATTCTTGCCAAAATCTGGATGAGACACGAAGCAACATACTTGCCATTCTCTCAAAATTACATCATGCACCAAGTGTGCCGTTTCAGGAGCGACCACCTGATACTGAATTTCCTGAGGTTTGTTCTCTACATGTGATCATTTGTTGATGTCTTGTTTATGATTGTCTTGAACTTTTTTCATACAAAGTTAAAAATGAATGATTAGAAATGTTAGATCTTCAACATCGAAAGGCGTTTAAACAATTTTATATTTGCTATAATCTGGTGTGAGGATTCTTGAACCAACATATGTATTTATATTTATCTTCAGGCATATGGTGCTTTAGTCAACAACGACAATAGTAAAAAGGTGTGATCTACTAAATGTGTTCCTCACACACTAAGTTGGATCACTTGGAGCAACCAACAAACTTCTCTCTTGCATCATCAATTCAAAATAAAATTCTTGGAAGATTAATAAAAACCATTAATTATTATGGTGAAAAAGTAGATTTACCAGTGAATGTGGGCTAAATGTTAGGTAGTTTGTTAGTATGAATAGATCCAGTTGCATTTTTAATTATTTTGGGAATAATGTCATTCCAAGGTACTCCAGGCTGTTAAGATACTGAACCATTAAATGATTATTTACATGATCCCTTTTCAAGAACTACATAAGTCGTCCTACTTTTAAGGAACCTGTTGGCTTATTTTTCCATGGGTGTTTGATTTCCTTTTGATCTTTCACGGAACCCGTTGGTTTATTTTTCCTTGGGTGTTTGATTTCCTTTTGATCTTTGGGTCTCAGGCTAATGAAGATCAAGAAGATGCAGATGAATGGTGGGATCATAATTCTATTGTTAATATGAAGCCTGTTAATCGGTATAATTCTTGAACTCTTTTTTCGTTTAAACAGTTTGTTATTTGTCTTCACATTTTACAAACAAAGCTTCCGCTGTTTCTTGCAGCAGTTCTTTGAATGGTAAAAGTTAAGATGGACTTTAGGGAGGCTGATCCAATGGATTGGTATGTTTGAAATCTTTGAGACTTGAGCTATCCCTATAGTGTAATCCATTTGCAATAGTAACAGTTTATTCAAAATTTTAATTTTATCCGGTTACATAACTGTTCCACGAGCACTTGGGTAGCCTCGGTGGTCCAGGCCTTCGATACACTGTTGTAAAGACATATCATGTAGATGCTATCAAGCCGCTCCTATTGTGCCCGCTTTTTAATCGGTGTACGGAAGAAGAAGCCACATCTGCCGATGATGCCCAATTCTTCACCCAAATACCAAGAAACAATTGGTGAGATTGAAGATGTAATTGAAAGAAACAACACTGATCAATTAACTCCACCAGCCGTTTCAATGTCCGGCGAGGTCATTATACCTGTAACATTTTTCAGCACTTGCTCTCCTAATGCTTCACCGCAAATACCTGTAACATTTTTCCATTTCAAACTGTGAATTGTGTATTCAATTTCTGTAGGAAACTAGGCTCAAACCCATATAAGAGGATGGACATCTTCCCCAAAATCTAGGCTATGAGGTGAAGGAAGTTCATCTCTTAATATGGTGGGTGATACAATAGAAAGTTCCCAATGTGGATACTTTAACACGCCATCCCAAGTGTGGGCCTATACACTCTCAAGGCCAACAAAGAGGCCCAACAATTGCACAATAAATGGGTGGCTCTGATACCATGTAGGAAACTAGGCTCAAACCCATATAAGAGGATGGACATCATCACCAAAACCTAGGTTATGATTTGAGGGAAGTTCATCTCTTAATATGGTGGGTGATACAATAGCAAGTTCCCAATGTGGGATGCTTTAACAATTCTTTGTCATGATGTATTTCTTCACCCTAAAATCAAGAGTATCAATCTCTTCCAGAGCCGATCATCGCCGTGCCTTGCACAAAACTACTAGTATATATATATACATATATATATATATATATATATATATATATATATATATATATATATATATATATATATATATATATATATATATATATATATATATATATATATATTTATTGATATATAGAAGCGGAATTTAATTGTCATAAGTGGTTTGATAGTAATTAAGCTGTTGTGTAATGAGTGCATTTAAAAATTAATGTGGCGCCTTAAGTTGAAACATGTAAAAGTGTTGTGCCCTTTCATTTAGGTGCTTAAATAAAAAAAAGTGAGTTGCCCTTAAAGATCCTTTCGGTTATGACCAACATGTAAACCTTGAGGTATTTGGTTTTAGTATTAGTACAATTCCACAAAGCTGTTGCGTAATGTGTGCATTTAAAAAATAAAATAAAAAATAAAAAAATATTGATTTCATTGAGTTGTAATACAGTACAAGAGGGTATATATATGTACAACAAATGTAGAATGAGAATTGAATTTAGCCTAGGAGTAAGTGTCATTGCAGTTTCGTCTGGCATGAATCAGAGTTCGATTATAATCATCACTTCTAATATAATAAAATATCTCATTTTCTGTTTTCAAATTTAAAGAAAAAATATACAATATATGTAGTAAAAGACATATTTGACCCACTATTAATACATGTACACCACATCTAGATTATTCTAAAGTCTTAATACATACTTCAACACTGACATAGTTTGTAATCAATGACGTAAAAATTTTCGAGTAGATTTGTTTATCAAAGATATGGAAAAGAAAAAGAAACATGATCTTTCAGAATCAATTAAGATCTTAAGATAAAAAATTTTGAGTTCGCTAGATGAAGGTGACTCATAACTAACCTTAATGATTGTGATATCACTTCATGAAAAAGCAAAAAAGTCCTTTAACTCTTTCCCCTTTTGGCAAAAAAAATACATGGGCTTCAAGATGAAAACTAATACTGGTTTTTCTTTTAGCAATTAAGAGCATGTGTAATCTGTGAAAAATGTGTGTTTTTGGCTTTCCTCTAATGTAAAAGTTACTTGTAGCTAGCAACCATTTTATAAACTTATGGAAAGTAGGGAAGAGTCATATCATACACACTTTATTAATTCATAAGGATCGACAAGCAGATCTCTACTAAATAAATAAAGGGTTTGATATGCAATTTTTTAGTATATGGTACCTGAAGTTAGTTCAATCCAATCTAGTACCTAGTGGACATCATAGATATTGTTCGATAGGTGAGACTCTATTCCACATGTTTCTTACGGTTAAACCCTAATCACAAGAGTTCTCACTCTCCCTGTCCTACATGATGTGTGAAGATGTAAAACATGTAATCTAGAATGAGTAAATGAGCTTGCTATTATATTAAAGAACTGAAAGAAATATCCCATTTAGCAAGCCTGTAAATGGGATCAATTTAACCGTAAAAATTGCACAAAAATTGGTCATGTTATGTGTTAGGATTCTACCGGGTACTTGTAAGACCAGAAACTGAGTTTAATACTGAAGCCTAGGCCGTTGCCCGTGGCCTTCACCAAGGTCAGCGCCAAGACTGATCCCCATACTTTGCTTCTGGGCGTTCTTGGTGTAGCAACTGAGTCTGAGGCTGAAGCCTGGGCCGCTGTCCCTGGCCTCCACTCGGGATAGCACACAAACTAATCCAATACTTAGTTTATGGGCGACTTGTGTTGCTACCAAAGTTTTTTAGAAAGTTATTTTTAAGTTTTAGCTTTGTTTTTGGGTTTTGATTTCATGATAGTTGTGGAAATAGGATGGTAGTTCGGTATTGTTATGGCCTTGGTATGTTCGCGTAGGTAAGTATGGACTTTAACTTGGATTTTTGTGTTTTATGTCTTCTTAGTGTCTTGAGATGTCTTGAAGCAGAGTACCATGGATTTTAAGTCATATTTGAAGGTATGACTAGTTGTGCTCACCATGTCGGTCTCAAGACGAAGGTTTTAAGTCTCGTGAGTTTTAAGTCCCATTATTGAAGGTATGGTTAGTCATGTTGGCCGTGTTGCAATAGGCTCTTATGACAAGTCATATGAAGTCCCATGGATTTTAAGTCCTATGATTGGAATAGGACAGACAAAATACGAACATGATATGGTTAATAGACAAGTAAAGTATAAATTAGTAGATGGCTTACGTAAATTTGATCAGCAGGCTAGACATAGTAAGTAAGTAAGTGTTTAATGAAACGAACAAGTACGTGCTAGATGAACTAAACATACTGTGGAGTCCCTTATGTTTCAAGACATGTTTTCAAAGATGTTTTATGTATTCTTCAAGTTATGAATTAAAAGCTTTTTTTCACACATGTTCCAAGTTATGCTTTTAAATTGTCTGCGAACTGGATGAAGTAGATTCATGTTATGTCTTCCGACATTCAGCATACATGAATCTCTCTTTTGATCTTCTTTCTCCATACTAAGCTTAGCGCATGATATTATTCTTTTTATTTTGAATAAGAAGAAATGCAGGTTGGAGATGAGTCGGATTATTGGGCATGGAAAGCAAGCTTATGAATGTATGAAGCTTTTTATGTGTCAACAATTTATTTGTTAGTCAAGTTGGGTTGTAATTAATGTTAGTTGTTAATTATAATTTAGTTTGACAGCAGTTGTAATCCCTTGAGTTTGTTAATGAAAGATATTTTTCTAAGTCTATTTCTTGTTTCTTTTCTTCCACGGTTTCTGATACGATATGAGACTTAAGTGAGATTTAGGGTTTACTCTAAATATCACATGCCGAACGTCTCATTTTCAGATAAAGACTTAATATCCGGAACATAGGCGTTACAATAGATCATTACCAAAGAGTCTCATTTGACATTTATGATTTGGAGACTTGTGGAGAAAGATAAGTAGTGCTTTATATTTCTGAAAGTAAATTTTTGTCTCAAAGTGGAAATGTTTTGAAGTAGGTTTGACTCAATCCCACATTGTTAATTTATTTTTGTGTTCACCTTTAGTTTTCATATAAATTCGGTGTTAGGCATTTATTTTAGATACACCATTGAGATATACCACTTTAGAGAAACTCTATTGTCAATAACCCGTTTGGGCTATTATTAATTTTTTTTTTTTGTCATGGGGCTATTATTATTTAGATTTTAGAAAAGTTTTGAAATTTCTACCATAATGATATTCATTTTCGGCCATGGATGTAGGCTAGTTTCACCGAACTTTGCACAATTTGCTACCTCATCTCGATTACAATTTCTCCTCTTTTTACTATTTAATATTATTGTCGTTTAGAGGTATAGCTCGGTTTCGATCCCAAACAGAATAAATAGTCATTTCTAAATCAATTAAAAGTAAGAATCATAAACTCATGAAATTGATTCAGTGGTAAATGACTTGAGAATGTTCGGGGAGGTCACGGATCGATTCTTTCATTGAGGCTCCATGTTGAAAGTGCTCTTGGCGAACTTATCCTCGAGTAAAGTCGTCGACTCTGCGAGCACGATTCGACGAGAACTCAATTAATCGGATCGAGTGGGCGAGCCGGCCCTATAGTGAGGCCGGCGAGACCGAATCTTAAGCCAAACGGTGTCGGAGGGCCCAACGGTACATGTTTAGCTAAAAGAAAAAAAAAAATCGTGTAGATTTAATCCGATCCAACCTAATAAAATATGTTAATTTTCCTTTGATAAAGGCCAATTTTTTTTACTCCAATCGATAAAGGTCTCAATAAAAAAATTTACTTGGCCCAAAAAAAAAATAGACATACAAACAAGTTTTATTAATTTTTTGCATTTACGGATGTTAAAAACGCGATAACTGTTGGAAAAAATGTAGTACTTAGGATTTGACAGAGAATTAAAAACTCCAATGTACGTTAATAACGTTGTCTTTTAAGAGATGTTTCGTCCCACACAATTTGTCACTAAGGGATCAAATGAAAATCTCTTTCAAGATACAATGGGGGTGTTTGATTCAAACAGTGACTTGTTTGAATCAAACCCGATGACACCCAAATTTTTTCTGATGATGTTGTCAAACTTATGAATTTTCGTTTGCATATTTATGCCTTTTATAGGTTGCAAGTACCCTGCATAAATGAATGGTACTCCTTGCACTTTGAAAAGGTAGGGTTATCATTTGTTCACGGATGAAAGCGTGCAACCCTTACACAAAAGTAAAATACATATCGGTTTGAAAATGCATGTATCTGAAAATGCATGAACCCCGTTTCGTTGCGATAACATTAATTAAATGCAAGCAACTCATATGCAAACGATAACAAAAATATTTATTTATGAAAAAATATCTAACAATAAGTATGTTTTTAATAAACAACAACTTCAACTAAAATGTCCAATTCAGGGACTTGGTTTTAAGCCAAAAAAAGCGAGGGCCGACCCTGTCAGTGGGTTCCGGATAACAGAGGCTTTAAGAAAAAAAAAAACGTAAGAAAATTGTATCACTTCGTTGTCGCATGAGATTTTATATATTTATCATAATATTGTTTTTATGTGAATAATATTGCCTTTCAACATCTTGTACAATGCCACGTTTTGGACAAAGGTTTACCAAGATAAGGTACCCTTTCTATCCATTGTCCAGAAAGTTAGGACCGCGCGGGGAACATTGTTGGACTTTAATTTGGCTAATCAACTAACCAACCTAGAATTAATTTAGTTGCAATTATGTTGTACACTTTTTAATTAAGATAATGATACGTGCACAACCGTTCAGACAAAATAAATGACACAACATGTATTTTTTAAATCATTGATTATGATGAATATATATCATGATGGTGCACCCCCATTTGTCACGCGTATTAATGGTTCAATACCTTCTTTTTTTTGTGACAAAATGTAACGACCCATTCCCGGATAGCAGCGTCGGGCAGCTAAGTTGGTATGGAAGAACAGCTGTGCTGCGGGAAATCCTTCTTTATACAAGTTCTCGAATGAGGTTTTTGAACCCGAGTCCTTATCTGTAAAAGAACGTTCGGCAAGTATAACATTAATTACGTTTAACATTATACGTAAGTCTTACATCATCATATCATAAGTAAAGCATCACGGAAGATAAAAAGACTCGGGTAAAACAATACAAGAATCTGAAGAGTTACATTGTCATCCAACTAAAAGGCAGAAACAACATTTTACAACAACAATAATCAAAAGCTTACAACATACGAAGTATCTTACACACCAAAGGTACATATCTTACAACATATGTCTTAACAAAAGTCAAATAAAAAGTACAACATGTCTCTAGATAAAATACAAATTAAGTCATTACAATACATAAATAGAATTAAAAGCATGATATAAAACTCCAATCAAAGCATAGCCCAAACATCTTCGTCATCATCATATATAAGGTCATCCTGCATATCTTCAATTCCCGGGAAAGGAAAACATACAAACATGCAAAGGGGTAAGTACATAGCGTATTTTGCAAAAGGTAGAAGCTATTGAACATCATTCTTTATAATGAAAGGAAAGCAAACATTATTAATTAAGTTATCTTTATGTACTTGACACATACTCTGAGGTTCATTTCATGCTCATAACATGTGCGATTTCTACTTTGTTTCTAGCTTAACTTATCTTTGTTACATCAATTATTCAAGGGCATTACGCTTAGTCATGCACTAAGAACAACTGGGGTGCAACCTCTGAGATCTACACTAGTAGCCACGGGGTGATCCCGATAGTGTGTGTGTTCGTTCGTGAGTCCTCTCCACTTTTACTGATTGTTGGAAATAAAATTTATGTTTTGATGATAATTCATCATAATTTTCAAAGTATTACCTTAACCGCATTGATGAAGTGCTGAAGCTAGCTGTTATAGTGAAAAGCTAAAAGATGTCTAGAACTAAATGTTTAGGTTTTACTAGAGTCTGATATTTGTATAGGTTACATCAGACAAGCACTGTAATAGTTAGTGTGTCGTAAAGCTGAAAATTGGAAGTCATTTAGAAAACTGGAAGTCATCAAGATAAACAAATTGACTCAGACTACACCTAATGAATGGCCCGAAGAAGATAAGTTCGTTTGAGGATACTGACTCGATTGGCTTATCCAGAAGATTGAAGAACGGAGGGTTCAAACTCAGTAGATGAAGGATTGAGGGTCACAGACTCAGTTATAGAAGATTGAAGAACTGAGGGCTCAAACTCAGTTATGAAGACTACGTCGAGACTGTAAAGTTAGACTTCGAGCAAGATTGTGGTGACCTGAACTTACTTTATGGATCTTGTATAATGACCTAAGAATCATAAGACAATGAATTCTTAGAAGATAATGAGTCATGGTGTACTCTGATTAAGTCAATTATAATCAGATGAAAAACCGGAGTACTGATATTTAAATAAGAGTAAAATCTCGATTAATGCTCCAAGTCGAGTCAAGAAGCGACAAGTGATAATCTCGATATAAAGCGATAAGAAACTCGGTTTTATATGTCGGTCATCCAACAAGCGATAGTAATGCGGTCGAGCGTTATAAAGGAAGCAATTTTATTGGATGAAATCGACCGCAATGAGCGGTCGAAAAATATATCCGTTACAAAATGAGCGTTGATACAATTCAATTCAAGCCAAATGAGCGTTGGACCTCACACTATAAATAGAGGACTTTGCACCAAGGATTACAGACAGAGATTTAACAAAAGAATTAACGTGTGCATTAGTCATTCGAATTGCTATCATCTTTGTGCTATAACAAGATCATATCAAGAATTTCTTCAAGTGTTCAAGCTACAAAGAATTTATCAAGAATCGAGACACTTTGATTTAACCACAAACAAGAATCAATTCATTGATTCTCAACCCAACTTTGATTCTATATCAAAGGTTTAGGCTAATGAAGCAAACCGGGAAGGTTTTGTCAAGGGCAGATTATTCTGAGCGATCTGGCGGTTGTGTTTGTGGTTGTAGCTGGTGAAGAGGTAATTCAACCTCTAGGACCGGTGTTCAAGCAATTGAAGAACAACAATTCTACATTCTACAAGCTGTTTTAGATAGTGAAGCTAGGGATTAGCCAAGGACTATTGTTTAGGACTTTTTGTAACAGTTCACCTCAAGAAGTTCTAGTGGAATTTTCCTCCACACGACATGGGAAGAGAGGACGTACAAGATTACACCACCTGGAAACTCTATAAGATTCACCTTATTTACTTTACGCATTTATTTATTTACTCGGCATTTACATACAACATTTTGATAATTGATTGTTATACACTTCACAGATTCTGGCCGACATTCATCGAAATTCGATTTACCACACTCGATTTTCATAAAAGAATAACAAGATCAAGAAAAAGGCTAGAATCATATCCATTTGCCCGGTTGACTCGATTTTGATTAAATCAGTTTGACTTAAACTTCATTTCGATCGACTTAACTCCACACAAGTTTTAAGCCAGAACCATAATTTGCTTAAAATCCAGCTTAGGGAATGTTTTTGGTGACAAGTTTATTCACCCCCCCTCTAAACTTGTGTTAGCCTTTCCAAGGGACCAACAATTGGTATGAGAGCAGTGTTTCTTTGACAAGATATCACTTGCTCTATATCTCCTCTAGTTGTTCTCATTTGAAAGCTCAGTTCCAGTTAATTTATTATCAGTCTTCACTCACTCACAATGGATAACAATCAATATGCCAGATACATGCTTATGTGCAACATGGACAGATTTGATGAATATAAACGTCGTATGTAGGCTTTTCTAGTAGCTACTCATGAAGAAATGATGGATGTACTCACTGATGGACCAATTCAGATCACTCACATGCAAACTGTTGGTGGAGATCAAGTTCGAGTTGCAAAGCCCAAATCCGAATGGACTAGTGATGATCGCAAGAGAAACAATCTCAACAATGTTGCTATGGATTTTATCCTCAGAACTCTTGACAACAACATGTACTTAAAGGTGAAAGAATGCACAACTGCCAAGGAAATGTGGGACAAAATACAACTTGTTTGTGAAGGAACATATTCAATCAAGAAAAACAAAATTTCTGTTGCAAAACAAAAGTTTGAGAATTTCAAGATGAAATCTGGAGAAACCATTGACCAAATGGAAACAAGATTCAGTGCTATCATAGATGAATTAGATCTACTCAAGATTGAATACTCAAAGAAAGTTATCAACACAAGAATCTTGAAGGCATTACCAATGTGCTGGAAAATGAAAGTCACTGCTATGGAAGAATCTAAAAGACTTGACATAGGGGATTCATTCAAAATCTTCTCAGACTTGAAAGCTTATGAATTCAGTGAAGATTTTACAAGTACAGCTGCAATAATCAAAGCTCTGGAAGAACCAAAGACCACAGCACTTGAAGCAGCATCAAATGACAATCAAGAAACTCATCAAGAAATCTTCATGAATTGGATGAGATGGAAGAACAGATGGCTCTAATGATGAACAGAATTCGAAGAATGAAGAGTGGACACCCAGTCACTCAGAAGTTTATCAAGAGGACTCTTGAGAAAAGAAAAGAGCGATGAATATCTCTGTTTCAATTGCAAGAAACACAGACATTATAAAGTGAATGTCGGAGGCCCGACCAAGAAGACTCCTCTAAGAAGAGTTGGTAGAAGAGCACTCCTTGCTGGAGATGAGTCAGATTATGAAGCTGGTACAGAAAGACTATCAGATTACACAGCTTTAATGGCACACATGAAAGATCCAAATGAGGTATGTGAATCCAATTCTAAATATTCCTCAGCTCAAATTTCCATGCAAAATGCATGTTCTTCGACTGCTGACTCCAATCCAAAAAATCTAGAATTAGAAGAAACTCTTGACGAATTGATGAATCAGCTAGTAACTATTCAAGCGGGTTATGAATCAATTAAAGCTGAGAATGAAAATCTAATTCTTGAAGTTGAAAGATTGAAGTCTGAACTAAAAATGTTGAAACTGACTAAAACTGATAAAGAAAAGATTCGACATCGACCCTCTCAGCATCGGCACAAGCCCGAATCATTTGCTCAATCAAGTTCGATTCTTTGGATTCAAATCGAGAAAAGCTGTTTGTAGACAAGACGGGTTTAGGATTTGATACACAACAATCTTCTAAGAATGGAACCAGTAAAGCTGCCGAACCTAGTACCAAAACTGGTATTAAGTTTGTAGCTGAACAACTTCCGCAAACTGAGAAAATTGCTAAACCCGGTAAAGCCGATATCACATAGGATAAATCGGTTTTCAAGAAGACAACCTGGATTTTCCAACAAGGAGTAAACCAAATGGTAAATCAGCTGTATCTCAAGAAAATCGAATTGGGAAATCAACTACCAAGTCCACAAAAACCAATCAAGTCAAGAACCAGAAAAATTATAATCAAAGTAAATCCAAGGCTATTAATCATTCAAAGATTCACACACACATTCGGAAAGGAAGACTATACCCAATGATGATGATGTAATTTTACTGCACATAAAACTAATAATGACAATCATTCCAGACAGAGAACTTATCACAAGTTTCAGTCCAAAAATCAGCAGAGAGCTAATCTATGTTCTCAGCAAAAGCCCGATGCAAAGGTCGAGTCCTGACCTCGGTACAAAAGAAATGATGGTTATTATTCAAGTTTTAACGAAGCATGATGGAAATAAATTTCACCAAAAGATCTGAGAGATCATAAAAATAAGACACAATCCAAACATAGACACTATAGGAGTGTGGCTTACATATATGAAAACAAGTGCAACAATATCCGAAGAATATCTAAAGGATATATTCCCAGAGTTGTACTGACAACCGACCCCTATGGACCCAAACTGAGTTGGGTACTTAAAATTATTTAATTTTTATTGCAGGATATATGGTACTTTGACAGTGGTTGCTCTAGGCACATGACAAAGAGCAAAGACTGTCTCAGTAATTTTATTGCAAAAGATGGACCAAAGGTTAATTTTGGAAGTAAAGACAAACCTGGATACACCAAAGGTTATGGCACCTTAATCAGGAATGGACTTAGAATCAAGAATGTATCTTATGTAGAAGGATTACACTACAATCTACTCGGCGCCCAATCAATTACATGTGATATGGGATACAAAGTTACTTTTGACAAAGAATTACGTGTTGTAAATCGGCGAATCGACTTATCAAGTTGTTTTAGCGGAAGAAGAAAAGAAAATATGTACGTAGTAGGCCCGGACAACGACCGTTCTTTGAAACTTGTTTGCTTGTGCATACCAAATCAAAATCGATTGGCTATGGCATAAGAAACTGAGTCATCTTAACTTTGATGACATCAATACACTTGTTAAGAAACAGTTAGTCATTGGACAACCGGAAATATCATATAAGAAGGACAGCTTATGTGATGCTTGTCAACAAGGAAAGCAAACGAAAGCAAGTTTCAAGACCAAGTCTCAGCATTCAACAACCAGACATCTGGAGTTATTACACATGGATTTATTTGGACCTATTACACCAATTAGTATCAGTGGAAAGAAGTATACATTGGTGGTAGTAGATGATTTTTCAAGGTACACTTGGGTAATCTTCTTAACTAAGAAAAGTGAAACCAAGCAAAGACTTATAGAATTACTCAAGAGACTTCAGAATCAGAAAGGAGTATCAGTTGTGAAAATAAGATCAGATAAGGGAACTGAATTCCTCAACAGTGTGATTATTGAATATTGTGAAGAAAATGGAGTTTTACACCAACTTGCTGCTATAGGAACACCTCAATAGAATGGTGTAGCTGAAAGAAGAAACAGAACACTCAAAGAAGCGGGGAGGACAATGATCTGTGAATCAAAACTACCTGAAAGATATTGGGCGAAAGCGATTAACACGACTTGTTATACACGAGCAGAGCTCTCATGAACAAAAGACATGAGAAGACCCTTTATGAAATTTGGAATGGAAGAAAACCAAATTTTCTTACTTTCATGCTTTTGGAAGCAAATGTTTCATACACAACAATGGGAAGGATCAACTTCATGTTTTTCATTTAAAAGGCGATGAAGGAATTTTCTAGGATACTCAAGTGTCGGCCAAAGCTTTTAGAGTACTAAACAAAGGACACTCAAGCATGAAGAATCAATTCACGTGGTGTTTAATGAACCAAACTTCCCTGGTGAAACAAGCGAAGGCAGACGAACCCGGTTTCGAGTCTCATTTACCAGTCTTGCCAGAACCAGTTTTTGTTGACATTGGGAGACTACAAATTTCAGAATGTTCAAATCCAGATCAGTCTCAGTTTCCAACTACTCAACAAACCACACCTGAACCACATGTTCCTGATCCAACTGAAGAAATTCAAGAACCAGTCGAACAAGACATGAACCCTTTGATGCAAGCACCCACGTATCAATGGATGAGAGATCACCCTGAATAACAAGTAATTGGTGACACTCAAACTGGCGTTCGAACAAGACATCAACTAAATTCAATGATTGCATGTTTTCTATCACAATCTGAACCTAAGGAAATAGAATATGCTTTGAAAGATCCAGATTGGATATTAGCTATGCAAGAAGAACTGAATGAGTTTGAAAGAAATCAAGTATGGGAATTGGTAGAAAGACCAGCTCATGTGAATATCATTGGAACCAAATGGGTTTTCAGAAACAAACTTGATGAAGATGGGAATATCATTAGAAACAAAGCTAGACTTGTAGATAAGGGATACTCTCAAGCAGAAGGCATAGACTTTGATGAAACCTACGCACCAGTTGCAAGATTAGAAGAAATCAAACTATTTCTTGCCTTTGCAGCTCATAAGAAATTCAAAGTTTACCAGATGGATGTAAAAAGTGCATTTTTGGAATTCTTGAAGAAGAAGTATATGTTCAACAACCACCTGGATTTGAAATCAAAGATCAAGCTGATAAAGTTTTCAGACTAAGGAAAGCTCTTTATGGACTAAAACAAGCACCTAGAGCTTGGTATGAAACTCTATCTCAGTTTCTAGTAGACAATGGATTCATCAAAGGAACTATAGACAAAACCTTGTTCAGAATGAAAAATGGTGAAAATACTCTACTTGTTCAAATTTATGTTGATGACATCATTTTTGGATCGGAAGATGAACAATTATGTGAGAAATTTGCAAGTTTTATGAAAAGCAAATTCCAAATGAGTATGATGGGAGAATTGAATTAATTCCTTGGATTACAAGTTAAACAATTAGATGATGGAATTTTCATTCACCAAACCAAGTATACCCAAAAAGTTTGGTATGGAAAAATCAACTGGAATTTCTACACCAATGGGGACCAACATTAGATTAGATGAAGATAAAGAAGGCAAAGATGTTGATCAAACACTTTACAGAAGAATGATTGGAAGCTTACTTTATCTTACAGCAAGTAGGCCAGATATATCATTTACTGTTGGTGTATGTGCAAGATTTCAGTCAAAACCAAAAGAAAGTCATCTCACAATTGTGAAAAGAATATTGAAATATCTGAAAGACACAGATGGAGTTGGAATATGATATTCAAAAGAAGGAGAATTCAAGCTAATATCTTATTCAGGACTCAGTTATCTTTGGATGCAAAGTGGGCGAGAAAAAAGACCATCAGGCACATGTCAGTTACTAGGAAATAGACTTGTGTCATGGTTTAACAAAAAGCAAAACTCAATCTCAACCTACAATGAAAGTTTGAATACATAGCAATGGAAGTTGTTGTGCTCAAGTTTTATGGATTAGACAACAATTGAGAGATTATAGGATAGAAGAAGGAATGATTCCCATGTGTGTGATAACACAAGTGCAATTGCAATCACGATAATCGAGTTTACACTCAAGGACAAAGCACATTGATGTGCGTCACCACTTCATAAGAGATCATGCAGAGAAAAAGGATATCACAGTTCTTTATGTACCTCCTGAAGATCAGTTGGCAGATATCTTTACAAAGCCATTGGACAAAGACAGATTTGCCAAACTAAGAACTGAATTAGGGATAATCAAAGTCAATTGAAATCAGTTAAGCCATAAATTCATCAAGGGGATTAATCTTTGTTATGTTGGGTGCGCTCACTTAACAGATTAGTCATTGACATCAACAAATTCAAACTGATAAACTAAAGCGAAAGCGCGACTTTTCACTTTGGCCCGACTAATTTGATGGCGAAAGTTATATATCTACAAAGCGACTTGATCTCGGTTTCTATCCCCAGTCAACTTAAGTCAAAGATTGACAAGATAAAAGCGACAGCGGTTATATCGCATTTAATTACTGCAGTTCTTTTTGTCAGAATATTGTGTGTACACCCCACGACTGTCAGAACAGTGCATACATTGGTTACCCAAACCATCATGGAATTTGAAAAGTTGTACTACTCAACCGCCAATATATCCTACCTATTTATTCAACTCTCGTTCACACTATTTCCAAACAAATTTCAAATTCTTCATCTCTCTCCTAAAAACAGAATCAGACTCTTCAAAATCCTTTCCTTTCAAAAATCAATTTTTGTGTTCACACCCAGATATGGCCACTTCAGACAAATCAAAACAGGAAAGATTGATCACAGAGCTAGATGAATTTTCATTCGACATCTATGAATCAATGTGCAACCATACTCTGTTAGCGAGTTGGATTTGTAATAAAATCCAGAAACAACTAGGTCTAAGGAATCTTCTAGAAGTTAAATTCAACGAACCACGCGATGTGGAAGGAATTCTACAATTTTGGGAGAATATGCGATTGGTACGAAACTCTCTGATCACTACAGTCCATGGAGATCGTATTGCTATCAATGAAAGAGTTATGAATTCATTATTCGGCTTCACGAATTCATCTGTGACATCAATAGATTTGGCTACTCTACCTTTGCAAAAAGAGGATTTTCTGAAGCATCTCACATTCTCTAAGGAACCAGTAAAAATTGATAGTCATGTTGACAAAATCAAGCGAAATTTGCGCACCTCGTGAGATGGCTCGACAAACATGTCATTGGAAAATCCAAAGTCGATACACTATCCGAAGAGAACATTTATCGATGAACATAATTTGGGATGAAATAGAATTCAATTGGGCGAGTTATGTAGTCAATCGGATAAAGCGACATTTAGCCGAATTAGGCGATTGTACAAAGAGCTCAAGTGAAGGTCAGGCAATTGTTGGTAGATTCAGTGAAGAAAACACTCGGTGGAATCGTTCAATTCTATCTGGAAAGACTCAAGGAAGGGAAGCAAGCAAGGCAATTTGAAACTACAAAGGAAATCGCAGCAAAAATAGGAACAACTTCCCAACTTTGAAGCCGGTCGAATCTGTGTCTCATCGGAAAGTGAACATAGAGAATCAAGCGAAAGCGGACTCGGCTACAAGGAAGATCAGTTGTAAGATGTTTATACCCAGCAACCTCAAGTATGACAGCACCAACTGAGGGGGAACATCAACAACAACTGACAACTGAAGATACAAGCAAAAACACTCTTGCTGATAATACTTCTTATTTACAACATCAATCAGTTCAGCAATCCGCCCCATTTTTTGAAGCTGATAAAATTGTCAAACTAATGAAGATGAAGCTTAAACCGAGGGATTCTCATGATGTTAGTTTACAAGCGGAAGAGAAGTTACTCTTGGAGAAATTGGAAATCGGAGATTTATATACTCTATTTCCTATATCAGAGTTTCTTGAAAATTGTTTCAAGAGGTTTACTGAACTAGCTCAAAGGAGAGAATCAGCCACATCATTTGCTCCCAAAGAAAGTTCAAAGAACAAGGATGATGATCAAGATGATCATCTGAGAAAAGAAGGCGATGTGACTACGGTTTGCATTTAGAAATTCAACCTCAACCTCTAACTTCATAAGCGTAAGTCGACAAGGAGAGTTGCCGATTGGAAATCGGACAAGCGATACTCGAAAAGCGGTGATGGAGCGATAATAGACAAGCGATGATCATTGAAGATATCACTCGGCCCAGGATCAACACGAAACAACATATGACCATACGACATCCTAACAAAAGATGAGTTGGCCAAAGTTCATGAAAATTTGAAGATTGTGCTCGATCACAAAGATGCACAAAATGGCCTTCTATCAAATTTTTACGGATATCTCGATTCTGAGCGAGCAGCAGATGTCTCGATTGATGCAAGACTAGAGATGATTCACAAATCGATTCAAGTTACGCTTGAAATCATGTTACTTAAGCGAAACTAGAAGACTCAACCCGCGATAGATCGGAAACTCATACTCAGGCTTATTGGCACATGAATCGGCATATCTACGGATTAGAAACTTAGCTTAAGGAAGTAATCTCTTCTCAGCAACGTATATCAGCCGACCAACAGGCGACCCATACTTTGGTAGATCAGCTATATGATGCCAAAAAGGGGGAAGCTGAAGAAGAAAAGCTGAAGTTACTTAAAGAGATGAAGCGACTTGAAGAAGAATTGCAAAGATACAAATCGGATCCTAAGTTCTTAAGGAAAGAGCTAAGCGGCGAAGCGACTCATTGAAAATCTGATCAACCTAGAGAAAGAGAGCTACTCTTACAAAGGATCTGTGGATGAAGTTTATCAACGATCACAATCTATTAAAGCCAAGTACAAGGACGAGGACATTTGAAGAATCCTTGAACTACTTTTTATCGATGTATTCTCAAAGCGAGAAAATGGCACAATATAAGAAGAATTAGAGGATTGATGACAAGCGAAGATTAAAGACAAGAATTGAACAAATGAAAGCCGATGTAGTAGAATTTGAAAAATACTACTTGAAAGAATCAGACTTACCGAAGCTATTTCTATGGAGAAGATGGAAAGAAGGAAGTCAAGTTGACTACAACAAGACATTTTCAAGGAAGACACCAAGCTAGAAAATGAATATAAATGCATGTATGACAAGGAGAAGCGTTTATTTGATTAAGAAAAAGCTTAGTCTTTAATCGAGTTGTTTGGACTAAATGTAACTATTCGATTTTGCTCATTCTAATAAAATCCAGTTTTCGATTTTACATTGTTTTAATCTTTAAGCTTTTCTTTTAGGGAGAGTTTTGGCATCATCAAAAGGAAATTTTTGGAAATAAAATTTATGTTTTGATAATAATTCATCATAATTATTCAAAGTATTACCTTAACCTCATTGATGAAGTCTTTGAAGCTGTTGTTATAGTGAAAAGCTAAAAGATGTCTAGAACTAAATGTTTAGGTTTTACTAAAGTCGATATTTGTATAGGTTACATCAGGACAAACCTTTGTAATAGTTAGTGCATCAGTAAAACTAAAAACTAGAAGTCATCAAGATAAACAAAGCGACTCATACTACACTATATAAAAGCCAGAAGAAGATAAGTTTCTTTGAGGATCTGAGACTCGAGTTGGCTTATCAGGAAGATTGAAGAAGCGAAGGTTCAAACTCGGTAGATGAAGGGTGAGGGTCACGGACTCGATTATAGAAGATTGAAGAAGCGAGGCTCAAACTCGATTATGAAGACTACGTCGAGGCTATAAAGTTAGACTTGAGGCAAGATTGTGGTGACTGAAGCCGACTTTATAGATCTTGTATAATGACTTAAGAATCATAAGGACAATGAATTCTTAGAAGATAATGAGTCATGGTGTACTCTGATTAAGTCAATTATAATCGGATGAAAAACTAAATCTTGATATTTAAAGAAGAGTAAAATCTCGATTAATGCTCCAAGTCGAGTCAAAAGCGACAAGTGATAATCTCGATATAAAGCGATAAGAAACTCGATTTTATATATCGATCATCAACAAGCGATAAATGCGATCGAGCGTTATAAAGGAAGCAATTTCATTGGATGAAATCTTGACACGCGATGAAACGATCGAAAAATATATCCGTTACAAATGAGCGTTGATACAATTCAATTCAAGCCAAATGAGCGTTGGACCTCACACTATAAATAGAGGACTTTGCACCAAGGATTACAGACGAGAGATTTAACAAAATAATTAACGTGTACATTAGTCATTGAATTGCTATCATCTTTCTTGCTATAACAAGATCATATCAAGAATTTCTTCAAGTGTTCAAGCTACAAAGAATTTATCAAGAATCATACACTTTGAAGAACCACAAACAAGAATCAATTCATTGATTCTCAACCCAACTTTGATTACATATCAAAGGTTTAGACTATAAACAAACCGGGAAGGTTTTGTCGGGAGAGTTATTCTGAGGCGATCAGGCGGTGTGTTTGTGGTATTAGTGGTGAAGAGGCAATTCAACCCTCTAAGGACCAGTGTTCAAGCAATTGAAGAACATAAATTCTACATATTCTACAAGCTTGTTTAGATAGTGAAGCTAGGGATTAGCCAAGGACTATTGTTTAGGACTTTTTGTAATTTCACCTCAAGAAGTTACGGTGGAATTTTCCTCCCACGAGGAAGAGAGGATGTACATGATTACACCACACGGAACCTCTATAATATTAGCCTTATTTACTTTACGCATTTATTTATTTACTCGGCATTTACTTACAACATTTTGATAATTGATTGTTATACACTTCACGATTCATAAAGCGACATTCATGAAATTGATTTACCACACTCAGTTTTCATAAAAGAATAACAAGATCAAGAAAATTGCTAGAATCATATCCGCCGCCGGTTGACTCAGCTTTGATTAAATCAGTTTGACTTAAACTCAGCTCAGTCAGCTTAACTCCACACAAGTTTTATCTGAACCATAATTTGCTTAAAATCCAGCTTAGGGAAAGTTTTTGGTGACAAGTTTATTCACCCCACCTAAACTTGTGTTAGCCTTTCCAAAGGACCAACACTGACTGTGTCTGTGATCGGCAAAGTTATCCACCTTTCCCGGCCACACCACACATCGTGACTTGTGCCTTACCAAAGATAGTATTGACGTTTAAACTTTTATCAAGGCACATATGTAAATTATTAACCATTAACTAGTCGCCTAATTTGTTTCAAAGAAAGGATCACTTACAACTCTACTCCTGCGTCTTGAACAACTAGACTCAACCAAGCCTAGCATATACACAATCATTGAGAATACAAATTCATCAAAGCACAAGGCTATTTGTACTCTTCCGATGGTCCCGAACTTCAACTCTTCAAAAATTCCATTCGGTGCCGGAACTAAATGCATCAGAAGCTTATTCATGGCCTTTTCATGTTACTTTGAGGTTATTATATCACACAGAAATTAACCCAACTCAAAACTAGGTCTTAAAACCCAAAGCTGCCCAACCGGGTCTTTATCCAGTGCCAAAGGCCTTTGGCGCGCGCTAAAGCACAACAGGAACTCTGGAAATCATTATGTTCAGTCTTGGTGCGCGCTGAAACATCCTATCGGGCACTAAAACTTACAGCCTGGACACTGATCAACTTTGGCAAGCGCTAAAACCTATTGGTGTGCGCCAAAACTATAGCACTATTTTGTTTAGTCTATGTTCATCACAGGCGTGCGCTAAAGCCTTTCGGCAGTCGCTAAAACTCTCTGAAGCCTTCTGTTTGCTCACTGTTCACCTTTGGTGCACGCCAAACCTATTTTGGTAGCATTAAAGGGTCGAACAACCACTAAAACTCTGATTTTTCTACGGCCAGATCCATGCCAAAACTAAGTCATATGTAGCAGATTCAACATAAAAAAGCACCAAAACACAACCAAACATCTCACCAAACATTATAAAACAATTGAAGATCAACAGGAAGACAGTATTACTTGAATTTCCAAGCAAAAAACACTTCAAAACTTCAAAATCAAAACACCAAACTCTTGATTCTTCAAGCAAAACCTATATGATCACAATTTGAACTTAAATTAACTATGATCACATGTTTCTAAAGGTTCTATACTATGAATTGGTCAACCTTAAACATCAGAACTTGATCAAAACTAGAAGATTCAAAAACTAGGGCATATTGATACCATTTGAGAACTTCAAAAAGTTGATACCAAAACGAAGCTCTCTTCACAAGGATTCAGGTGCTCTACTTGAATCTGAAATCCATTGAACAACTAGTGAGATAGGGTGAAGATTCTATTTGTCTCCTTTTTATTTTTCTTTGAAGCCAAAAGTTTGAACTTTTATGATTCTGAACTTTTCTGACAACTTCCATATTAGTGGGAAGTTTGATTTCCCATTAATAGCTTCTCTCTTTTCTTTTATTTTTTTAACTTTTCCTTAAAATTAAATATAATATTCCGATTTTCTTGAAAAAACAATTTTGCCTTTTGAATATTAAGTAATATTACACAAAAGCTAGTGTAGTGAAAAAGTGTTTTCTTGTAGTACTTGAAATCCTCTATCCCAAAATTCTTAAGAACTTCCTTGGCATATCCTTTTGAGAAATAAAAATAGCATCATCTCGTTGTTTCAATATAATGATATGATTGCAGGACCTCAATCCAGTGATCGTTTTCTAAATAGTGAGACAAGTGAATATAGTCCCTACATGTGCGATTGTATGTATTTCTATGTATGGTGAGATGAGAAAAGAGTATTTTCTTGTAGTACTTGCAATCCTCTATCCCACTTTCTTTGGCATATCCTTTTTGAGAAATAAAAATAACATCATCTCGTTGTTTCACTTTAATGCTATGATAGCAGGACCTAAATCCAGTGATTGTTGTCTGAATAGTGAGACAAGTGAATATTGTCCCTACATGTGCGATTGTAAGTCTTTTTATGTATTGTGAGATGAGTGTACATGTGGCATTGTTGTTAAAGAAGTGCATTAGTTTGTTATGCCACCTAGGATAGTATATGTCTTTAGATTCTCTATTAGATTGTGCGGTACTCATTATAAGCTAGGTAGCTTTAATGTAATCGATGAATTCAACCAATAAGAATATGATCCATCCTATTTTACTGATGAAAGCAACTTGATATCAAAGCTACGAAAGCTGAGCTCCATGGCGACGACACCACCACGAAATCCACTATTGGTGGTAGTCAATGAAGCTAAGTAGGAAATGCAACTCTTGTGACTAACATTGGTGCTTCTTTGAATCAAGGAGTTGAGGTTGTTACTGAGATTCCTTTGAACTCAATTTCGAGCTCCATTCTTCCTCATTTGCCACTCAGTTCTATGTTCAATGCCTCAAAACATCAGTCTCTTGGCCTTCAATTTCCATCGAACACTATCTCCCTGGTAGGAAGATCCAATCATTTCCCCTCTTTGTTAAGACTAGGTTGATCTACTTCTTTATTGAATCTTTTGGGATCATCTCATTTCCATGGCCACCTGAATCAAACAAACACGGTTGAGCTCACTATGGACAACTTTGCCATCTGATTATCCTTGTGGTTAAAGACAACAAACTGGTTGGTTACCTTCTTGGGATTAAACCTAATCCACCAGAGATTTCAAGACGCCTGTTCAATCCTGCTCTCGGAGAATGTGAGTCCATATATCAATTCTTGATGGGCTGTTTTGCTCCATGGTGAGCAACCCTAGTTGAGGTCATTGGTTGACCTACTTACATTGAGATTTGGTCTACTTTTGAAGTTCTTTTAATAGTCAATCCGATGGGACTAAACCTAATCCACTAGAGATTCGGGGCCAATTGCTCAATGGTGAGCAACCCCTAGTTGAGGTCATTGATTAAACTACTTCTGTGAGATTTGTTCTACTTTTGAAGTTCTTTTAATAGTCAACCCGAATCTAGAATACTCGAATCATTACAAAGTCTTTGATCAACCCTTGTTGAGGTCATTGGTTGACCTACTTACATTGAGAAGGATCTACTTTTGAAGTTCAATCTATGGTTGATTATCTTGCCTATAACAATCACTATGTTCTTATCATATCAATAGACCATAGATAACTTAACATTAGATCTCTAATGCCCCAGGACCCAATTGAATCATGAATGATCCGATCAATTCTAGCTTGAAGCGTATTGGTCTAAAAAAATTTATAGAGTTCTGAAGATATTTATATACCATCTTATAAGGTGGTAATGTGCTTCCTCCACAACCAACGTGGAATATCACATGATCATACCTACTATTACAAATCAGATTCTAAAAGCACCTGCTGATAGCCGAGCGTCATAACCTCTTTTATTATACACATTCATATTATATTGAAAATAAGATAAAATAAATGATATTACGTATGCGACTTGATACAAAATTCTTTCTAATAGTAAGTGGTATATATGCACTTTCAAGAAAACGAAGCATGTCGTGTTAATGTGAAACCATGCATGTGCTGATTAGTTATAACAAAAATGACTAAGAAATCAAAAACATTATCATATGTATATATCACAATATTAATCATCTCCACCACTCATAATGTCGTGGATAAATTGCATGTCAAGCGTCACCATATATGGATGCCTTTTTATCCTAAAACTCCAGCCCCAATAGCATTTCAACAGCTAATTATGTGTGCAACTGCTATCTTTTCGACTGATATTTCTTGTTGTTGTCCTAAAGAGTTTTTTGCTTTTTTCTTTGTTTTTTTGGCTGTCTGGAAGCTCCGAAGTCCCAGGCACATAATCAAGAAACTCAAACAACCGACAGGGTTCTCTTTTTTCCAGCAAATTGTTTATTTCTGATGTCACTTGCACTTTATGTATAAAACACTTTATAAAATGAATGTATCAATTATTACCTTTTTTTTTTCTCTCTAAAATGCACTCATTATTTCTTCATTAATTATGGATAATATTTTCTTCTACCTTCCAAAAATAAAAATGTTCTCCCTCCGTTCCAAAAATACTCTCGTTTCAATTTATTTGATGTAGTTATCAAATAACAGCATATTAAATATGTGAGTTAATACGTTAAGCTTATCTGATGAAATAACTAGAAGTTCATTAGATATAAGGAGGAATGAGAGAAGAATGAAATATTTAAATCAATTGAGTAGAAGGGCGAGTTTTTGAAACTTTTGCATAAAGAATAATATTTATTATTTTATCAAAAATTCACTTGTGTTAAAATTATTTGTTTAAATTCATTGACAAAATTCACTCTCGAAATTCACTAATTTTCAAAATTCATAAATCGAAATTCACTAATTTTAAGGATTATTTATCGAAATTCATTTTATCAAAATTCAACGATTTGAGGATTCATGGGGAGATTCACGATTTTAAGATTATTTGTTTGTCATTACCATTATAAAAATTATGCGATTGTCATTATCATATAAAAAAATATGTAATTTGTCATATTCTTAAAAATATTTGATTATTGTCGCTTATCACTAATTTTCCATAGATATAAATCATGTAACATTCTTTTTATTATCTCTTATTGTAATAAATAAGGATAAAACAATTAAAAATACAATAAATATTCAATGAAAATGATACTGCAACACATAAAAATGTAACAAAATATTTTAGTAATTGCATTATATATTTTGGAATGGAGAATGTCGGTTGAGTTGACAAAACCGCACTTTTTTGGAAATGAGTTAATGCTTAAATTTTAGCACCAAAATGACTAACAACAACCTTACTATAATTAAAAAAAATTGATTAAGGCACATAAAAACTCCACAACTCATCCACACAAAAGTGAATTGCGTGGTGTATTTGACTTTTTTTTTTCTAATTTTCTTTTAAAGTTTTGTTCGGTTAAAAAGTGTTTTATGTCATCACTCTTGATAATTAATGCAGTGTTTTAGTTGTTTATTCTCTCATTAGCTAATAAATAAGAGTATATAGATGTCAAAAAACATGATAAATGTTGTTTTGAAAATAAATCGGAGGGAGTATTAAATAAAGGATATGTATGTCGATGTAAAACCAAAACAAAATACGTTTAATGGTTTTCTTAGTAAGTGTGAAAGTAAAATAGTGACACTTTAAAAACATGGGCGGTTGCGAGATTTTTGACGTGAAAGTCGAAATTTGTCGATTTATTTTAAGTATCATACATATATTTCGATATTGATTACTGCGTATAATTATTAGACAATAGATGAAAACATAGAATTCGATATATAAAAATAAAGATGTCGATTTCTCTCTCTTGCACACACGGAGTTGTCAACAATATTTTTTTTATACATCTAAAACATTACATATTCTAAAGTTGTGTTATTTGTAAATTTTCCTCAAATACCTTTATTTATTGCTATATGAGAGTTCAAGAAGGTAGGAGTGATACATGCACAATTAAATTACACAACAATTTGACACAATATTGATCTTAACCATTGATTACTATGGATTTAGATCAATCAATATAGATCTCACAATAATCAATGGTTTAGATTAATGTTGTGTCAAATTGTTATGTAATTTGATTGTGATTGTATCATTTCTCTCAAGAATAAGACTAGAAGAATTGTATAAATCTAAAGATTTTTTAGTCTGTCTTATTTTTAAAGTCAAAGTATCAAACTAATGATTTTGATAATTGCCTCACTTTTCCTCCCAAAAAAAAGAAGAAGAAGATAATTGCCTCACTTTAATACGTACGGTGAGATTCTTATTTTTTATGTCAAATTATCCACACAAAAAAACGAACAAAACAGAAATTTACTACAATTTAATTATAAAAATTTAAGGATAGAATAATATTTTTTTTTTGAGACAAATAATATTTTCTTTTAAATGAATGTTATTATTATATTCTTAAATAACATCTTATATCTTTTTGGAATAACTTTGGACATAACATACTATTATTCAAGTACATTTTTATTTTATTTTTATGAATCAATTCGAGTCCGATTTTAAGTATTTTTTCAGAAGTTTCAACATCGTATATTGATGATCGATGTGTTGAAAGCGATAGATTCATATTACCTCAATATGCGGAAGCGGAAGAAATCATCGGGATCGTTCATATATCCATTGTTATTCGATTTCTTCTCCGTTTTGCCTCAACGATCTAAACCACGAAATAGAACAAAGAAAACTCCATATGCACATTTGGAGGCGGCATGCGGCGACACGTTTGGAGAGCGGCATACGGTACTTTTAGGTCTTACGGTTTATGCATATTTTACGAATGATCACTCTGGAGATGGTACACATCACGGTCAATATATAAACAAGACTAGGGACCAAAGCATTATGAAATATTCTGAATGAAAACCCTAACCATCATAGGATTTCCCATAATACCCTTAGTAAATAATAAACCAATAATATATTTACCAACATAATATTTAAATAACTTAAGGGCCACATATAATTATCTTTTAACTAAATGATAATTTTACATTCTCCCACTTGGCCCGAAAATTATGTCGTGAGAACATTAATGGCGACATTAAAATTTGCATGCACAAAATGTCACTCTACGGTTTATTAACACAACTTCAAGTGATCAATACTAACACAAGAACTATGGCGGTTATGCTCGATAAAAACAAACATTCCCTTCCAAAATTACAATGTGCAATATCAACCGACCATGTAAACATTTTATAAATGAACTAATCAAAATTTCATTGAGGTCCCGAATCAAATGGATTCACTCTTACATGAACACAGAGCACTTTCATATAATAGCTACATCCATATGATGTCTATTTTGACAATTTTAGAGAATTCAGACGAAACGTCTTTATGTGTCAATAAGTCAAATATGAGTACAATATAACTGTGAGATAACATAAGCCGGCAAAATACACAATCTATAATCTCATATTATTCTACTTACTAGGCACTCGTCTTATAACTAGCTTACCTCTGACAAAATGTCTCATAAATGTCGATTTGCTAATTCAACACACAAAAGTCATTCCTCATACGAAGGACAATGCAGTCTATCTGCAATTTGGCCAAAAGCAACATCAACTAACAACCATAGGCCAAAACTCATAAAGCCCGTGACTTAACTACACAAAATTTTGGCCATTCCATAATGTGCCACTCGAATCAATACACTGAAGTTCACCATTAAAAGCGGTTGTTGCCTGCATGCGAGATCCTTACATAGATGATCTCATTGAACCTCTTTTATCGTTATGAGATTCACAAATATCATACAACATAGCCTTTACGAAACTCATTTTTCATAAGTATAGCTCAGGAAAATGCAAGTATATCATTATGAACTATAGTCAATACTCATTTGGCGGAAACATCATTACAATGTAAACCGGTATAAAAAAATAAAAAGCTTACAAAATCCATATAAATACTTGCAAACCGATAACAAATGTTTAGCACTTTTATTCTTCAGCACATGTTATGTACATTTCCATGGCTCATCTCACAAGCGACAACCATTATAATGGTCAAATAAACCATAATTCTAGCATGAGTTACAATCAACAAAATGGGCACAAAACTCTTGACAACTATGAAGAAGAATTAATTATCTTAAGTGCCTCTAGAAAAATTCTCAACAACAAAGCTAGCCTTATTTTGCTCATCATAACAAGAATAAGTTCCCAAGTGATTTGGTAGATCATCAATATGGGACTTTATAATGGACAACAAAGGACTAAAATGCGAACATGAATTTTCTCGAGAATGTAACAATGCAACTCATGCTCTAACGTTCAAAAGAACTAATTCATCCAACCAATTGTCGACTATATTAATGCACACGACTCAAAATAGAACCAGGAGAAGCACTCCATTGTTTTCATATTAGTGGTTTAGACATGCGTAAATACCATATGTGATTGTTTCAACATCGATCAACCTATAATTGACTCTCTTAATATTAAATACAACATATTCCATTTAGAATCAACTAAGTTTTTCAATGAAATGCGAGCGATGCAATTCACCTTATGATTAATCACATAGAACAATCACTTTACTCAATTAGCATTTACTTAAAATGCTTATGGTTTCTAGCTTCACATTATGTTAGAACAAGTGATCATCCTCTTGGGATTCAATAAATAAATAAAAATATCCACTTACACATGAACATTTCAATTGACCAAAATTGTACATCAAGAGTCATAAGCTCTAGGCAAACTAAGGTCAAACCGGAGGTATAATATTTCAACATGATACTTTTCTCAACACAATGTTGTCAAAATGACAACCTTGAAGAGACTTAAAATATTAAACAATGTTCAAATAGATTCTAACTCCTTAGGATACTAATTGTTGTCAAAATGACAACCTAGAAGAAATCTTACAATATTACACAATGTTCAAACTAATTCTAAATTTATAGGATACCAACAAGTGTCATTTTTCACGGAATTCTCCCACTCAATCACACAATAGAACATACATGTGTGATTGCAATATTTAAGGAGAAAATGACATACTTTCCCACCATAAATGTCTTTCATTCTGCATTATCATAAATAGCATACTTTATCCTCAAGTATAAAGGCTTTGTGAACAATATAAGCTTTTATAAGGATAAGCGAGGGACCAATGTAGAAAGGGGGGTGCATGGCCCCCACTCAACTTTCGTGCGAAGTTACTAAAATATCCCTCTAATAATATTAAAGATCGTGCATGTATATTATTTCAGACAAACTCTAGTGTAATTGCTTACTTAGTTCAATTGGTTAAAAGTATTACTGTTATACTTGTGTTCATTGGTTCAAAACCCGGCTGTTACATTTTTTTAACATTTTTTTGAATTTGGCCTCTCTTTGGAAAAAAATTCTCGGGTCCGTCACCGATATGAAGCCACAATAATGAATGATATCAAAATATGAGATAAATTCTCAAACCATTCAAAATATTGAGCAGAAGACACAATCAATATCATGATCTCAGCGAAAATTCGACATGATGATTAAACTTAATGGTCTATCATGAACATTATACATACCCACACAAACTCAAGTGATGGAAAACATTCTTTGGGTCCGTCATTGATAAGAACCCACAATAATGAATGATATCAAAATATGAGATAAATTCTCAAACCATCCACAATATTGAACAGAAGACACAATCAATATCATGATCTCAACAAAAATTCGACATGATAATTAAACTTAATGATGCATCATGAACATTATACATACCCCACAAACTCAAGTCATGGTGATAAATAAAGCTATTAAGCCTTACAACCTACCATAATTTTAGTTTATGTTAAAGAAGTATATCGTAACTTCATATGTCGAAATAATGATATATTCATTGATGTCAACTGAATGTAGGTTAGATATAACTTAACAGGCTATCGTGCTCTACAGAATAAAGATTTGAAATCTTAAGTTGAGCACAAGAGTTTCACTATCCAAAAGATGATAGCCTCAAATTTTCATCTAAGGATGAAAATTTTACCTACATCTGAATTGACAATGTGAAGTAAATATCTAAAACACTTCACCTTATATCACAACTAAATATGAGATCTAACACATAGAAATTTCCGTACCAATGAGGTAACATACTTTAATGTCCCTAACCAAATTAAGATGACATTTAACTAATAGGAACAATATTACCTCCAAGTGTAATTTCTTAAAATGAGACAATACGATAATCTTTATATGTCTCACAAAATTCACTTATCATGCTAGAATACAAATGATCAAATACTATATAGACCGCGTGTTTCTCTATGTTCATAAAATTATGAACACTTTGAACATGAAAAGTGTATTTAATTACACTATCACAAATAGAAATCACCCAAGACCATAGGAAATTCATAATATTAGTAATCAAAAATGATCTACAAACCAACACTAATAACCCAATTTCTATTATGAGAAGTACATACTGAACAATTTTATTATATGTCAATGAGGACAACTGTAACATTAGGGTGGTCAAAATAAACTTTATCCTTAATGGAAATGCATATCTAAAATGGTTTAATTTTATTTTAAGAGCACCAACATAAGCGATTGATTCGCTAAAATGCTCATAAATCAACCCATCTGCTGATAAATGTGTTTCCGTAGTGAGTGGTGGAGCACCCATATGAATTACAAGATCCTAACCATTGCATTCCAAAATTAATCATATGAGTTGCCTTGGATAGAATCAACCAATGTTAATTCTTTTAAAAATAAATTCACGACCCTTCATGTGGGTAGAGGCTATAAAAAAATACATAAATTTACTATCATAAATAATAAAGCGGAGAATTAAGCGTATAGAGTGAGACCATGCATACTGTGGGCATAAGATAAATCTCCTCATCTTTATGCTAATTTACATCTTATTTCAATTAGTCTCATAAAGATATTGCCTCCACTGTGGGGCGGGAATTATCTAAATGAACTAATTGGTCAAAAATGTATATGTCACTCATGTTATCACTAAACATTCGTGATTAATAGTTGTGTTACTTGTCATGCATAGAGCTGTAAATGAGCGTCGATGTATTCGATTCGATTATTGTATTAGGCTCGAAAAAAAGCTCGGTTCGAGTTCGATTCGAACAACTGAGCGTCGAGGCGAGCAGTGAGTATTTGATATTCGTCTTTAGAGCCGAACCGTATCGAACACGTTAGAAACAGAACTATTTTATATTTAAAAAAACTATATATATAATATATATATATATATATATATATATATATATATATATATATATATATATATATATATATATATATATATATATATATATATATTCTATTCTATTACAAATGGTTCGTTCGAGCGAACATGTTCGAACCGTTCGAACATGTTCGAGCCATATATATATATTATTCTCTATTCTATTACAAATGGTTCGTTAAAGTGAACATGTTCGAGCGGTTCGAGCATGTTCGAACATGTTGAGCAGTTCGAACATGTTGAGCGGTTGAACATGTTGAACATGTTGAGCGAACGGACGAACATGTTTCCTAATATTCGATTCGAACCAGGCGAACCTTGCTAAATTAAGGTTCGATCGATTCGAGCGAGCGAACCTTAGGTTCGAAAAATTGAGCGAGCTCGAACCTACCAGGAGTTGGTAGGGTTCGGCTGCGTTCTGACTCCCTACTCATGCATTCCGGATCTTTGTGGCTACTCAAGTGATGCAAGATGAGCAATATCTTAATGTGACACATAATGTTAGATTATATAGTCTCTCCATTTAATACAAACAATCTAATTATGTATATCAATAACGATATGGAAATACTACAACATTAATTAATCAAACTAGTTAATTATTAGATTCCTCCAAATGCACAAACAAGATATGTTTCACTCATATATGTCAATCGACCCTTTAATTGCAGCTAAAATATACATTAAATTGATCCACAAACATGATGCAATCAATTACATCATCTTAATCCCCAACAATATGTGATTAAGTCTTTTGTCAATCATTAATTTACTTTGTGGCTACACTCAAAATCAACCGTATCACATGGCATATTGTAAAGTTACTAAATAAGGGTAAATACAAATGTATTTTTATGTTGACACACCATTTAATTGAACCTTTTGTCAATGCAATTGAATATCGATGAATTTTCAATCACTCCACATAATGTGATCAAAACTTTCATGCATCATCATGTCAAATTCTTTGTCATTTACATGACATTTGACACCATTGACATTCAAAATATTGTGATAATATAAAGGCCAACTAAATTTTATGTTGACATAAACATGTAAAATTTAATACTTAATTGTGGTTCAAATATGCATGCATATTGCCTTCACTTTAATAACAACATAAGTATGTCAATCTAATCACCAAGCATAATCGACTAGTCTAAATATGTCAAGAAGTTGAGCTATTGAGTCACAAATTTAAACTTGACACAACTAAGACACATTCCTTAATGTTGTAAATGATCAACGATCTAATACAAATCTTGAATGACATGTTAATCTTTATGTGAACCAATAAATATCACTTGATGATATTTTATGACAATGTCTGTATGTGATTAAATTATTTTTAATATGTCCTTTGCACAATCACTAACAAAATGTGATTAATCCCATCATATGACACATAAGTCTCTCCAATAAATATATGTACAAACACAAGTTTCTTGAATAAGCGGAGCGGAAAGAGATCACAAGATCAACATGATCGTTTCCCTATATCCATTGTTATTCGATTTACTGCTCTGTTTTGCCTCAACAATCTAAACCACGAAATAGAACAAAGAAAACTTCATATGCACATTTGGAGACAACATGCGGTAGCTTTGTTTTGAGGCGGCATCTTGTACTTTTAGAACTTACGGTGAAATACATGCCTATTTTTACGAAATGATGATAGACCAATGGTACCTGAGACGAGTCAATATATAGGAAAGACTAAGGACTAAAGAATTATGGAATATTCGGAATGAAAACCCTAACCATCAAAGTTTTCCCATAATACCCTTAGTTAAATAATAAACCAATAATATATTTACCAACATAATATTTAAATAACTTAAGGTCATATATAATAACTATATGATAATTCTTACCACGATGATCGTATTTGTTTTGAGGAAAATAACATCGTATGTTGGAAACCTAAAAATCGATGTTGGACACAATACATGTGATCTTGACATGTGATCTTCTTCGATTTCCACAATGTTCCGTCTATGGACTTCCATATCGAGAAATGGAAAATCAGTCGTATCGGGCCCGTGACTTGCAAATCGAGTCATGCCTTTTACGACATGGAAATAAGGTAAGCGTAAGGATCATTACATTTAAATGAAGGAACCTTCGTTTAAGCGTATGGAACCTACGTCCAAGCGTGGGGAAATTCAAGCGTAGTAGTTAAATTAGGAAGTTAGTAGATTCAATTAAAGTGCATTCTTTACGTTTAAGCGTAGATTCAAGCGTAGTGTATCTACGTTTAAAATGCATTTATGCGTTTGGAAGTGGTAGATGGCAATTAAGGTTGTTGTGCAGTACTTGTTCAATATACACCACATGAATGAGCTATTTCTCTCATTCCTTCAAAGTCTTTCAAGTTAATCTCAATTTTCTAATCACTTCTTTCATCTTTCAAGTCCATTTCTTCATCATTCAAGTGCTCAAATGGGTAAGCTATTGCTATGTAATTTGTCTTAATTCAAGTGCTCAATGTGATTATGTTATTTATATTGTAGTAATGATATGTATTTAACTTGAAATGTGTGTTTTAAGTAGGTTTCTTATGAATGTTTATACATATAAGTAGTGTGTTTAAGTGTTTTCTTAGTGTTATTCTTTAGGGTTTAGTAGGGCTTAGTGTAAGTATGTTTTGTTTCTATTTGTGATAAATTTGTTTATGTAGGGTTTTGAATTACTATATTGAATGTCTATAATGCATTTTAAGTTGTTATCTAAGTTGATATTGAATGAGTTAATAAGGACTTGAATTTGATATGTTTTTAAAGCGGATAATCGCAACACTATGATTATTGTCTCGTTCAACGAGAAAATTTAAATGCGATCCTATCTATAACGGTGGAATCATGTAAATGGATCGATGTTCTCATTATTTGTCCCAAAGAACATAAGATTGAATGCATTATTGGATAAATGCATGTTAGGCTTGGTATTGATCGGTCTAATTCAAAGCTCGGCATAAAAACTTTGTTTTTCTTATGGTAGTGTGGGGAATATACCACCTGATGATATCTTAGACGACGAGACACTAAATGGTTACATTGAAGCGGACTCCGACGGTAAAAATGTAACTTTTTGCATGAATGCCACACCAGTAAATGCAAACAATGAACCGATATGAGCGTTTGAAAGGGATAGAAGAGAGATAGTGTTATTCATGACTTTATTGATTCGCACATCTAAGCGTAGCATCCGTGCGTTTAGGCGTAAGGTCCTACGTTTAGTGCGTTTTCATATCCGATGGCTTGTTGAATTTCATACGTTTAAGCGTAAGGATCGCTACGTTTGGGCGTAAGGATCGCTACGTTTACCTTATTTTCCATGTCGGAAAAGGGATGACTGATTTGCAAGTCAAAGTCGACCGCGACTGATTTTCCAATTTCTACTTCCATCTACAAAGGGTTGTCATTATTTTCTTTTATTTCATTCATTATTTTCATCTTGTTTTAGGTGATTTAATTGACGATTAATAATAAAAATGACTTTTGATGAATTTTCTAATCATTCTGTTTTTTTTTTTGTTGATAAAAGATCACTTTATTAGCAAGCCTTCCAAAGGCAAAAACCAAGTTTACAATCATTTTGGAACAAAATAAAGTTTAATCTATGCTCCAAGCGAGCCTTATGTTTCTTGCTCTTTCAACTATGCTAGCAATGAAAATGTCGCCGGGGGCCTATTGCCCTCATGTCCGTGGTATAGTCTATTTATACATCCAAATCCCATATAATGCCTCTCCCGCGTATAGTTCCATTTCGTTGTCCCGAGAGTGCTCCCTCTACCGGCGGTCATGTTTAGTCGCACCAAAGAAATCTCCTTCGCCAAGTTGCAATCACGAAGTGCATGAAGTATGGACTCATCTGTCTCCTCACAAATATTACAAAATGGGTCATCAGAATGTGCTAGAGTATAGCATGAGATTAACCGGAGAGCTCCATGCATTATACTCCACACAATATAACTTCCTCTTGTTGGACCTTTTAGAACCCAAATCTTCCTCTAAAAGTTCACCCAAGTTAGCGAGAATCGGCCTTTGAGTCGCAACAAGGAATAACCAGCCTTGCTTTGTATACTTGCCCTTTGGGTCCCTTTTCCATTTAAAAACACTCTGCTTTGTTGTCAAGGCCTTCACAAAGATGGGAATCGCCTTCTGATTCCTCTCCATGTCGAAGAGCTTCCAACCTTGGTGTAGTCGTTAACTCCTTATACTTGTGAGATAAAGCCTTAACCCATGGCGTATCTTTTTGTATGACAAGATCCCACTGACTTCCCTAAAAATGCTATATTCATCTCGTATAATTGCTTAAAACCCAATCCTCCAATTTGTTTTGGCTATAGTGTGCATTTCGACCACTTGTCATCATCTCCCCAAAGAATTATCGCAAATTCATTCTAATCTTTCGAGTGTGGTACTAGGCATCATAGTAGTTTTCTATGGTAAAAGCGATTGCGTTGCAAGTGAGCTTTGTATGAGTACTCGTTTCCATGCTTTTGAGAGGCATTTACTTCAACTTTGCAATTTACTTCTCATCTTATCTTCCACATATGAAAAGTGAGCAACCTTTTTTAGCCGTGGAGTATCGGCACTTATTTGCCTAAATCCCTGTATGAGTCATCACAAACAACAAGATAATGCCATAATCTTTTGATATCCCACATTGCTTGAAGTATAAAACATGGATTTGAGTCTTGATTTTGTCCCGAACAACGTGACGAAGTCTAAGAGCACTTCTTGTATGACTTTGGCTTGGGCTTTAGATGCTTCTCCAAATAACAACAAATCGATCCATAAAAACATATGAGAGATAGGTGGGCTTTGTCGCGAGAGCTTCAGGGTTTCCATCTTTCTTTGATTAAGCGCCTCATAAATTTTAGTACTAAAGTACACCATACATAGCACAGAAGGTATGATGCAATGGGATCTCATGCGAGGCCTCTGCTTGGGGTAAAAGCTTCAAGTTTTCTCCATTCCACAAAATGCAAAGCTTTTCCGTCGTTATGCATTCCATTAAAAGCTTTGCGGGTGATCCGAGAAGCCACTTTACGAATGATGTTTTTAAAATTGCCATCTAACTTTCGGTCATAAGCCTTTTCTAAGTCCACCTTGATCACCATTTCTTGCCATGTTTCTTTGTGTGAAGAGTATGCATCACTTCACGAGCTAAAATAATATTGCCTAGCTCCTGCGCCGGTATAAGCACTTTGCTGCGTAGTGTCCACTAGTTGTCCAATAACACCTTGCAAGCGATTGGCCATGATCTCGGTTATAAGTTTAGTTATCACGTTTGCCAAGGCTATTGGCGAAAATTTCGATGGGGATTACGGATGGTCCACTTTAGGAATCAAAGTAATTAACGACTCATTCAAATCTGGCGGGACTATAGCTATTTCAAAAGCATTTTTAATGAATCGAACAGCAGTCACATATAATACCCCAGCGGTTCTTGAAGAAGATTGGGGCGATCCATCGGGCACGCCACTTATATGTGCCCATGTTGAAAACATCATCTTCAATTTCTTTTTCACAAACTTGTCTACAAGATGGTTTTATCGGCTTCATTAAGAAGCGAGTAAATGCGATGTGCATCCACGATTATCTTGATCATCCTCGTGTGCATACTGAGAGACAAAATAATTCACGTATCATTGGTTGGATTTCCACTTTCATCTACACTCCAATTCCCATCCGGCCTTTTAAGTGATGTGATTCTCGTTCTTTGTTTCCGTTTGTGGCGATCATGTGATAATAGTGCGTATTTCTTTCTCCCTCGATTAGCGATGTAAGTGTGACCCGGCGGTGCCAAAACTTCTCTTATTGATCTAAAATAATGTTATATTCTCCCATGAGCTGTTTTCCAAGCCCAGGCCAAATGCAGCGGATATTTAGATAAGGATTCTTGTGTACCCTTGACCTTCTTAAACATTTTCTTTACGGAAAAGATATTCCCAAGCGAGTTTTATTCGATGGAAGCTTGTGCCATAAATTTTTGTCACCATCCCGAAATCCGGATTAGAGTATCCCAATTGTTTACGACAAAATCATTGAAGTCGGGTGATCAAACTAAACATTCAAAAAATAGACCGGAGGGGGCCCTTCTTTTAGTTCTATTATGCTCCAAGCGAAGAAGAAGAGGACTATGATCGGAGTGCGTTTTAGGCAAATGAGTGAGGAAGCTTAGGAAATAATGTTAACCAAGAGGGCATGCACCAAGTTTGGTCCAACCTTTCCAAGATAGGCGTACCTTTATCGATGGTCGATCCAGGTGTATCTCGGTCCGTTAAATTGAAGTCCCACCATATCGCGGTTTGAAGCATATGCCTCATGGTATTGGAATTTGCTTGGCGCAAAGGCTGGCCCCCTCTTTTATCATCTTGATCATCAACTTTGATTAAAATCCCAATAAGCACCAAGGATATTTCAAGATAGCGGACAGCCGTTCAAGGTAAGTCCAACATTCACTGCGAATAACCGGTCGGAGAAGCTTAGACAGCGGATAAAATCCACATGATCTCATTATTTTGCATAATTTCCACATTAAGGCATTGATTCATCTTGGGTAAAAGTTTCAATTTGACCGAAGTGTCCTCTCCAAAATCACCAAATACCCTGTGTGTAACCCCAAGCTTCAACACAAATTACAGAGTGAAGGTTGTGATTGCAAAATTCTCCATGCTTTATGGATTACGGCTCTAGTTTCAAGTAAACACAAGATGTCGGTTGTTGGCACGAAAGGAGGTCTTTGGTTTGTCGGAACACAACTAATCCCACCCCTCTCTGAGTTCCGTACAAGACCTTCATAAAAACCAAATAGATTTAGGATTGGATAGTAGAGTCCATGATAATTGCATCATCTGAGGCTCATCTCTCTCAACCTCAACATCAGCGTCATTTCTCTCAAAATATTTTTCTTGTTGTATACCCACATTTGGGACATTAGGTTTATCTGGTGGCTTGGATTTTAGGTTATGCATATGAGCGGCTCCTGAGCCATTTACTTGTGCATTTGTTTCACGAGATGGATCAACAGTTACTTGTCCCTCCCTTGGATCCTAGTGTTGCTCCCGGACATTAGAAATGTCGTAAAGTGGTGTTATACGTCTGAAATGCGTCCGGATGCCGTGGCTGGTCGTTTGGGTGACGTTGGTTGGGGCTTCTCGTTTGCAACATGTCCCTTTCGTTTCCAGGTCTCTTGGGTAGATGGTCGGGGAGGGTGAGAATCCCTGGCTGATGAAGTGCTCTGTCTTTTATCCTTTTGTGCATTAAGCTGGTCTTTCGATAACATAGAAATGGTTGGCGCGTTAAGACTCTGTGCTGCTGCTTCCATTTGGACTTACAAATCACTAAGTGGTGCATTTCCATTTTCTTGCTCTGATGAACTTCCATGGGTTCATCTTCAAAAAGGACACTATATCTTGATCTGTACACCTATTTCCTATTCATTCTCATAAGAAGGTGCCCACGATTTACGTAACAAATCATGTTGTTCGAGGATGATGTCCATTTCTGCTATATCCCTCTACCGCTTTTATCGCTTGAGTAGGTCTTCTTCTCTATTCAGTATCCAAGGTCGAATGGTTTTTAGGTGTCGGGCCATCCGGTTGCTTGGGTTGTTCTACAGATCGTGCTTGATTCGTCCTTAACTTTCGGTCTATCGACTGCTTTGCTTGTCGGACACATTTGGGTCTTATGTCAATTTTCCACACTCAAAGCATATATTGTGCAACCACTTCATACTCTTGCAAACCAATTCCCATTTAGCACAACTTTGGATTCACGAGAACTTGGTTTAGGTTCATCTCAACACAAATCATTACGTGTTTGGCTCTAGTTGATTTTGAAGTAACTACATCAACTTTACCCGGTTTACCAACCCTTTTGCCAATTGTTACAAAAAATCTTCTTTCGAATAACTCTGGCGGCATACAGGAAGCGAACCCACCGTGTGTGTGATAAAATTTTACATTTTGAAGGTTGAAAAAAGGGCGCCACTTCATAACCGTCGGATAATGCCTGCCTTTGTCCACGGCCCCATAGACAAAGCATGATCGTGAGTCTTCTTGGCAAGCAAATCGGACTACATAGTAGTCGATTCCAAATCCACAATGTCTAATTCTCCAACAGTACACCATAGATTGTGAAGTCTACGATGTAGGATTCGATGCTTCCTACACTTGACCCGAGAACCTTCACAATAATTGCTCGTCTCCATGGTCTCCATAGCTCGACACAATCGAGGCCAGGAGCCCAATTGGATCATCATCAACCTCGATGCCTCTCCAATCCTCGACCATCATGATGGAAGTCGGCAATATCTCCCTCATCTTCTCCCTCTCCGGTGTAAAAATCGAATGGCGTTTTGGTTCCTTAGCGGATCGGCCCCACCACGAAGGACCAAGGAGTGCGTTTCGGGTGGTGGAGAGTGCGGGAACTTTCCACTTATCGGCACTTCTCCGTAGGATGTCGATTCCTCGGAGTTTGACCGGTATCATCTGTTTCCATGTTATACGGCTCCATGGTGGAGGAAGAAGGAACTGACGGAGGCGGGAATTTAGCACGGCGCGGAGAATTTTGAATTATTTTAATCTTTCCTATTTAAGTAAGAAGCTTCCACTGTAACTAGTTGGTAAATACTATCATTATTTATTTAATTTTACTATCTTTAATAAAGGTTAAAGGTTGTAAGGGCGTGTTTTAATCTAAATTGGTTGAGAAGAAGACAAACATGTAGTAACACATGTACATAAATGTAGTAACATATATAGTGATTGTCCTTCTCAACCAATTTAAGTTTTAAAACATGTCATATGAACTCGACCCCACTTAATAATTATGTTGCATTTGTGTACGTTCTTTACCGTGAAAGAATCGTACAATAATTTTTAAAACACATATCTATGATTTAATCATTTCTTTAGTCATAAACACCTTGTAACATAATTATGGGGAAGGGGCGGAGAAGGATGTGAAATGTCAAAAATAAGGATTCAGGACATCTCTCATTTTGGATGATTAAAAGGATATAATGAAAATAGATGTACCGAAATACCCATTATTTTTTGTTTTGTGAAAATTGGTGTAATTGCACCAATAAA